>VWZG01006115.1:1084398-1129702 GCA_013396735.1 Grallaria varia | reverse complement strand
GACACGGACACGGACACGGACATGGACACGGACACGGACACGGACACGGACACGGACACGGACACGGACACGGACACCACCCCAGTGCAGAGGCTGCAGTGGGAACCCCTGTGTGCCACAGCCATGGCTGGGATGCCCATGCCCATTTATCACTTCAAACTAAGCTGAACAGCTACACTGCAACACTGCAAATTACACGCCTTCTAGATCATCATTTTAAAGCACTTAAGCTTGTGTTATCTTTTAGGTTTTTATTCATCTAACTAGTTAAGATTTTGAAGACCTAATCTAGTTCCCATTAAGACAAAGAGGAGAGAATTCCTTTCTCTGTGGAGTGTTATACCCCAGGAAGCCAAAACCTTTGGTGTCTGCCTTAGACATGTATATCTTACAGGCATTAACAGCTCAACCTATAGCTTTTTCTTCATCAGTGGGGAAGTTTTATTCTTATCCCCATTTTACAGGATGAAATCTCTTATTCAGTAAAGTATGTGAGCATGTGCCAGTTTCAACAGAGCTGGTGGAATCTTTCCAGGACAGAGTAAGTTTGCCAAAAGTGCAATTTGAAGTGGAAAACTATTCACAAGTTCAGGTTGAATGTAATGCAGAGTTTTGTCAGAAAGAAAATGAGGGGAAATACTTTTTTCAGGAAAGTTTAAATGTTTCATTTCAGTATTTTCAAAGTAAACTATAAAATTTTGGCCTTTCTTATGCCACTTACTTTTCCAAGTTAGCCACTCTTGTTCATCATTACTTTGAAAGCAATACGGTAAATTGAATATTGGAATTTTTAGTATTGTCACTGCTTTAAGTTGCATTTTGATGTTCTGAAATAGAAAGTTTTCTCAACTAGAATGTTTGCTGTTTAAATTTTGGGTTAAAAGCCATATGAAAACTTCCATTCTAGACCAAGCAATGCAATCTGGGTTGACTCAAACCAAACCTTTGGGGGGGCTTTTATGTCCATTCCACCGACACCTTGTGTGTTTCAGGTTCAGCCTCCCCCGAATGTTTTTTTTTTTCAGTTTGCTGCTGGAGGGAACACGTTGGTACAGCTCCGGCTCCAGCAGCTTAACAGCCCTATTGTTTTCGCTTGACTCCTGCGAAACTACCTGTGCTGGGAGTCAGCCACGTGGCTTTGAGTCTCCCTGAACTGATGCCCAGGAAAACTTTGGGAAGTCAAACGAGGTGACGGGCAGAGCCCCGGCGTCCTGACTGGCTCTTTGGTGCTCGCAGTTCAAGATCCTTTTTCTTCTTCAGGTTTGCTGAGCCCTCTACAGCAGATCAGGCTTAAGAAGGAAAAATGGGGGCTGAAAGAGGAATTATTGCCTTTTGCAGCTTTCAGTGCAAACTGGGGAAGTGTGTAAGCTGAAAGAAATACCTGGGTGAATTTGAAACTAAGAGCAGGGCTGAATTTTTCAGTGGTTCTTCTCTAAGTCTAAATGTTCTTCTCTCTCTTATGAGCATAACTACCCTTAAATAAATACACAGATAACGTCTCCTGGTTGCCAAGAGTTTTCCCATCTTCTTGTAATAGCTCCTCATAATAATGCAAAATAAGTGATAAAATAAAAATGAGTTGAAATAATTTTGCAACGACTAGTTTAACAATTACTCTGTTCAGGGAACAGTGGGAACAACAAAGACATAAATTTAAACATACGCCTCTAAATAGCATAATTACCTTTTAGTTTTCAAACTGTACACACGAAAAAAACCAAACTCCAACTAGCCAAGAGAGAAGGAAACATGATCCAAGGGACGCTTACTATGCACCAAAATATTTTCCACCAAACTAAGTTTTATTAACTTCCCAATGCCACGCGATATGTATCTGCAGCTCAGTCATACTGCCTTAATTTGTTGCTCTGTGTGACAAGTTATAGTCTGATCTAGCCTGACATGCCATGGTATGCACAGTATACATCTATCATGGTAAGACAGATGAAAACCAAAGGCAAACAGCCCCAAAGAGAGAGTTAAATAGCATGATCCAACAGTGGCCTGCGTCTATCAGAGGGAGAATATTTGAAATGGCACACCTTCCACTTGCAAGTAAATAAATACTGATTGCATGCCCCAGCTGGGAGGGAACAAGCTAACAGTGTTCCCATGGACGACTTTGTTTCTTTTCTTCCCTTTGTATCAGATGCATTCTTTGTAATGGCATCTTTTTTATCAACAGGTAATCAAAACCAGGGTGTCTAGGACTCATAATCCTGACTGAAATAAGAAGATGGAATTTCTTGCTGCCCACTGGAGACCAAGATGAACCCAGCTGCTGCTGCTGTGACATGGTTCTTTGTCAGCGAAGATCTTCTGTTCTCTGTTACCTCGGTAAAAGCACCAGTAATTCAACTGGCTTAATTTCTGGCCAACTTCAGGTTCCTCTTCCAAGGACACAAAGTATTTCTAGGCTATAACTGAAGTGGTTTCATTGTCCAGGATTCCTCTGGCAAAGGAGATCAGCTCTTCAGTGTTTGCAGGTTCTGAGAGAAACTACTGCCCAGTTGAAGCAATGTTAGTTGCATTCACATTCCTAAAAAGTTTGTTGGGAAACAGGTGACTTTTTGCCATTTAGTGAATGAAGGTGTTGGTAATTATAACAGTGAGCTCATGTTGAAAGGATGGCTGTAAAACACCACAACAGAAATATCTGCTTCACTCCTCATGTCTCAGGAGTCACATCTGGGGTGTTTCTGGGGCCCGGGGACCCAGAGGTGTGGGTCATTACACAGATCCGATTTTCCTGCCTAGAAAACTGACCCACACTAACACAGTGCTTTTTATTACCTGTATTTGGGCCGCAAAAGAATATAAGAATCCAGGCAACCATGGCAGTAATTTGTAATTAGCTCTTCAGTGTTTGTTTTATAAAGACTGGTGTTTTGACCAAGTGAAAGCTGCCTTCAGTTTGGTCCCGTTGAATTCAGCATTGTGAGGGTCTGGCTGAGAAACTGAGAATGTCAGTGGTTATCAAAGTTTATTTCAAGGTGTTCTTAAAGCTGTGTCTGTGGTGTTGTACTGCCTCGCTCTGAGGAACTGGGATGGAGAACTGGGCAGGTGCTGCCTCTGCTCAGTGTTTCTCCACACTGTGCAGGATGATCACTCATCCAGAAAGAAACCCTTTCCACTCCCCGTGAGCATCAGTGGAAATGCTGATAGTTTCAGTGCTGTTCTCTTTTTATCATACAAAAGTGACATTCTCTATGGACGTGCTCCAGAGTCTGATCGTGTCAGTAAAAGGACTCCCATTGACTTCAGTGTGACTTGGAGTGATTCCTAAAAGTGGGAACAAAGCAGCAGACTTCATAAATCTTCTGATGTGGTCCTTAAAGCAGGAATTCAGACCCCATGGGGCAAAGGTTTGTGATTTGAAAGACTATTTGGCCTCTCTTTCTTCCTGAACTGAACCATTCAGGTTTTACTGAAGATTCATTCTTTTAGAAAAGTCATTTGCCAGTCAGCACGGGGGATAGTCAGTTTGTTAAATGCTGCATTATGCATTTTACTTTTCATTATGTTATGAGATTTGATTAAGGTAGTCAATGACTCTGTGCTTAGGAGCAGAAGGGGGGAAAAAAGGCAAAAAATATGCTAATGGAGCCATAGAACTAAAATATGTTGCTGAGAAGTGAAACAATTGAAGGTGTGGAGGAGAGAGGAATTATCACAGCACTGTTGGCAGCGAAGTGGTCTTGGGAGGTTTTTACCTGCTATAAAGCATATGCTGGCCCTGTTTCATCCCCACCTTTGCCATCACGCAGACCCTGCGTGTGTCGGAGAGCTTCGACTCCAGAGTCGCGGGCAGTGCTCACCAGCAGCCCCTGCTCTCTGCAGTTCAGGGCCTGCCTTTGGCTGCTCCTCCACCTTTCCCCGGGAGCTTTTTAAACTTCAGCGTTGCCCTGGAGTGTGTCAGAGCCCACTGGGAAGGGAATGGCTGTTCACTGCACGACCCTGTCACGACTCTCTGGGCGTTTGACTCAAGTGTAGTCTGGCTCTACCACTCCCTGATTCCCGCGGCGTGTCGACGTGCGGAGCCTCCTCTCCGCACTGCTCTGTATATGTCATTCAGCCTTTTAATTTGATTAGGAGGTTAATTTGCATGGTACCGTGTGTATTCTTTTACTGGAATATATATATACTATGAAATGTATGATGTAAGTTAATCCAAAGCTAAAGAGGCCAATAAAACTCAGTTCCTTAAGGAGGGAGAAAAAAGAGCAGAGCTCAATGGAAGCAAAGCTTGGTCGCAGTCCAGAGTCCTGACTCATTGTTAGCCTCAAGAGCGTCCTGACTAGCATCAACGTGTTCTGGAAGCAATGTGATTTTCCTACCGTATTAACGAAAAAATAGTAAAATGCAATGCTAAAACAATAGGACAGACCAGAAAAATTTCCACTGAGGAATGGGGCTCTGTAATAAGCTCATGTCAGAGTGATTTCCATCCTGTTCACAGAATCTGAGCGTATGGCAGAGTGACACAACCTTGTGCCAACCGTGGAAAAGTGAGCAGCTCTTAGAGGAGTGTAGACTGTTTCTTCTGTACCAAATGCTTCCGAAAGCTGGGAAACTGAATATGAAATGTATTTCTATTAATGGGAGCCACCCAGTCAAGAGGGAGCACTAGGAATGTACTGTATGGCTGCAGAGAATCATTAAGACCCCGTGGAAATCTGAAAAATGCCTCAATGGCTTTCTATCCATGTGTCTCCATAACTATAACCTCAAAAATATATATAATTTGGAAGTGACAGCGTCCTGGAAGCTTGACTAGTGTGAGCTCACAGTTATCTTTTGCTTGATCCTGTGAAATAAATTATAAGCAGCAAATCCCAACTGCAGATAAATTCTTCTCCATCTGTTTTCCTATAAGAGAAAAAAATGTAGAATTGCTTTCATGCAACAATTGCACAAGCAAGTCATAAGCTTAGAGATGAAGGAGAAGAAAGCTAGAATGTTTTCTGGTTTAATGCCAAAGATTTTTAAGATAAAATTCTCTGAAAGTAACTGCAATAAACCAATGACTGTTGTGCTTAAAAAACCCTCATGTTAAGTTACATTCAATTTCATGTAAATATTTCTTAGGAGAAAAAGAAAACATAAATGCAAGAAAACAAAATCTTTAAGTCTTAATCGTCATCTTTTTCCCACAATGTCTCCTAAACTGAAATGAGGTCATTTTGATTTTAGTAACCAGTCCAAGTGCAGAGCAAAATATGCTTCAAGGTAGAGCAAGAGTTCACATCTCAAAACCAAAGGAGTTAGCAAAAATATAAAACTGCATGAGACTGAAAGGTCTCAATGCCTAGGGAGGTATAGTTTTACCTATCAGAAACAAAAAAGTTGGTCAACATCCATGGAATAGACATAAACTAATCTCAGCAATGGCTCTACAACAGTTAAAGCCTGAAAAAACACAAGTTAAACTTAGCAGAAAAGTTCCTAGAGCAGAGTTGTTCTATCTTTTTTGAGGAAAATTTTGCTACATTCAAAAATAAAACAGGTACAATCTTGTGAATCAATAACGTGTGTAGTAAAAGTGACAAAAGGTGCTTACAGAGTTGTAATTACAGCTTGCAGGTCACTTAAAAGCCTTGCACGGACAGTCCATAAAGAGAACATGACCAGGCAGTATGAATAAGAGCCTGAATAAATAGGAGAGATGTAGAAGTAAGGCTAATGAAAAATAAACATTCTTGCTAGGAAATGAGAGTGACACTAAGAATTAGAGTGATCCAGTGTTTTAAGTACACAAGGAAGCGAACATGTACTGCAGACTTTGTATATGAATATCTGAAAGAGTCTAAAAAACCAAAAATAATTAAATGTTTGATAGTTACGTCTGCCCCTCTTAAATCACAGCATGCTTGTAGATACCGAAGATTTTTTCCACTTTCATATTTGTTGTGTTTTTCAGTCTCTGTTAAATGTCTCTCAGAAGTGCTTTAACCCTGCTCAAAATCCAACGCCCGAAAACGCATGAAGGAATAGAATCCAAACATCAGACATAACCATGAGCAGTTAGTCAATCCATCCCAACAACAGCAATCAAGCCACGTCCTCCTCTTCCTTCTCTGGAGGCTCATGGACACCTGTTAATAACCCACCACAGGCGCTTGAAGGAAAGGGAGGTGAGGAGGAGCTGTGAGTTATTGCGAGGGAAACTTATGGACACCACAAACTGACCAATATGATTAAGGTAATGCCGTTTATTGTTGTGAAAACACCCCTTAAATAACCCAGATAGCACACACACTGCAAACCACCCTGTGACTGGTTAATACGAATAACACACAACTCTACTGGTGTAAAATAAAGTCCTTGTGACTTCTCTCTGTGCTGTTGTTTTTCAGCTCTTCTGCTGCAGTTTCTGTAAGTTTACATTCTTCTTCACTGTTGATCTCCACAGAGGCTTCTTACAAGCAGCTTCTCACTGCAGTCTTAAAGGCCTGGCAGCATAACTGCATCTAAAGCACTGAGGTCGCTCATATGTCCATTTTCTGCAAGAAGTTTCCCAACAGTGAGTTCTGACCCCGTTCTAGAAGGCTAATTGTCTCCAGGCACTTTGGTGGAAGTGCATCAGCTGGGGACAGCCCGGTGTAGAAGTTGGTGTGAATAATCTGAATTACAACGCAGGGGTCAGGCAGAGGGAGCACAGAGAGCCACTCGCAGCGTGTCTGAGCCACTCGGGGTGCTCCAGGAGTCCCACTCTGCGGCCTCTGAAGTGTCCTCGCTGGCCTGCGAGTGTGTCTTCTGGGTGATTCCACATCAAGGCAGTGTAGGAAGAGCCATGAGAAAACCGGCTGAGTTTTTCTGCTGGTGTGACAGTCCGTGTATAACTCATGGGCAGAGGGTCGTCGCTGCCCTTGCCCACGTCCTCCCCAGCAGAGAGGGACTGTAGCACTCACCCATTCAGTTCACCTGCAGCCCCAAACAAAGTGTGAAATCATGACTGTGTTTTGGCAGGAAATATTTAGGAGACAGTTTTGGGGGAAACACTCAATTTTCTGTTGACAGTCTTGCACCAAAGACACCGACAAAAATTTCCCGGAGTTAATTGGTGGCCACAGAGTGATGAGCTTTGTGCTGTCCGGGGACTTCATCTGCCAAACACTTTGTGGAGGTGATTAATCCCAACGAGCTGACCAGGGCTGCTCTTATGTGTGAAGTTAAATATACGCCTGCTTGCAGGATGAGGGGCTTTATATATTTATTCTTCGTGTCCTTGAAAATCTAACTTTCATGTGTAAGTACTTAGTTAATGTGGTTTATTTCTGTGTGTGCTTTCCTGAGCGTGAATGCATTATGAATCTACCTGAAATTGTATTTTGCAAATGTGTTGGTTTCAGTTTGTAAGAAAGTTGTTCCTGTTTGTACTGCCGGGCATTTCTTTTGTTCATTTTCCTTTGTCGGAGGCTGACAGTACACTGGCTGCAGTTTTCATGTGATCATTCTTGAAATTGCTTTGTGCTTGGACAAATGTGTAGGTGTTCTGTGCAACTCCTTTAAAGGGTAATTGAAAACAGTACTTCAAGAATGGAGGAATGCACAGCAAGACTCTGTTCCTTTCTGCCATTTTCTTCTCTCATTCATCTAATGAGCTTATTTTTACTCCCTGTCTTTCATCCCCCACTCAGTACTAACAAGTTCTTCCTTGATTTCATTGATTCTCCTTGCCCACGGTGGCCTTTTTTAATAATTTATTCAATATGTTTATTCTTCTGAAAATACAGGCTGCCAAGAGAGGTTGTGGAATACTCATCACTGGTTCACCTAGACACCCATCTATTAGGGATTATTTAAGGATAAGGAAATCAATCCTGTGATTCAAGGGAAGGAGGGGATGGATTGAATGACCTGGTAGAACAGTCCCCTCTAATTCCAATTATTTTGTTTCGGGTTGTGGGGTTTTTTTGTTCAGTTTTGGTTTTGTTGCATTTTTTTTCCTAAATTCTTTTTGATCTCAATTTCCTAATTTTTTTTAGATAATGTTCTCTTGTGTTCATGTTCTTTGAAAGTATGGAGAATTTGCATGAACCAATTTTTATTAGTTCCCTTGAGAATGTTAAAAACTTCAATTAGGTCACAGCGAAGTCTCTTTTCCAGAGTGAAATTCCTTAATCTTCCTTAATAACTTAAATCTTTGAGAAGTGATGTTGTTCTGCAATGCATTTTCCTCAAAAGTAATTACACACTGGCTGAGTCACCACATAATAGTCGGTGCTGTGTTGTGCCCTGAGTACAATCAGTCCTTGGGTTTGGTAGAGCCCATTAGCCCTGATGGGCTGGGAACACACGAGTGTCAGGATGGAGCTGCAGGCTGGGAGATAGGAATTTCCAGTTTCCAAGAAGCCAGTGTTTTCTCTTTGCACAGGAGCCTCTCGCAGTGTAAGATAATATTCTGGCTGCATTTCTTAGCAGATCTGCTCAATTGTAATTTTGGGATTATTTTAACAACAGCAGGCAAGGAAATCCATGAGGCAAACAGGAGTTAACAGGCTGAGGAATGATGCAAGCTCTGCCTTTTGCTTCATGCCTGTATTATCATCTTTGCCCAGTGTTTGCTATATTTTCCAGTAGAATGCATCAAGCTGTTTAATACTGTAAGTAATCAAAAGCTGAACTCCCAGTATTGATCCTGGAGCAGTCGGAAGCCAGAATCTCTCAAGTCTGGAAGAGACTCCCCTTTGTAGCTGCCCTTCTGCTGTTCCTCCCTTCACTTATGTCAGCTTTGGGGTCATTGCATAACCACTCTGAAACACTTCTGCTTTCTGGAATTAAGGGAAAAGAGCCATCCAAATCCTCTTAAGAAGCTTTGAAAGCACTGCTTGCTTTCCATGTGCAGCAGCGAGCGCACCGTTAGCGCATCTCCAGGAGCAAGAGAAGTTCTGCTTTGCTGTCCTTTGCCTCTGCTTTCTGACCACAAGCTCAGCGTGCTCCTGTGTCAGCCTCCAAAGGGGGAAAAAGAGACACGGTGGGCTAAAACCTAGAACTAAATTGATTCCAAAATGGGTTGTTTCTAGAAGAGCTTTGATGTAAAGTCAAGAACAGTTTTATCTCACCTGAAAGTCAGTGGTAAAACTTATGGCTGGGTCTGTGGTTCATACAGATTAAAAGTTTCCTGCCAGCTCTGTCATAAGTATTAGGATAATCTGCTTGGCAATCCACAAAAAAAAAAAAAAAAAAAGGATGGAAGATGTTGGGAAGAAGGGTGAGGTGCAGGGATCAGTAAATGATTGAGTTTTCCCTTGTTTGCCCCATGCACACTATATTCCTCTTTCTGGTCTACTTGATCCTTAAAAGTATGGTATTGAGGCAAAATCTCATGGCCCAGACATTCTCCAACCTGAAAGACTGCCATTAAATAGCTTTTCTCTTTCCTAATCCTCCAGTTTTATGAGTTCATTTCTTCCCTGGGTGTCTTCAAAATGTTTGCTCATTTTATGGACAACGAGATGCAGATGTTTTGCAATTAGTAGCATAAACATTCTGCTTAAGCAAGAAGAGTTTATAGTACCTCTTCATCTCAGCTTGGTAGGTACTCTTCATGGACACAAGGTGTTTCATGCTGAAGTTGCCCTGTGGATCAGCCTTTTTCTTACTCCACACACAGCAGATAAGGGTGGGTTTGTTTAGAAAATCCTAAGAAGTTTGGTCACTTTCCTTAACCTCTCCCAGTTCAGGGGAAAATCAAGTGGGTTTTGCAAAGGAGCAAAAACTGCTTCCTGCGCCCACCCTTTCATTGCTGCAGCTTCCTCCCCTGCCCTGCATTCTCCTGACCCTTTTTGCCACCTCTGGAGCATTGTCTCTGATAATAAAGGTGCTTCTATAACTCAGCTGTCCATTAAGTCATGGTGCTCTTCCAGTCCTGCTTTTTCTGGAGTAAAGACTCTTTAATCATTCTGTAATAAATGCATTGATGTTTTATGTTATCCCTCAACCATATAGGCATTATTTTGAGGTCAGGCACTGCTGCAGCACTGACTTTATGACTGTGTATGATTTTGGCCAGAGAAAACATTCAAATATTTCTCCTCTCCATTTGCTGGATTTCCTGTGAATCTCCGTACACCTGATTTCTGCTTTGTCATCTCTGGTCCCATTTCTCCACGCACATTCGGTTACAACAGCCTGGATGTGGCTCTTCCTGCTACACTCAGCAGAGTAACCCTGTTTGGGACACAGAAGTGACACCCCTTATCTTTCTGTCTCGCTCAGTCCCCCAGGAAGGAAAAGCCATTCAAGAGAGGAGGGGACCAGAACTGTCTCAAACACCTCATTTTCTACAACATGGCAACATCTAATGGACTGGGCTGGGACTCTGCTGGGGGGTGAAGTCTTCTACACCACCAGCTGCCTGTCCTGGTGTGACTGGGGGCACCCTTCAATGAAACACACTCTTGTCCAGTATTGGGGGATCAAATTCAGAGCTAATGCAAGGAATGGCTCCAGGAGAGCGTCTTCAGACTCTGTTTTGTATCATATCAGGCTTCAAGTATTATATAGTCTTGCCATGCCAGGATATTTTTAGTGTCCTAGAGACTGGAAAAGAAAAAATATTTTGTCTCTTGGCTGGAGAATTTGTCCATATTTGTTCCAGTTTAATTTAACTCTGGTTGAATTCAGTGCATCCAGTTTCTAGGCTTAGCTTAACTTTGAGTTCTGTTGTAAGTGTTGACTTCAAATATTGTGCTTTAGGAAAACAGCCACTGCTTGTAATAACTGAATAGCTGCTTTCTTACAACACCCACTGAAAGGCACTACCAGAAAAAGAGGTCAGATTCACAGGGAATTCTTTTTTTTTTTTTTTTTTTTTTTTTTAAACCTGGCAAAAAAAGTGAGTTTTAAAAGTTTACGTTACAATCTTCGTTAAAGTCGATAATAACAAAGTTTGAAGCAGGAATAGAAGTCCCATGGCACTCAAATTCATATTATAAGGAAATGCAAAGCACTTAAGAGGCCTGTTGCACAGCAATGTATTGAGGTCCTTAGCCAGAGTCCTAAGGGTCAAGTTTCTGGCACTGTTAGTCATGTTATTTATAAATACATGGACACAAATGTGTGTGTGTATATATTGCACGTGTGTACACACACATGTACACCCGGGCCATTGCTCAGCCCTGACATTGCACAGACTCTGCCTGCAGAGACAGTCAGTGGAAATCATGCCTGGAAAGATCATAAGCTCTGTGTTTGCAGGCAAAGGGGAAGGAGCGTGCTGGGGAATGCAGTGTCGCTGCTCATGAGGCTCGCACTAGTTACGAGATGTTTCTGTTTCTGTCTTGTCACTGAGAGGGAAATAAAATGGGAGAAGGAAGAGGCAGCATGTGAATCTTTCCCATAGATGTGTTGGGATTGCTGAGCTTTGAGTTACAACATTTTCAGCTGAGAAGACAGAAACTCGCAAAATTCATTGAATTTCTACACAATTAAGGCTATCTTCCTCTGGCAGGATTATATGTTCACCAGCGTAACAAATAAGGGATAAACGTGTTGGTGTATCAACCTGCTTTCTTCCAGACAGCCAAAATGCCACCCTTGGGGACTGCCTGCCCTGGCTTTGCTGAGGTGAGACCACATCCATTCCAACACCCACACAAAAAGAAGATTTCAAACATAGCTAGTGATGAGCTGCTGACATACAGAGAGAGGGGACTTTAGTTTAACAGAAATTTAATGCAATGGGCAATGGGAAAATAATGACATTGTCTCAGGTACAAGTTTATCCCTATTGTTTGAGAGGTTGAACATTACTCTCTTTCTTATTTTCCTTGATGCGTAGAAAGTGGCCCACAGAATGAAGGTGCTGACCTAGGACTCACAGGTTTCACAGGAGGTGGCTTTGACTCAGCGATGTCAATGCAGGCTCTGGTTTGGAGGAGCAGGAGGTCTGCAAATACCTGGGGTGGCAGCTGCCCCTAAGGAAGACCTTGTGGCCGTGACCAGCTGTGGTTTGCTGTGTGACTCGTGTGAGCCTGCACTCAGGGAGAACTGCTCCGTAGTTACCCTTCATGCAAACCTTCTATCAGTGGTTTTGGTACCTTCTGATCTGATAGTGAATGATGGTGGCTAAGCTGTGGAACAGCCCCATACAGCTTGTTTATTATAATATTTGGAGGGAAAAAAAAAAAAAAGATGGTTCTTCATTATATCCCAGTGTTCCTGATTATGTGTTGCAAACTGGAGCTATTTAATCAAAACCATTAACGACCTTATAACACTTTATAAAGCCAGTCAGCATCACGATTCTTATTTTGCAATATTTGTGATTAGAATTCTCTGGGAGGCGCGCTGATCACCCGCACGCAGTTTGCCGAATGGATGTTTGCGGTGGGCGATCCCATCACCGCGTGTGCCTTTCGGTGCCCCCCAGCGAACAGTGCGCACGCTGAACTCCCGGTGACCCAGCTGTCTTTGCTAATCGCTCGCTGATTACTGGCTAATCAGTGCCTTGTTTAGAGCAGCGAAGCCAAAACCGCTCTTTGCTGCGCTGCACTTGGAAAGAGGGACGCGTTTTCTGCTCACCCTCAGCGCTGGGCTGGGATTGCAGTAGAGGTGGGCGATGAAGTGCAGGCTTGTCCCATGCGTGTCCCCAAAGCTGGGGGTGGCCCAGAAGTGTTGGCTGGGTGCACAATTCCCTGGTCCTTTGCTCCGTGCAATGAAGAAAGCAGCTTGTAACCGTTTGTGTGTGAGGGTGCCAGTGTTGACATCCTCTCGCAACCGTGTAGAAGTGAAAGGAAAAAGGTTCCTTCTGGGGTCCATAGGGTCGATTTTATCCTCTACTGCCTCAGTGCAGTGGACTCGCCCATAGATGTCCATGCTTAGGGAATACAATTCAACACAGAGCCAAGGGGGAAGAGATCCACACCTGTATTTCTGTAAATATGGCACTTTAGAGGATGTTTGAAAGAAATAACACTCTCTAAGTTCTTATCTTTACCTCTCTCTTCTGCCTCGTTGCAGAAAGGGTTTGGTGAATCCTGGAGTCCGGCCAAGGTCAACCCATTACAGCTTTTGGTACCAGATTTTTGTGCAGGCAAGAGCTGGGAGTTATAAACCTTCCTGTGGTGGCCGCTCCAAGAAGAGGAGCCCATTTGGCAGCATGCTGCATGCTGCAACAAACAAAATGTGGCTCTTGAAATGAACATTATCCTTGTCCTTGGCCAGAAGGCTGCCGGGAATGGCTGGGCCTTTCTGCCAGCATGTTTATTAAAGGGTTAATCGCAGCTATATAGGGTTAAATTTCACCCTGGGGATTTTTAGGATGGACTTTCTGGCCAAACTTATCTTGCTGTCAAACAAATACCTGTCGTTTTAAAAGAGGAAATAGAGATTATTTTTGTGTGGTTTACGACTTAGGATGAGGGGCACACTCATGACATGAGCTATCCTACAGAAGGTTGTTGATCTAAAAAGCACTGCAGTGACAGCGAGACCAAATCAGTTTGTGAAATCCTACCAGTTTTGACTTTTGAGGTCCTAAAATTTGTTTTTGTTGTAGATACTTTATGAGCTAATGGGTAGTTTTGAAAAGAGCATGAAATGTGTTTTTCGTGGTCTTGGTTGTTTCTGGTTTGTGTTTTTCTTTTCATTTTCCCTCCATTTGTTACTTTGCTAATGCAGCCACAAGAATAATCTGCACTCAAACCCAAGAACGTTGTGTTCTGCAATACCCCAGATTAGCTAATCTGTGTCATACATAGATTAACTTTGAACTTCTGCATGGGAAGGCTTCTGATCACAGGTGAAAATTAGTTTAATATGCCACTTTACTAAAAACACCACATCTTCTGATCTTACTAGCCGTTTCTGTTCATTTGAGGTGCCAGACAGGAATGACAAGATAAAAAATGAGGTTTATTAGCAGAGCTGTTATATATGAATAGAGGGATCAACCTTCAGTTTATTCTCCCTCAGCAGTAAGCACGAAAGTGGGATGGTTTTTCTGAGTGTGTATCAGAGAAGAAATATATACCTGATGGTTTGAAATACAATTAACTCCAGTTGAAAGCACCACGGTCCCCTATTATCCTAGTATCTATAAACTGTGGATTTCCGTGGACCACAGGGAGTGAAAGGTGGGGCTGACCCCAAAAATCTGCAGATTTCCAAGCTGGGTGACATTCTGATGGATCTGTGAGCTATAAACGTGGATACACAGCCATTCACATATATCATAAATAGAGAGTATAGAACAGCAGGGCTGAACTTTGTTTTAGGAACTTGCTATTAGAAATATGCCAGGACTTCATTATAAAAGGCAAAATGCATTGAAATTGATGGGGTTTAAAATTTCCTTGCAAAGTTAAAAGAAGGCTGGTGTTTTCTTTTTTGTCTGACCCTACTCACCTTTGCCAGTAAGAAGGAGCCAATTTATGAAGGAAGCTGGCTTTTCCTAAAGGCAGATTTGAAATTTCATGCATGATGTTAGAATTTCCTAGCATTTCTGCATGCCAAAAAGAACTCTTTCCACTCATTTTCCCAGGAAAAAAAAAACACCAACATTCAAGGTACATAGTTTTCAAAATGTTGAGATAATTCAGCTACAAATATTTGCAACATCCAGCCCTGATTGTTAAAGCAAACATTGCTCAGGGAATAGATGTCTTTGCTGGGACTAGGAAGACCAGAGTATCTAAATCCCTCACTTTTCTCTCGGACAATCCCAAGGAAATCACTGCATCACTCTTTCCCCATTGCCTTTCTTAAAGTAGAAGTTTTTTGTTCTGCTTATCTTTATGATGTCTTGCATATTATAGGCCCAAATGCCTATATCTTGTGTTTATTTTCATGCTATTCAAGAGATATCCATCAATTATACTGACCAAAAACTGGATGGAAGGGCAATGTATAATGCTTTTATTTCTAAAATTTCATCATGTTCTAGTTTTGCTCCTTGTCCTTTCCCGAAAGCTTGATGGACTACTTGCAATCCACTTTTAACCCTTTCTTATTGGTAAATGAACATCCCTCCTCCTTTGGTGTTACAAACACTTTTTTCTCCTTGGTCCTGGGAATTCATCTGTTCATTTCATCTTAAACCTCTCGCAGTGTGGAGCAGGTTGTTTGACAGTGCAGGGTGACGCACATGCTTTTTTAAACAACTGTTGTCTTTATTCTTCTGGCAGCAAATGCCACTGCTGTCAAATAAAGTAAAATTGACTCCCACAGGAAAGCTTAAAGAGTCAGATATGCCATCACAAATTCTGGCATAGACCGTTTGCAAACCTTTTTCTTCTCGTTTGGCAGGACGTGCTCGGTCCCTGAACACGCTGCTCAGGAGCTCTTACAAAATACAGAAGACAATAAATACTAAGTAAGTTAAAATTTTATCTGCTTTGAGAGATAGGGGCCTGAATGTCTAAGACACAATTGTCAATTGACAAGAACAAGAGATCTCATACCACTCTTGTAAATGAAAAGCTGCTAGACAGGCAGAACCTTCCCCAATGTCATGTTTTTTCTTAGAACTGGGGCATACATTACACACAAATTTGAGATTATCTCTAACAATTATCTAAAATTAACTGTGGTTTTCTGATGAAAAACATTAAGAAGAGGATCTGATAAGAAGTGGGCCTATTTATAATGCTTGGTACGAGAAAGAAAGGTTTGCTCCTCTGAGTGAAACCAAAATGCACCATGTGTCAGAGTATAAAAGAACATTGGCTTCCTTTCCTTTGCTTATTAGCAGCAGCACTGGGATTTTATCGCATCTATCAGTGGTTAGCTGAGAAGAGCCAACATGAAGAAGAGGTGTTCCTGTTTCTGTTTCTTCCAGTGTGGCATCAGCTGCTCTTTGAACGTCTCTGCTCCCACAGACCATGTACACACCTTCCCTGGCACACATTTTAGCTCTGAGCTCTCCTGGCAGCTTCTTAACATCTGCATGTCAGAAAGGGGCACCAGCTTGGACAACCAGAGCAAGTTCACATTGGTCTGGTGCTGCACGAGAGCAAACTCCATGTGCACCCCAAGGCTGATCAGCACGAGGGGCTGCTCTGGCTGCACCCCATGGGAGCATCCTCATACCACCCCCGTCAGCCCTGCTCACTGAGACAAGCCAGCTTAGCAGGTAAAAACGTGAGCTCCTGCAGAGCCACGGGGACTGAAACACCATATTTATTTAGGCGTGACTTGGCCAGGGGAGTCCTGCTCATATTTGGTTCAAAGGAGTCCAGAACAAATGTGGTGTCCGCCCGGATACGGTGTCTATTCCTGGTTATGGAAGGCTGTAGCAACGCCAGTGCGTGCTGGCTGGGAGTGAGATACCAACAGCACAGGTTGTCCCATCTGGATCAGTCCCTCTGGACCTTTCCAGCACAGAATGGCAGAGGACAAACAAACATTGGTATTATAGGAAACATTTTTCCCTTGGTCCAGGCACAGGGTGGGAACACATTGCTTTGTTTAGGTACCCCTCCAGGCTATAAAGAACACAGATCATGGGGAGGATCAGTGGAGAGGCTCCTTTTCCAAGCCATACTGTATTAGAGGCCAGAGAACGAGTCTCCAAAGAGGTGCTGTGGTTTCTCTTTTGGCTTTTTGCCCAACTTGGACCGCACAGAGCTGAGTTCAGGGACCCAAATAACATACAAGAGAGTTGCAGTGAGGAATATGTGAAAGCTCTGATTTCTAAAATCGTCTGAAATTTGCTATTCCACCTCGTAGGTATCTACATGCATGTGGACACATGCAAGTTCTTTCCTTCCTTTATGTGAGTTTGAAAGAACTAATAGTAAGACTCACAAAAATCATAACATGTCACCTAAAATTCACCTGTTGAACAAATTCACATGCTGATTAAACAAAAAAATACAGCCATTCCACTTATCCAAAAGGCTGATGGATCTTGACAAACCTTTCAGTGAACCCATTGAGGCTTCTCATTTGTAGCAGCCACAGAAACCAGGTGGATTTTGTTGTAAGACATTTTCCATAGTTCTGCTTATCAGTCATGTGAGCACAGGCAATTATTTTCACGTCATGTTTGCTTGGACTGATTTACTTTGCATTTGACTGGTCTTAAAAAAAGAAAATCTTTAATCTAAACCAAACAACCCTTAATGCAACTGAATGTTTGGATGAAGACAGGGCAAATGTCTGTGTGTTTGTGAAAGCAGCACCAATAAAAATAACACGGACACCATCTAGGATCGTGATGCCACCAGGCAATGCAGGATAACTGAAAGAGCCAGGCATAACTTTGCAAGCTTGAAGGAGGTCCCACCATCTCTTCAGGGTGCTGGCTTCAGCTGGTGAAGAGGCTCACAAACTTTACTGCTTCTTTTGTTTGTTTTTCATTTTTACAGAACAACTTCTAACTTTTAGAAATTCCCGCATGAGAAATGTTTTCTCAGCTGCTAAAGCTAATTAGGAGACACAAGGATCCGTTTTGTTATATTTTCCTCTGAATAGGAGTGAAGTTATTTCATGCCTTTTTTTTTACCCAGCTCTGCTGTGTGATGGGCTGCATACAGAGCAGTTTATTTATACCACTTTATCTCACACCTGTTTGGATACTGGCTGTTTTATGGTATTTAAACATACTATTTCTTGCCAATTGCTTTATCTCCACGGTTCCTGCTTTTGTTGCAAATGTTTCTTATTAACTCTAAAAGAAACATCAATTGCTCCCTGAGCATTATTAGTGAGGACAAAAATAACATAATTGTTAGTTACTTCCAATATGTTATCACTGCAGACCTATAAAGCAGACATTCTTTCAAAATACTGTAGGGGCTCTTTACTCTGTTGAAAATAAATAATACATGCTTTAAGGACTTTTTATTTCACTGGAATTTTGTTTTTAAATGGGAAAAAAAAGCCCAATCCAAGATTCACTGAGTTCCACTGCTGTGCAGTGCACTTTCTGAGCTATTTTGTTGTGCCACGTCTGAGCACACCTCTGTAGCTGCAAACCTACAACACGGTGTCAGTCAAAGACCCACAATGGGGGCACACAGGTTTATTCATGCAGAAAATGTGCAATCCCTTGGGGTCCCCCCCTCTGGTTTGACTATTTCTCCCTATAGCCTCAGCATTGTGGGTCAGGGATTGTCAACCCTGCAAGCAGGAAGGAGGTGGGGGCCACCCCTCTGCACATCCTGCAATGGGGTCTGCACTGGACTTCTGCTCCCCCAACCCCATCTGAGAGGGGGTTGCGATGTCCAATCTGCAGGGGTAACGTGAGTCGGATGAAGTCACGTACCTGACAGATATTGTTATTGGCAAGGAGGCCACATGCATGCTTGTACTGCTCATCCCTTCCCCCTGTCACATCAGCTGCAGAGGCAGGAGCTGAGCAAGCCAGGGCAATGGTCCTGTGTTTATCCACACCTGTCCTTTAGGCAGCATGTCCTGGCATCACCGTTCCTGGGACAGAGACTGACTCCTACCAACAGCCTGGGCTGGAGCTGAATGTTCAACCCCTCCTCATTGTCCATACCCCTCTATTGTATTGGCATACGGATGGCCAGGTGAATATCAGGCAAGGGGAAAAGAAGTGCTGAAGTCGGTGTCTGTGACTGCAAAGGTCTGGATCTTTCCCTCCACATTTGCCTGCCTGGTGCAAACCCTCCTTTCAATGCAGTCGTCAGGCAAATACGCCCCGATTGCAGCTGGGACCCAACAGGACTGCCTGGAGAGAGGAGTTAACGTTCAAAGCAAACTGCTGTGGCTGGGATGCCTCACTTCATGCCTGCTTTCTGAAGTAGGTTCTTTTATCCACAGCCAGAGCACACACCACCCTCCATCCTTCTTCCTTGGGTGGTGTTTTTACTGGAGGCATTGCTGGATCTCAGCTTCTTATTATCCTGCCTTACTGCTACTGTTTAAAAACCTGTCCAACTTGAAGACACGTGTCAATGCTACATTAAGAGCTCCAGCTTATCATCTTTTGTTTCTTTATAACCAAAATAACATTATTTTAAACAGGTTAAATACCTGGCAACGAAGGTAGCCCTACATGAGCTCTTCACAATGAAACTCACCTTATCAGTCTGGGGCTTTTACTATCAAAAACAGAATTTCCAAAGGGCAGAATTTCTAACCTGAACTTGCCTTCAGTGATCCTCAAAGGCTGGAGTTTAGCTCCGAAACCACAGACTAAATAGGGTTGTTTGTTGGTTGGGTATTTTTGTCATTTCCTTTAGGCCTTGCTGTATCAACATGAAACTCAAAAAGCCCAATTTGCATTGACACTCAGGTGCATTTGCACTCCCCTTTGTTAAAACAAACAAACAAGCAAACCAGTTTTTCAAAGCTCATTCCCTAGAAGCCTAATGAGAGGTTTCTTCCACTGAAACATCTGGTTTTAGTCACTGCTGGTTGCAGGGTTCTGACAATTCCTCGGCTCTCAAAATGCTGGGAAAGTGGTGTTAATCCTGGGCCCAGGGAACTACCAAGAGCCCAGCCAAAACAGCTCTTGCGACTGTAATCATTCATTGCTCTTAGATATTTTATGGTGCATCAGAAAATGGATTCTATTTATATGAGGATTTCTTAAACTAACAGTGAGACTTTTGTGTAAGCGAGAAGTAGGCTCCGAACCTGTGCAAATTAAACAGAGATGTGTGACTGATGAATCACACATGAACCAACAGTGCCCGATTTCATTAGCTTTATTAATTTCTGTAATACACACCATTTAATAGGGGCCTCATCTTCAAGGCAAAGTTTTTAAAGATTTGCAGAGGAGAAAATCAAACTTCCCTTGGTTTGGATGAAAGATGTGCCAAGCTACCTGCAAAGCTCAGGATGGTAAGGCCTCTGCTCAGAAATGCTGTAAAAGGTCCTCTCGTGCTCTCTGTGCTGCTGTTTGTAATACTAGACCTGTAAATCACACTTCAGTCAGGAACATTTTCCAAGTACTTTCCAACAATATATCACATTGCTCAACAGTTTAAGACTATCTGACAGAAGACCATGTATACTAGTAGTGAGTTAAATAGGCATAGGCTGGTGACAGACCCATCATCTTTCCTTGCTTCAGATTTAAACCTGTTTTCTCACACTTTCATGATGTTTTAATATATTTTTCTTCCTTAAATTTGTTACCATTAGGTAAGAATGACCTAAGCTAGATTTTGAAATCCGAGCTAATTTTTTCTTTTTTTGTTCGAAGTCACTTCCAAGAGCAGAGGACCATTTGTATGTTCTATAATACAATCTCATGAAAACAGGGATCCTTAGAAGCTTTTGGCCAAGAGAATTTAAATTCCTTGAGATTTCTCTGCAGCTGAACACAGCCCTTGTCTTAATTAAGTCTCTCAGCTCAAACCCCAGACTAGTTCTAAATTGACTCCACCTCCAGGCATGAACATCTTTCTCACCACTCCATATTTTATGCTGCATTTATTTTTGACACTGGTTAAAAGCTGTCTGGCTTCTTTGGTTCTTGTCTCATTCTGAGATGGGCATTCAGTTGTTCATCTCTGGTTTAAAAATCTTGCTCAACACAGCAAGCAATATATACTCAGGGAAAGAATTTTCAGTGTAGGAGAGTTTGTATATTCTTTACTATCACCCTGAAGATTTAAGTCCTGCCTTGGTGTTTTCATAATTTTGCACAGTTGCTGCAATTACTTATCTATAGGCTGAACTATAGCTCTTGGTTTACTCTTTAATGCTTAAAAATCCTTAACAAATATCAGAGCAGAAACAAATTATGTTTTATCTATTTCAGAGCTTGTAATTAAATTGCTTTTTCTTACGGTAAGGCAAAACCAGAAAAAAGGCAAACACCTCTCAGAAATGCTCACCGAATGACTGCCCCCATCAGCACACTGCAGAAAGCAAGACCAGTTAAAACCAACCTGGGTGTAATTATTTACCAAGCAGTTTGCAGAACATCTGTGCCCATTCTGGTTTTAAACTGGCCAACGTTTTGACTCGTGTAGGAGACACATGTGAAATGCTGGGTGTCTGTCACACAAAAGCTCCAGTGGAAATAAATAAGGCTATGTGGGATGTCTCCCACAGTTTACACCACATCACAACCCCTCTTACACAAGACATCTGTAGGCACAGCAGAGATCCCAGCGCACCATCAGCACCCTTATCATCGCTTTATCTGGGGCTGGTTAGAGCCCTTCTCTTTGTAGGCAGGCAAGAAAGCCAACACGAAGTTGCCCGTCCGGCTCCATCCCTGAGCAGACACACACCACGTGTGGGCCACGCTGCTGCTCAGCAGGGCAGACAGAGCTCAGCCCGTGGGGTCTCCCCTGCCAGCCGTGGCACGTTTGATGCCCCGTAGCTCTGCCAGCCCCGTGCGCTCTGCTCGGGGGCAGCGGCGAATTCCTGCAGCCCCACCTTCAGAAAGTCACCTCTTTGGAGAGCAGACGGAGGGAGGAGACCCCTGGTTTGTGAGGGAGGTGCCATCTGTAGCTCAGGGAGCAATGAAAACCAGATGCTAAGGCCCTGCTGGCTCTGGGGCCCATGAAGGTGGAGAAGTCCCATTCATGGCGATGGATCCACAGAGGGAACTCCATCCCACCTGAATGCACAGCTCCTGCATGGCCATGCCTTCCCCGGGGCTAGTGCTGCTCAGAGATGAAGAATGGAAGGTGTTCAATTCAACAACCCAAATTCATCTGGGAAAGGGTTGTTGAAAAGCCATTAAACTCAGCAGTGTGCCTTGCTGCCGGGCAGGGCACTGTTGTGCTGGGCTGCTCATGCCAGGGAGGAATGGCCACCTCCTTTCCAAACCCCTTCGGCTCACGCTTTGTATGCGATGTTTCAAAAGCTTCACCCAGTTTCAGAGCGTGTTCTCAACTTCGAGGGGCGAATTGCTGGGGAATTGTTTCTAATATAGGTAATTTAAACCAACTATTCAAATATGTGACCTTTTAAAACGCTGGAGAATTTTGACATATTTCAGATCTCTGATAAGACTGTATGTAAAAATAAACAAAAAACACACACCAGAAAAGCTAAGAAAATATCTCCTTCTGTTTCTGTTTATAAACTGAGATCATGAGGTGAAAAACCAAACTTGTCTAGTTGCTTCCTTTGTTGACATACCAGTCTTGGTCAGTGAAGGAAAATGGACTTGAAGTAAATTCCTGACCCTTTTTGTTTCTGAAGGGGGAAGTACCTTGGGAATATTATTTTTCTAGAAGCCTGCTTCAGATTATATATGTCCTTTATCTCTTTAATGACGGCTCTTGTGATGCTCATAGAAGAGCAATTGCAAGCTACAGTGCAGGTTCAAGAAGTTGTACTTTAACACACCAATAACTATTAATGAAACACTTGGAAAAAGATTTACAAAGCCAGGCCATCTCTTTAATTATTAGCTTTGCATTTTTCATTCAGTAATTTTCTCCCTGACCTCACTGATATTTGGGTAAATCAGTTAATTCTGTTGAAAACTGTGGAGCTCCACTGGTTTACATAAAGGAGAAGTTTCTTTAGAGAAAAACCCCATTAAAATACATTTTAAAAGAGTACTTACCAGAAGGGCTTCATCTCCATTAAAGTCTACTTTTTGGTCGTTTATGGTTTTCAAGTACTTAGTAAGAACCAGATTCTAAAGTAAGATTAGACCAGCGCATCAGTTTCCAATTGATTGCCTTACAGATGTTTAAAAGGAAGTATGTTATCAATAGAGATTATTATCTCAATCAAAATATTCAGTGAATGCTAATGTTATTCTTTTCTCATTTAAATATAAAGATCAAGCCAAGACCCTGCTTGCTTGAAGTCAAAAACCCCCACTATCAGTTGAACAACTTACTCCATGAATATTTTTTAACAGATTTTTTAAAATTATTTTTTTCATGTGGAAGTCAGATGGGATTTCGTGTCCTCTTCTAAGATCAGTGCTTAGAATGAGAACATACACCTAGACCTGAAAAACTAAAACATCCAGAAACAGAACTGTTTTAAAATGATCTTTCTTGAACTTCTTTAGTTAAAACAAAACAAAAACCAAACCAAAACCAACCAAGAAATCCCAACCTTTTTTATACACAAAAGATTTCTG
Source organism: Grallaria varia (assembly GCA_013396735.1). Taxonomy (NCBI): domain Eukaryota; kingdom Metazoa; phylum Chordata; class Aves; order Passeriformes; family Formicariidae; genus Grallaria; species Grallaria varia. Next base: position 1,106,712 of record VWZG01006115.1, on the reverse strand, counting down.
GCCCAGAAATCTACTACCCTATAGCAGCTGGGAGTGAGATTGATAAATAACGATGTATTTAAAAATTAGGTAAACAAAATACTTCTTAAGTCAAAATATTAGTGTTTGGTTACCAACACTTTAAATTGGTGCAGCTTTGTCTGGTGCACTCACGAATATCAATCAGAAAACAGCTATTGAAGACATTTGCGATATTTTCTTAGCTTTGCTGTAATTTCTCTGGCCGCTCTTCGTGGCATTTTTCAGGCCATCAGTGGTCAATAGACCACATCTGACTGACGCTGCTTGAGAAGGTAAAAGTCTAAATAGCAAGACCCAGCTGAACTCACCACAGATCTTCCTTGGCTTTGGACCAACTCACCAGAGGCTTTTCCCTTCGTTACTCATCACTGGCCCAGACCATTTTTCTAACAATTGCCTCAAAACTGAGCCATCAGCCCAGTTTCGAAGGGGAAAATAGAGACATTTAGAAACCTTCAGAAAGGGAGATAGGGTTAGTGCCCTGCTGATGGACTAAATCTCCAACATCCCCCCCGAGATTGTGACTCTGCAGGGGGAAACGTCCCAGAGAAACATGGCCCTAGAAACACACACAGGGGGAGAAAAGGCAGGTTTGAAACGAATAGCCCAAATGTCATATACCAAACACAAGCACAGCTTTGGCCTGTTGTGTCCTGTGTGGTTGGGAGTGAGAGAGGAGCTCCCAGGCACGTGGGCACTGCAGAGCCAGCAGTGGGCAAAAGGCACCGCTCCTTATTCCTTCAAGGACTCCACATGCCAGTCTGTGCAATCTGATTTGCAATCAATTGCAAGTGATTACACATTGTTTATCATCGATTGGCACAAGGAATCCTTGAGAGAATAATGAGCTGCAGCTGATGACAATCAGAGACTACTGTCTCATTGCAAGTTTGATTGCACGTCCTTCCACTGCTGCAATCGAGCACCCACCACCACCACAGAGCACCACAGTAAATAATAAAAAAAAAGGAATAAATAAAGGGTGGCACCGGAAAGCAAAACATTAAAACCTCTTTTGAAAAATAAAGGCTGAATGGAAGTTCTTCAGTACAATATTAGCAAGGTTAACACCATTAAAATGCTTTGGGTTAGAAGTACGATGAAAAGGTTTCGGTAGATCTTCCAGCTTCTATTTTGGCAAAATTAAATCTGGACAGCAAGTAACCACTTCTTTAAATAAGCAGAAGAAATTTTGGACCGAGGCATCTAAAGGAAATCTATAACTTTTAAATAAAGCATGCAGCCAAGTTGGAAGCATGGAAAGAAAGATGGAAATTTTAAGACAATCTGCTAACACCTTCTGGTTACCAGAAATTCACCTGTTCTTTTCAGCTTGGTCTGTTTTTCTGTGAACAAATGCACAGGGAGCCAAAGTAAGTAATTTTATTATGCTGAAGCTGTGGACATTATCAAATTCAGTGTACAGCTCTTTGGAAATAAGGCACCCAGGCATGCATGTTGTAGAGAACAGCAGTTAAAATTGCAGTAACCAGCAGCTCGTGGCTGTGACTCTCACAAAGGGGAGCCCATCCCTGACCTCACACTGGGGCTGAAGGATGGTGGCCATTAACGATGGTGTGCCTGAAGTGATGTGCACAATGATCACTGCCTGAGACAGATTTTGAAGTCACAAATTCATTTACAAAGTAATGCAATCGTGTCTTGCATTTGTCTCGGTGCCAATGGAAATGTGATGAAAAACACACAGATTGCTTCATTAGGGATTTAATTTTTGGAAGTTTACATTCGAGTTAAGTCTTCAAAACTTTTTTGCTGTCCCAGCAGTGTCAGCAGGATCTTTGCCATTGCCTGTGTGGGAACTGAGATGTTTGCCTTCTGATCTCTAAATCAGCTCCATGCAAATGAAGCAAAATTGTTATTTTGGGATCCTGTACTTCGTACAGCTACCCATTGTCCTCAGTGCCTCCCTGGTGGTCAGCTGTCCACCACCACCCCATGTCATGGGTCTATTCCCCGTGTGGCAGTTTCTATGTCCTCCAGGACCTGTGGCTCCTATTTTTAGCATTTCAGACACAGATTCCAGCTGGGTTATCTCACTTTGGGGGATTATTCAAAAAAAGTAAACATATACTAACACACAATACTTTTTGGAGTAACTACCAGCTGGTGGCTGAATCAGGTGCCCAGAGAGCTCAACAAAGCTGTGAAAGGGAGGAGATCAAAATTGTTTCATTACATGCCAGAGAAGCATTTGAGAGAGCCGGCTTCATTTAGACCTTTTTTTTCCCCGTGGATCTCCCCATACCAAGCTCCTTCAGAAATCCTGTTTGCAGCCCTGTGGGCTCTAAATAAAACCCTGCCACTCTCATTTAACCTTCACCCTGTTGCCCAGGCAGAACAGGGCCAGGTTTGCAGGCTCCCCAGTTCACAGCCTAATGTTAAATTGCACCCATAAACTCAGTGCTTTCTAACAAGTGCCACCGAGCAGGACTCAGCCCTCTCCTTTGCTGAGAAATGTCAGGTAGAGTCGCACTGGCTTGTCAGCCCACAATACAATGGGCTTGGTCTCGAGCTGTAAATCAATATCTGTATCTGAGAGGTGACATTTCAACAACTGTGGGATGCTGGAGCCTGTGAGGGTTTGCTTTTTTTGTTGTTTTTTTTTTCTAAAGTGTCAGATTATGAAGTTCATAAATAACTGATGGGCACACCTCAGACAACAGCGGGTGTGTTTGTGTGTGCCTGTGTCAGCTCCTCTCGGGATGTAAGCACGGTGACCCTGGAAAACAGCCTGCACAGGTTCACACACTCGCCCCGTGCTGCCAAGTTTTAATTAGGCATTGACATACCCTGAGCCCTTTAAATACCCTCGGACCCTGTAGGGGTGAAAGGAATCCCAGAAAACATCAGGCTGGAAGAGATTTGAAGGGGTCAACTGGTCCATCCTCTTGCCCCCAAGGCAAGGCCAGTCAGACTTAGGAAATCCCCAGCACATCTTTGTTGAATTCATTCCTTAAAACCACCCTGTGATGGAACCTCCACCACCTCCCCGGGCAATCTCTTTCAGTGCTTCTAATGTCCAAACCATCAAAGAGGATTTTCCTATGATTTTACCTGGATTTTCCTTCCTCCAGTTTAAACTGTGCAGAAAAATAACCAAGCAAGGAAAAAAAAATGGTGGGGGGGGGGAAAAAAAAAGGGATTTATGTGAAAAAGGGGAACTGGATGAAGAAAAGAAATAAGTTTGATTGGAAAATTTACTTAAAAGGAGGTGAAGGCCAAGAGGAAAGGCCATGCAGAGAAGGACATGAAGTTCCCTGCACAAAGCTGTAAGAAAACATTTTCTGGGGGGAAGGAACAGAGAGTCTGAGAGTAAAAATTTTCCTTTCAATAGTTTTCCCTTTCCCTTTTAGGTTCTTTATCCCTTCTCTCTTTTGCACCTCTCCAGGCTACTTAGCATTCCCCCTTCCAACCTGACTATAGACTTTTTTCCCTATAGTTATAGGTTTTTTCCTTCTATAGGTTTTATTGACCATACAATGTATTAAATCGTCAGGACACAGCACGCCCAGGGAATTTCTGGGGCAAAACCAGCATCAGAGCCTGTACATGAGTGCATATTCCAGGATCAAAAAGTTTCAGACCTCTTTCTCTGCTTGTGCATATCAATACTTTCGCACACATTGTGAGGAAGCTAAAGAAGGAAAATTTTAAGCCGATCTTACATATATTACATAAAAACTAGCTTTTGAAAGGCTTTTAAACATCATTTTATTAGCCCTCCCAATACCTCCCTGAAGCATTGATAGGCCTACTTTACTTGAAATGATAAGAGCAACTCAAGTGGATATAAAAAGAAAAAATAAGAAATAAAAACAAATAAAAGGGGAAACACTGCTAAGAAAATATGTCTCCGTTTGTTATTATTAGGCTTCTGGTGAAAGACAAAAATAAAGTCTGTTTATGACTTTGACCTCTTAGATGTTGCAGCAACATTGTAATTTAATCATAAGCTAATAATTTACCAATTCTCCACTTCTGAGTGGAGCCATTATGAGAACAGCAGTGAATTTTCAGCTCTACGTGTCTTCATCATGGCTAAAAAACCTGGTTTCAAAAGACCACAAGAAAACCAGTGAGGTGATCACACACAATAGGAAAGCCAAAGTTATCAATAGAGTAATTTACAATAATTGTATTTGCAAATTGAATATCATCACAATAACAATGAGTATAAAATCCCCCAAAGATACTTGATGCTCTTGAGTAATTACATGCAATTAATTTGTGTCTAATTCCAGACTCTGGCACGCTCTATTCTAGCCTTTCTCAGAAATACTTGCTGGCAATGAAAAAATAAGATGCTGCCCAGACCACCTCTGCTGGGAAAGCTTTCTGTTGTGCAAGAAGAGTTCGGATTTGGCAAAGAGAAATGCAGGGAAACGTCAGAAGGATCTCAGTTTGTCCCACGTACGTGAGATAATAGTATTTCTGATATCATTCCAGTTGAGGTCTTTGACTCCCCCTTCTCACGCCACCTCTTCTGGCTCACGCTGAGCTGTGCCCCCATAGCAGCAGGGGCATAACTATTTGGCACTGGCCAAGCCACGACAGGGAGGAGAAGACCTTCTGCAATCTTAGCTAATGTTTTCCTTTCCCACGCTGATGAGTGAGGAGTAGGAGAATCTGAGCCTCATCTTCCCAAACGGCTGAATGTTTGTCACCAAATAGTTGATACACTCACAACTTAATTGAAGAAAGGAACTAAAGATTATTTCTGGACCATAGCTCTTCTTTGGATGGTTGTAGGGAGATTCAGAGAAAAAAAAAACCAAAAAACAAAAACCAAAACCAAAACCCAACCCAAACAAACAAAGAAGAAAAGTAAAACAAAAAACCAAAAAACAGAGGGAGAAAGGAGGAGTATGGGGACTCTAGAGAATGTAAAAATTTTAGAGTCCAAAAGTAAGAACACCTCAAAATCCAAGGGCTTTGTTGCACGAGCATGTATTTTAGGCAAATCAATATTATTCAGTGTGTCTTGGCCCAAAGTTCTATGTTATAGCTCACTATGGATTTTGATGTACATCTGCTTTTCTCTGTCCGAGTTCAGTTTCAGCTTTTTAAGGAAAAAGGGTTTGAGGCAGAGAACAGGGGAATGAAAAAGAGGGTAACAGACACTTCTACTGCTTTCCTTTGTGATACACTGACCCAGTGATGGCTGAGATGATCGAAATCATTCCTTAGTATACACTGATTACTTTTTAAAAATCCAACCACTATCACACACAAGGAAAAGTTATGTGTCTTTATGAACAGACAGGCATTCCAGGTGCACAAGTGGACTGGTTTGGTTGGTTTGGGGAACGCATGGTGTACTGTACACAGTGCACTAAGCATTACACTGGGCGTGGAGAAAACCTACACAGCTTGCTCTTAGCCCACCAGAAATGATGTCTCGCAGATAAGAATGAACCAAAAAGCTTCTGGCAAGCATTTTGAATTATCTACCATAGTACTGCTGTTTCGGAATATATTAATGATCAGAACTTGGCCATCCACCACCTCCAGCCATTACTCGTGCAGGAAGGTGTGATGAAAATCTTACTGACCTACAGAGGTGTTGGAAGAGAGGGACTTCTGCCTTAAACTAGTGCTAGCCTGGGTAGAGAGGAGGAAATGGGATTCCCCCGGGGCAGAAAGGATGGCATCTCTGCAGGCTGCAGTGCTCAGGGAGTGACGGGGCCCTGGGCAAGGCACTGTGCAGGCAGCTGCCTGTCTTTGCTCCCCATGAGGATTTCAAAGTGAAAGGTGCTGCAAGATTCAAAATCACAAGCATTGGCTGTTGTTTGCTGTTATTATGAGCAGCCCTGTGCTGCTTCTTCTCTTGGGCAAGAGTGTGTGTATATCTGTGTGTGTACATACATATACAAATGCATATATGTAGAGGTATGCATGTCATAAAAATAAAACCAATACAATCTACAAGCTTGGCTTTGATGTTAATGCAGTGAAAGAACACGTTTTATTTGGAGTTGCTTGTGAACAAATATTGTTGCAGGCATCACATAACAAGCGAACTTGAAACTACTCCGTGCTGGAGAGATGAGGCTCTGTATAATTAGGTCAGTGTTATAGCTAAAGGGGGGAGGAGCCAGCCCTGAATGATGCAAAATAGTGAAGCTTTAAATTGGAAAGTTCTCTCTGCGGGGTAACTGAGTGTCACCTCCATCTGATGTTAAGGGAGATCTGTTTAATGTAGAAGGTTTTTCTGGAGGGATCTGTAGAAGACAAAGCTGCATTCTGCCATTCTCTGCTTTGCTTGGAGGAAACTAAATCTAAAAGTAATCCAGATTTAGAAGTGACTGCCTGAGTCACTGTGGGTTAGAGGGCAAATCTCCCTGAAACAGCGAGCAGCTAACTGCAGCAGAGCTTCAGCTTTCAGGTGCTTACATGTTAGCATCAGATGCTCCCGGGAAGGGTGACACTCAGAAAAGGAGTTGTAATTATTTGTTTTGTAAATTAAGTTATGTGTTAAAGAACACACGTGCCTTGGGACTTCTAGCTCTAACAGCTACTTAAGTTTCAGTAAACTGAGTGAACAAAAGAACCAAGTGAAACTGAGAAGGAAGCTTCTGACTCACATCCTCTCTCTCCTGACTGTAATAAGAAATGTCTTGAAAGCAAAATGTATCATTTTATGTTATCAATAAACTCCCCATAGGGTTTATGACAGAGTTATTTACCTCCATCTGAACACTATGGATTTGCTGGGGAGAGAAAAACACCCTATTTCTTGAGATGTTTCAAAAATTTGGTTGTGGTGAAGTACAGAATGAAACTGCACTAAAAAAACCAAAGTAAAACCTGGGAGAGCATTATTGATAGCTGCGTGATGAGGGAAACAATTCAGCAGCTCAGAGACCCAGACAAGGATCCCCAAACCAGCTGCAAAACCTTTATCCCAAAATTCATACCTTTTGGCCAAAAGTTGTGATTTTGACAAAGCAGGTCTTTTCAGCAAAGGTATTTTAACCAGCTCTCCAGCATGCTAAATTCCCCTCTTCTCATTCTCCACTTGACTTCCTCCAGTGTTTTGGGTTACAATGCCAGAACAGCAGTAATCAATAGCCCAGAAAATTGCAGTATTCCATGGCGCTGTAATGACCCAAATGCTGGTATCTGTGTTAGCTTCTTATCTGGCTGTGATGATGCCTACTGATTGGAAAAGAGGGGCATTGCAACAAAGCTCCTCTGAAATTATGCTCCCGATGTGTGCGCGAGGCAGCTGGGAACCTTGTGATAACAAGCCAGTCAATCTGCACCTTCTCATTGTCTTCCTTCAGGTGAGTCTCTCACCTGCCCAGAGGACTTGGCAGAGGAGCTTTCCTGCACTTGGCTCTAGGAAAGGGGGTAAGAGGGACTGGGTTCTTCTTCTGTATTGGGAAACTATTGCTCCACATCGTCTCAGGGATTTTCATTCCCATCCATTTATCCATCCATTCCCATCCATCAGTGAGATGGAAAATATTGAAATGCGATAACATGGAGGTTACATTGAAATGTGATGTGATGCACACAAATATTGTGTTGACTGTAGCTCCTGTTATTTTCCTGACAGGTCTTGCAGATGCAATGGGGTTTATGGTGGAGTTTTATCTCTGAGTAAGATCTCTCCATGTCTCTTTATCTTCTGAACTACTGTATCCCCTGGCTTCCAGTTCTGCAGTATCCAAAAAGTGCAGTAAATTGTGTTGTTAATCTCCTGGAGCTTAGATAACATTTAACTCTTGTGCACAGACTGCACAGGGTACTGGGGAGAGAGGGCTCCAGCTCGGGGGGAAAAGGGCTGGGTTCAGGGAGGTTCAGCAGATATTCCATGAGGAAAACAGGGAACTTGACAGGACAAGGAAAATAGCTGGGTTTTGGCTGTATTGCTGAATTTACATGAGCATACAAAGGGCAGCAAACACACAGAGAAGGCTGTTAAGGGGATTCTTGGTGGAACAGAGTAAGATCACTAATTACCATGGGCTTGAAGGGGGCATAACCAGCCTGTTAGTGAAACGGGCATGTATTGTTCAAGGGATTCTTTGCTCTTCCTCTGTTCTCATTCCCTTCAGGTTTCATGAGTGATGAGAAGGTTCTTCTAATCAATTTCTTAGTGGGAAGAGAGATATAAACCAGATTTATATATATATATATATATATACTGCTTTGAGAAGTTGTTTGAGGTGGTTGAATTAGTTAACAGGTCGAAGACCTCATGGTTACTCTCTTTTGCCATGTACTCTCCAAAAGTTTGGGAAAGGAGCTTGGTGCAAATGAAGGGCTGTTTCCACGCCTCTCATGGTTTTCTAGAGGAGGTAGAAGCAACCAGTGTAAATCCAGGCCAAGTTTGTGGGCTTCTTTTAGTATCAGAGATGGAAGATCTCTCTAATCAGACCTCCGAAACGTGCGTGTTCTGCCATTCCCAACTAAGGCCAAGTTTCTTCTAGAGCTTACAATGGATGCCTGTGGGCTGAGAACATCACGCACAGTGTGATGTCACCAGGGAAACCTTTTTAAAGCCAGAATGAAATTCTGGTGAGATCAGATTAAATCATAAGTCTTGCTTTCAATAAAGCACGTTTTCTTTCCCCCAAGTTTGTCTCTGGAGATGACAATGAATTCCTTTGATACAGACAAATGAAGATGGAGCAACTTCTGCTAAACACTTTCATAGGAGCTGGTTTTGCTTCTTTTTTCCTTTATTTTTTTTTATCTGCAAGAATCCCTCCTCCGTATGTTGCTCACATTACATACAGAGCTCTTCTCTGAGCATAGTTAAAACACAGCATTTTAAAGCCTGAGACTTTCTCTTCTCTTCAAGAGGGTATTAACAGAAGGTTACAATTATACATACATTTTAATATGTAACTCTCTATTGTAAACAATTCACTGTTCATATGTCTGGCTTTTGTTTGCTGCGAAGTTATACATTATATTTGGATAAATGATTCATTTGGTTGTATAGTAATTTCTCCTTATAGGTACAATCTTACTTCAGTCATCCTAGATTATTTTTTAACATAATCTAATTTTAAAAAGAAAACCTCCTCCCTGTTTATAAAAATATTATTTGTTCCTGACTTTCATACATATATTTGGAGGAAAGAAATGACTGGTACTGAATAATGACTAGCGCTCATTCTCTCTAACCACAAATTAAGTACCTCTATTTGCAACTTATTCTAAATGTTCATTGTTGTTGGGGTTTTTTTAAATACTTTCTCTTTGTGTGTTCTCCTCTCATCTTGATGTGCAGATTCATGCTCGGAACTCCCCTGAATCCATATGCAGAAACACAAGTACCTGAGCTGGATTGTGGAATGTGAGCTCCTGTAGAGGCACGAGGGACAGCCAGACGCTCCCGTGGTTGCTGCGAGATTGAGTTTAGACACAAAAACCAGTGGGTGGAGAAAGACAAAGACCGTCTATTGCACCACCACAGCACGACCTAGTCCATATAGGAATGGGGGCGTGTGAGTATCTGCTGTTGGTGTTGGAACAGGACAAAAATAGGGAGGAATTGTTCCTGTGATGTCCCAGAATGGAATATCTTCCTCCCTCTTCTCTCTTGGGGTGTGTCCTTGAGATACGATCTAGCTCAGTGAGGGAGAGCACACAATCTCGTCTATATATAACAAATATTTCTGTAGCATAAACGCAGATGCCTATCCGAATAAGATCCCTCTTACAACAGGTTTATTATGCAGCAATGTAGCTGAGGAATCTCTGGATGGAAACACTGGAAAACACTTCACTTCCCACCAGAGGAAAGCCCTTGTTCAAAATGCTCTGGATGCCAGATTAGGGTAATGACACCAAAGGACTGGGTGGGGGGGGTTATCCCACTCAACACATGCTATATGTTACATCAATATTTAAGGACAGCACCCTCAGTGTCACCACAGAAGCAGCAAAGAAATGGGGATAAACCACCCCTGGTGGTTGTACTCCCCCATTTTTGCCACTGGTGGCAGTGAAATGGGAGAACGGTATGCAGATAATTGAAGTATCTTGCTGAGGATCCAGAGACAGGCATTTGGGATGCAGAAACAGGTTTTTGTATGCTTAGTTAGAGAAAAGCACAATTTCTAATCCCATTGGGTTGCTTTTTTCTCATGGGGTGTAGAAATAAATGGGCCTTAATATGTCAGCTCATTGGACATCCCCGTGTCGGACCGTGCAGGCAGATGGTCCTGAACATCTTCACCTTCAGGTGTCTGCATTCATGACTCCTCCGTTGGTGCTGGTTCTCCTCTCCAGAGAAGCTGCGAGCTGGGTTCCAGGAAGGGGAGCAGCACCAGGCAAAATCCATCGAAATCAAGTGCAGCATTCCTCAGATAACAGCTCCCACTAGGCCAGCTTCCCACCTGCCCCCTTCCGCCAGAAGTCACATGGACTGTGAAATAAATCAGTGCTGCTTAATGGCATCCCCTGGTCAACCATACATGTAATACCTATAGAACCAGGAATGCTGAGTACAGATGTTTATCACTCACAAAGAGGGAAATGCAGCTCTCTCTTCTCAGACAATACAAAAGGACAATTTTTCAATGTCTCAGTGTTAATTCCCTAGGTAGAGGTTTTGTACAGGTATTAATTAACTTTAATACGCACTTCATACACGGTTACTAATCTATTTTCTCTTCTTTCTAAGCAAGATAAATAATACTTTTCAATTCTAGCCTTTCAGAAAATTGCAGGTCCAACCTAATATTATGAAATGGAGAGGACCGTCTCTATTTTTACATAAAAGTAATGTATAATATACTGGAGTCCAAAGCCAGGATAGCTGATGGCATGGAAATGGTAGGCAATACATTTCATTAATGATCACCACCAGCTCCAGAGTTAAGCAATTCCAGCATGGAAAGACTCCAGGCAGCTCTGAAAACCAAATGAGGAGTTTGTTAGCTTGGGAAATACAAGAATGAGAGTTTATGGGACTGAGATGACCTTTCAGATGAGCACGACATGGTTAAGAGATGAGTGTGCAGGCTCTGGGTTGACTTTATCTTCCATCTGACTTCCCTGCTGAGGAACACCAAGCTACTGTGCATAACGTAAGCTCTGGCCTGGTGTTCCCACAGCTCCAGCTAAAAAAATCAAGGTTTCAGCCAGTTTGGGACTCTCATAGGTAGATGAGAGGCATGTTAAGATGCTACTTAGAGCCCAAAAACCAAGGAAAATGACCCCATATAACTAAAGGCCTGCAGTTCACAGCTGAGCAGGTGTGACCAGGTGAAAGGGATATAGGGAGGGAAACATGGAATTAATGGCCTCAAAGAGACCCGGGGCAGAGAGGTGGCTTCCACACAGCCACAAGAACATGGACAGAAATGGTGAGTGTAGATTCCTTGGGGGCTAAACTGAGACACTTTCCTCCCCTCATGGGAATTTTCAAAATAGAATGAAAGTTTTCTATTCTAAAGCGAAGGAAAAAAATATCAGAAACCAAACTATTAGTTGTTTTCCTTTAACATATTATTAAATATGTTAAAAAGAAACCTTTCAGTGTTTGTTTTCACTGGAAAAATGGGTGTCTCGTGTATGACTGTGACTGGGAAACCAGGAGTCCTAACCTGGCCCCTTCCCCTGCCAGTCTGGTTCAGTGAGAGCAACGTGGGGCTCTGCATTTCTGAAAGTGAAGCCACATATTTAAGAGGGTTGAATAAACAAGTTTACCGCCATCTGTACCTTGAGTTCCTCCCTCTAAGGCCCGTGCACATTCTTACACTACTTTTCGTAGCCTCAGCAGACAAAACGAATTGCAATGACACCTTAAAGAGGTTTCTTTCCCCTTGTGGATGCTCTGTTAGGCAGCAAGCCTGACCCCTCGCCGTGTTACGCCAGTATCACACTTTGTTATAAACCAGCGGGCTCAGGAGTTGGAGTAATGTAAGAAAATTATTTCACCACTGGGTATGAAAATACTTTGAACTCTCAAACAGGTGTATTTATCAGTCTAGTTGTTTCGATTTTCTGAAGACATCCAAAAATCCTCTGGTGGTTTTTTTTTTTTTATTTCTTTTTTTTGCTTTCAGCCGCATTTTATAGAACTGTTTGAGTTGGAAGGGACCATAAAGATCACCTAGTTCCAACTCCCTCTTGATACCATTTATTGAAATGGAGGTCATGTCAAAATCCTCTCATGGGGTGAGAACCCCCAAGTATTCATTTCCTGAAAAGTTCAGCTTTACTAATCACGCTCAGTCACATAGCAGGTCCTCCCTGGGCTTGTAACAGCCTTCTCAGAAATCTCACTTCCCATCTCCTACGATAGTATTATCTTGATGGTGGCTTTGAGTCATTTTTGTGGATATTTACTTGGTGTCTGACTTTCCTCCTGCATTCAAGGGCCTCAACCAAAGTCCGGTGAGAGGTTTTCCTCAGTCTTCAAAAAGAGTGAGATAAGGCACTTGAAAAGATCATTCATTTAGGGAAAAGACATTCTCTCTGCAAGTACTTACATGCTGCTGGGCTTGAATCTTTGCTGAAGGGATTGCAGGCTCTACAGTGCATGTGTGAGTCATGCTGGTGAATCAGAGTTTTCCCTGGTTTTCAAACTGTGGTTTTCTTTGTAATAAAGCATACATTGTATTTTCACAGCCAAAGCTCTACCATCACATCCCTTTCGCAGATGTACATGTTAAAGGGATAAGCTATCCATGGACTTAAGAATCTCACACAAATAAAAGGGGCACTACCAGAATTATACACTTTGTTTGTTTGTTTCCAAATTGGATCTTTTTTTTAAGGTGAATCAGTTTCTTGCAGTAGTTTCAAAATACAGGAACAGTTAAGCTGTTAGGTATTTTGAGCAAGAGTCAGGCATTTCTGTCAACTGAGTTACCTTCTGTAAATCTAACTTCTAGGGAAAAACAATGCACCCATTTTTCCAGGGAGTAACTCACTGCTCCTCTGTGATGGATGTTCAGTTCAACAGAAAACATATGATATACTGCATGGTGCTAATTATCAGGTATTTTGCTGCTGTGTCCTCATCCTTCTCTCTACAATATTAATGCTCTAGGCATTTCTGTTGTGGAAATAGCCTTGAAACCATAAAAACAAATGCCATTTAGGATGTTGGGCTCAGGTCCATGGTTAGTGCAAATCAGCCCTGACTGGAGTGTATTTATATCTCCTGGAAATCCAGACTGTTACCATCTTCTTTGGCCTTTCTCGAGACGATCTGGGACCTGCTCTCAGAGGAAATGTGAAGCCCCCCCACCACGGGCCCCCCAACAACTCATGCATGGATGGGAGATGAACTAGATGTACCTCTAGGTCCTTTCATTGATACACATTGTGATACATCAAGTTGTTTGCAACAAAAAATTAGTTCATACCAGATTTAAATTTTTTGAAAAAAGCCAATTGCCTTAATCATTAGCAAGAAAAAAAGAGAACAGAAATAGAGGAGAGAAAGATCTGAAAAGACTTCGGAACAACAGTTTTTAGGGTGTTTGATTTACTATTCAAGTGTGCACAGCTGCTGCTCGGGGGAGAAAAGGCACCATGCCAAGAAGGAGAGCTATGGGTAGAACAGCAATGAGAAAGGAGAAGGTTGTTTGCAGACTGGACTATTAATTGGGCTTGGAAAAAGTCCCTCATGCCACTTAAGCATCGCTGATGCCATGACCTGATGGCAGGACCAGAATCCAACCTTCATTCCTCCAGTCTGGTTTTCCTCAGAGACAACATTAGCTGTGCTAAAAGCCCCCTTCCTGGTGGCATCTCTCTTGTGCACTCCCTCTCACATCGCTCGAACAATCAGCCTGAGAGGGAGATATATAATTATTCATTTTTGTGAAATGACAGCACTCAACAGTGCTGTCCACAGCCATCCAGGCTCTGGGCACGGCAGCAGCGCCGTTACATGGGAAGTCACAAAGCTTCAGCACCCGCCATCTGATGGGAACGGGCCAAGGAGGGAGCAGAAACCCTTGCCAAAGCTGATCACAGCAGCCACTTCCTTGCTTTTCAACAAGGTGAAGGATGTCTCCCTTTGGACCCAGAGATTTGTCATCATTCTAGCACTGCTCTACTTGTACAGACACTGATTGACTCAGCCTTAATAGCATCGATCGGGTCGCTCAGGTGACGCTGCCATAATGCAGCCGTCCATCCTGCTGCTCCACCACCAGGCAGAGAGCGTCTTCCTCTGCTTCCTTTGATGCTATTTCTGTTGTTCCAGCCTCTCCTTGGCTTTGCTCGTGTTCTGCACTGCCGGAAGGTTTTGGTGACACTCTGCTCTTGCCCTGAGGTACAAGGGCACGGCTAATCCTCGGGCAGCGGGGCCGGGCGCCCTTCGGTCAGGGAAGGGGGTTCCACCCAGATTTCCATGTGCTCCACACTGAGCAGTGCTCAGCAAGGGAGAGGAACTGGGTTGGTGTTACTGGTTTGGATTACTTTGTTTGTGAGAATCTGGCTATTGGTGATTAATGCCTGTGCATTGTACAAAACTGGCTTCAAATTTCTATTTGAGACACGGCTCTAGAAATACTGCCAGATGATATTTCTTCCCTGGCAAATGGTTCCTTTTCTATGGAAAATGGGAATGCTTTGTTGGTTGCAAAAGACCCTAATATGGTACAAATTGTCGTCTTATTTACAAACACAGCCTCTTTGTTCCAGTGAGAGGTGAATACGCTGTTCAAACATTGGACTGTTCAAACTTACCATAAACTAAGCTGGCACTGCCTTCCCAAGTGACCAGTTCAAATGATTCACCAAACCAGCTATTGAATTATACAACGAGTGCTCTGGACACAACATCTGCTTCTGCCTAGGCTCTGCTGGTCACAGCCTTCTGATCTTCCAGCCCTCACTTGGGAACAGGCTTTGGATGAGCTGGAACTACTTCAGTCTGATTTAACAAGATTTTATTTTTTTTTCCTCCTCGTGGTATGGTCACAATTTCTTGTACCTCTTAGAAAATGAAATGTTTTAAGGAGACATTTATTTAATTCTTATCCCTACTGGATTTTTGGGATTCGATTTATTGTGCTCAGTGGTCATGACAAAGACACTATAGCCAAGTGCAAAAAGAATTATTTGAATGCAGATTGACACGAAGGAAAAATTTTCAGAGGAGCTTATGTGACTAAGGTGTACAAATCCCATTGACTTTGAAGTTTCTACCTAATATCTTTCTAATGATCTTAAGAGTCCAGTTGTCTGGTTTACTAATTATGAATCCAATTTTCTAAAGCGTCTGTCAGACTTTTGCAAATGGGACTTAAATTCTTAAGTCACTAAAGAACTGCAGCTTGAATGTTAGCGGGAGCTTTGGTTTTAATGGAACTTAAAAGTAAATCACTGTGATTAATGGACAGGTAAACCGAGAAACTGTGTGTTAGGACCTTGATTTCATCCCACTCTCTGCTCAGGTGGGGTTGGTGTGTGTCAAGGCGGTGTCTGTGGGCACACAGTCTAAAACAAGTCACTTATTATGCATCTTGCTTCCATCCAAACCACTCTATTGTAATCTCATGTTATTCTTTCTCACGCTTTGTATGCCTGTTTCTTTGTTTAACTTGCTGCATCTTATTTAAATGTAATTTCTTTTCTACGATGATGTTACCATGTTAAAATTTTGCTATGGGTGTCACTCAGAACTCTCAGCTTTTATTTACCATCCTGCTACTGGCCCTAGAAGATGCTCTTGATCGTTTATTCTATCCAGTTCCAAAAGACCCATTGACCGTCTTTTTGCCTTACTTCCTTTTGAAGACCATTGCTCAGTGTGATACTGGCTACCATTTGGAAATTTTATAGATTTTCATGGCTCTATTTGTAATTTCATTTAATTTAATTCTCTGTCTTGCTTTTCTTCTGTGAATCCTGAATCCCTTTTCTCCAAAGGTGTATAAATTAAAATCCCACTGTCATTTGCTGAGTGTAGCAGAGCCAATGGTTAAACATGTCCTTGGGACCAAATCTGTTGAGACTTTTACCCACTAACACTGTTCCTGCAGAAATGCCTCAGATTTGTTGAGATGTCCACACGAATGTTTGAGCAGACACAGTCGTCAGCTGACATCTTCACCCATGGCAAGGTCCCCCAGTGCCCCAAACTGCTTCTCCCTGTAACTGTTGTGGGGAAGTTTGGCAAGAGACGTTTTAGAGCAGGGTACCTTTTTTTTTGCCTGTTTAAAAACATGATGTGTATGTGCATCTGCCTTGCAATCAATGTGTGGTCATTTGGCTGGTTATCTTTTCAACAGAGCAATTCAGTTGGTCTGACTGATCTACTGATTTGGAGCAGCCAACATGACAGTAAAGGGCAAGTCTCTTTGTGAGGTCGTGATTCTCTACTCAGGATTTAGAAAAGAAAGTCTTCTTAATGCAAATTGTGGGTTTGGATTTCATTTTTCTGCCCTTTCCGGTGTGACTTTTTTTTTTTTTTCCAATTTGTTTAAATAGTACACCAGGCTGAAGGTGAATTTTGATCCACATTTTGGTGTGCCAACCAAAAGCACAGGCTGCTGTTCATTATTTTATGTATATATTTCTGGACACACAAACACACATACACACCCTTCCCCAGCACATATTCCTGGTATTTACACGTGGGATTTTCCAGGGTCCCAGTTGGCTTCCTCAGATGTTACACATCTTCCTTTTTATGTGCTTACAGGTAATTACAGACAATGGTATTCTCTTTGCAAATTCGCTGAATTCTGGGAAATGAACTGATCACCAGTAGAGCCTTCTCGTTTTCTGTAGCATTGATATCAAATTCATCAGAACAATCCAAACACTGATTAAGACAAACTATTGGTTGATTTTGGTTGAGTCATCCTTTGTTTTTATCCTTTTCCTATCCGGTATCTCAATCTCATAATTACTTTTGAATGTTACACATGGTACCACAACTGAAACACTAAAATAAAACATGACCAATTATTTGCTTATTTACTACTAAATGAGCATTGTCAAATTAAAACGTTATCTTATTTTCCACATGTGGTAAAGCTGAAGGGAAAGGAAAACAAAGGGAAATGTTCCAAACTCCTTTTCTGCTGGTCTTTCTGAAAAGAAATCCTTTCAGATTACTTGAAATATACATTTCCCGCCCCCCCCCCCCCCAACAGAAGACACAATACATTCTATGAGGTAGGGAGCATTGTGAGTATGCAGCAATATAGCTGAGCATATCCTTGCAACTGTGATTTCTAAACTGTTTTACCATTTCTTTGTTTTGGAACTTATCACCAAGCTTACTGTGAGATATATACTGGGGGCTTTGAGATGCCCCAGCCACAGTGATCTGCACTGGATTCAGATGAACTTCCCAAATAAACCCAGTCCTAAAGGATCACCTTTTAAGGACCAAATTGTGAATTACGTTTTTAACTCCCCAGGCTGAGCGAACAAGTCTGTCAAGCTCTCTTTGGGACGGCTGTGTAGCCAGAAAAACAAACCCCAATGGCTTCCAGGGGCACTCAAAACTGCAGTAGGACTTCTTGATGTGCTTCAGTGCATCTGAGCTCACCAACAGCCCTTGCATAAGGGAACATGAGGCTATTAAAGAGAGTTTAATAGCATAGAAGTAAAGCCTACATTAAACCAGATAGCAGCCACATATGCCTCCTTCATTGCAACTCGGCTACACAGCCTTGCCTGTATAATAGGTATCATTCTCTGTGTAGGAAAACCCTTCCCATAAATGCTGTTGATCTCATTCTAACCATACTTTTGTAAATACAATGACATGGTCAATGGTCCCACCGAGACCACATTTCCCAATAATGAGGGAAATGGTATTTACAGGAAGGACTTAAATATTTCTTTTGTACTGGAGCATGCATTTTTGCATGTAGTGTATGAACCCCCTAATACAACTATGACTAATGTATCCATCTAATTAAATTTTTACAGCATTCCAGTGTGTCAGTGTCAAATGTTTGCCTCCAGTTACCCTCCTCATAACACTGTCAAATAAACTTCTGCTTTTTATTTTTAGTGTCTGCCTCCCTCCTTCCTCACCGTGTGAAATCGAGGCATCATCATCATCTTCACGAAGACAGGAAAACTGCCTCCTGCTTCCTCTTGGCCCAGCAGTGACCCCTAAGCTTCTAACTTGCCATTTCAGATCTGCTGTTCTTCAGATTATCCCATGTGGTGTTACTGAAGGCAAGGATCAGAATTTGGAGTTAGAAGACGATATGCATACGCAAATCAAAGGAAGAAAACCAAATATAAAACTTTATTTGTTTCATTCGCCATTCTCTCTGCAGAAAAGGGAGGCTTTCCCACTAACCAGAGAGCTGCTTGGAAACAATTCAGGGACAGATAAAACAGGAAAACAACAAGCTTAAGGCCAGCAACTGTTAGGACATCAAAGCCAGGTGAAAAGGTCCATAAGGCACCTGTAGGTTACATACCCATAAATAACAAAGAGGTTTATGTTTGGGGATAAAGTGAGATTACTCCCCCAAATCAGACATCACCAGAAAAATACGGACATTGTTTAGTTCAGTCTGTTTAATCTTTCTTTACAGCGCAGGCAGGTCATCACGCAATCTCCCTGAATCCCTAGGTAAGCACTAAGTTGTTGCCTTTAATTAGTCTGCAAGTTATAGTTTAAATGCACTGGCCTGACATCTCAATTAGGTATGCGAGATAAGATTCCAATAAATGATTTCTCAAGTCTCATATTCTACCGTGAGGCTTTCTGGAGTGCCCACAACAATGGGCATTCTCCTGACCGTGCAAGAGATGCAAACAGGGGCATTCCCCGGGCTCTGTTGTAAAGGAGCACTGCATACTGCTTTAATCCCTTAGTTTAAATGTTTTCAGTGTTAAATGTCTTTTTATTTGAACAGGTTCTAGAAAAGAACCCTTCATTAATATCATTAGGGGTAGGCTGGGGCCAAGCCTATTAGCTGCCTCAGAGCTGTAGATATGGTTCAATCTACATGACAATAAAACATTGTTTAGGGGAGTTGATCAATCAACTGTAAATGAGCATTTCAGGTTGAAAAGTTTCTCCAGCATCAGATTTTCACCAATGAGTAAACTAAGATGAGATCTAGGACTTCTGGTGATGTCAGTTCCCTCCTCCCAAGAGGGAATGTCACAGACCAGGTTTTGGTACAGACTTGAGCTCTACACCTCTGGCTTTGTGTTTTGTTTTTAAACAATCTGGGAAATTTATTTTTCTCAAAAGTTGTTGCACCTTTTAAACTTACAAAAAACACCAAGCAAAGGCAAAGACGTTTGTAGGTATGATGGGTGTTCTCATAGGAGAAATTGGGAAAAATGTAATCTAAGAAATTATTGTAAACAAGTCAAGCTTGTTCTGAAGAGACTAAAGCATTTTTTCACTTGAAATACAAAGTAAGGTTTGGGTTATTGAAAAGAGGTTAAGAGGCAATAAAGCAGTTCATAACTTCAGGGTGCTGGATAATCCTGACTTAGGTGCTTAGGTTTCCAGGTATCTGCAAAGTGCTCAGTGTCCAGGACTGGGATTTATACAAGCGAGGACAGTCAGCAGGGGACTGACTAAGTGGTCTTAGAGGAAATGGCAAGGGTAGTGTGGATTTTTAAAAGAGTTAGGGGTCTTCCTAAGGACAAAGCAGAGAGCTTTCCCTTTAAATAGAAAATCCTGGTTGTGCATCCTCCATGGGTGTTTGAACCTTGAATCCTTCCCCTAAAAGTGCAGAATGGAAAGCTCTTCTCTGGCCTGTAAAGGGGCTGTAGAGAAGGTGGAACCAGCCGGGGTGGGGCAGGATGCTGAGAGCACTCCTTCCCTCCAGTCCTCAGACCCTCAGCTCTTACCTTGCTCTGCTGAGATTGCTCCCCGTGCCATGGCAGGACTCGAGTCATTTGCTGCCTTCCCTGTGGAAAGCGCTGCCCTTCACACAGGGCACGGAGCCTGCAGAGAGGAGGAGAAGTGTGCCAGGACCCCAGCAGGTCTCAGCTTGCTCCGAGATAAGGAGGGAGAAGCGCAGAGAGTCTAAACCAATGCATGAAAACCCCAAACGCTGCCTAAATTTTGCATTTGGTGATTAAGTCCTTGGGAGAGAGAACCCGAATTGCCGTGTCAGTGGGTAAGCAGTAAGCTGGTTCAAACAAACAAGTGCTTTTCAGCAGGGGCTTACTCATAAAAAATTTCATATCTCATTAACCAGTTGATTTTGCAAACCTCCCCCACCCGTTAATTTTTTTCCCCCATCTCTTTCCCTTGGCATGCTTCCTATTTCTCACAGCAGCAGCTGTGCACAGTTGAATAGTAAATCAAACACCCTAAAAACTGTTGTTTTAATACAATGTCTAAGATTTTCCAATTCTCTTTTCCCCCCTTATTTTTCGTGATAACCATTCTGGCTCATCTTTGTCTGCTAGTAAAATAACTAAATCTGGTAGCAAAAGCCTGACCTGTATTTTTATTTTTTGTAGAAATTAGTCGGTAGGTTAGTAAGTGAAAATCAAGTAATCCACAAGCAGTTTAGATAAGAGCATATTACAGGCTTGTGCTGTTAAGTGGTATTAAATACGTTTTTTAAATTACATTTCAGTAGCAAATGACTTTTCTCATCAGACTCTCTTGTGGCAGAGCTATTTCTTTCTTCCTTGTGGTTATAAGTCTTTGGAGAAATCAGTGTACGCATCCCCTGCAGCCTTCATTTCATCCTCTCCCTGGGCCATGCCATCTGGCAGTGTCATCTTTCTCTAAGTCTTCAGGTGCCTCTGTTGGCCTGAAAAACCTTCTGAAAGCAGGTGGAGTTCACCACGTCTGAAGAGGCATCCTCTCCAGAACGAAGGCACCTTCACGAGTTCCTGGAGGTGTTTGGAGGCTTCCCAGCCCACAGTGCAGCATCAGAGGTGGCTTCCTGGCTCGAGAAGGGTGAATCCCCACCAGTGAGGCTGCAGCCCTTTGAAGCAGGTTGTTTGCAGTAATCAAGAGCTCAATCTGCTCAAGGAGTTATTGAACCTTTGTTATCTCTGTACGACTTGGCTTGTCTAGTGTGGGATGTGCAACTTCTGGGTTGCTGTTCACATCCTTGATTACACACAGCGCGAGTTTTTTCCTGTTTTGGTTTTAATCTGGGCTGTGCAGTGGAAGGAGCCAATGGCAAATCCATCTCAGGAACAGGCCGTCTGTTACGAGTTAGGGGGAATGCTGTTCTGATTATGCCTGCAAAGTGCAAGCTGCAGATGACACTCTACTCGTTGCCAGTGACACCACGAGTGCGATGGAACTGCACGTGGAGGGAAATGTCCTTCCCCAAAGAACAGCCTTTGTGTTCTCTTCTCCTGTGAGAGGGGGACTGTGAGCACTGCTGAAGGCAGGGGCAGGGCACGGGGCAGGGGTGTACACCCAGCACTCACATCTTGTTCTGCAAGAAGTTTTTCCAGTAAGCTTCTAAGAGCAGGTTCCTTAATGGAATCTCCATGCTGCTAGTAGTGGAGGTAAAGGCAAAGTCAAGATGACGCCCTTGACTCCAGCTATTCCGAGAAAAAAGCCTGATGACAAGACTGAGAGAGGGAACAGGAGCCTTAGAATGGGTCCTCACAGACTCCCTTGATGTTCCTCAGAGCTGAACAGAGTGGAGGTGGCTGCTGCGCAAAGAGGGGAGTGCTGTGCTGCTGCATTAGTGTTTGCTTGTCCCTGTAAGACAGCCCTGGTGAGGATAGAAAGAAGTCCCCAGTACTCAATGGAAGGAAAACTCTTCTGCACGGTTACTTTAGTCCACGTTGTGTTTCTGTATCCCCTGATTGAAGCCGGGTACCCTTACAGGGAGCTGGAGCAGCTCTGGGAACTGAGGAAAGATGTGGAAGTGTATCATAACCTCCTGGCTGCCCACTTCTCTCTTTTCATAGGAAGGAATCTGGGGAAATCACTGCTACTATCTCTCTTTATGCTCCTGCTCCCTTCTTGTGGGACATTATGCTTTTCGTGGCTTTTGGCCTTTTGAAGTTGAGTTTGTTATACAGCCCTGGTGAGTGCTTTGTGGCTTGTGGTGGCGTGTAGGCGAAGAAAAAGGACAGAGCTGTGCCCAGGGCAGTTTGGTCTCTGTTGGTAGAACCGGCTGTTAAAATCAAAGCCAGTTTCCTAAACCATCTTTAAAAACCACTCCAGCAAGCTCTGCACCCTGCTGCTCGATGCCCCTTTCTTCTGAAAGCCACACCACCCATGCTTGTTTTGGCAGATCACTTGCTCTCCTCCTCCTTTGCCTGCTGAAGCTGTAACTCCAGAGCCTCCACCCATGGTCCCATGCCTTGCACTGGTTTCTGCTGGTCTGGCAGCATGGCCAGTAAAAAAAAAAA
>VWZG01006115.1:1062718-1084372 GCA_013396735.1 Grallaria varia | reverse complement strand
AAAAAAAAAAAAGGAAAAAATGGGGTTGGGAAGGGCCTGCAGAGCTTTCAGGGCTAAATATCTGTTATATGGGACGGGACGGACTGACCGGCCCTGAAGAACGTGTATTGACAGTGTTCAGCACCGGGGCCAACATTAATCATTTGTGGAGAGACCGTAGCATTTCAACTACCCAGATTAATGCCTCACCCGGCACACAAGCCCTGCGCAGCTGGACAAGTGGCACACTGTCCCCAGCAGACTCTAACAAGCCCGCTAGAGCCATTACCACCTAACTAGCAAATAAACATTTGGGCACGCAGGCTCATTTGGAAAAGCGGATTATTTCCCGAGAGGCTGCAATGGCTCCTCTGGGTAAACACTTGCTCGGGGCAGTCTCCCTGCAGCCCATTTTTGACCCGGTGGACCTTGGCTGGCAGGCAGCCGTGTGTGTGCCCGGGCAGGGAGCCGGCGGGCTGGGCTCTGCGGGGAGCACAGCGAGCCCCAGGCTGGGAGCAACGTCTTCTTGCATCAAATAATGTGTCTTCCCCTTCCCACCCTGCTTCTCGCTTCTTTTTCCTTTCTCTTCAGACGAGACAAAGGTAATTTTCCAACCAAGGAACGAACAACATGAGTAATTGAAAAATGCTTTTGAGGTTGGAATTAAGAGTTTGTCAAATGAAGCCTTAAGAAATTCTATACTGGGGCCCCTTTTCCAGCAGTGTTCAATTTTGCTTTTGCATTTAAGGGTTGTGTTTCAACGGGCAACTAACTTCTCTTTCCCCCTTTGCAGGACAGCTCCATATTGGCTCAGAAAGGCTCTTCCTCTGCACTCTATCTTTTTTCAGTCAAGTGGCTCCAAAGTACAATTCCAAAGGTGAGGGAAAAGTTACAGAAATAGGGTAAGCATCACGCTTCCACTAAATGATGAATTGGTACTGAAGTTAAGGAAGCAGATAAGCTTAGATGAATCCAAGCAAAATACAGAGCTGTGTCTCCCTTGGTGGTCAGCTCCTCAGAAATGGCTTTGGTGACTCGGACCCCAATTCTGATGACTACACTGACATCAGTTTGACTACACTGACATCAGTTTGACTATGCTGGCTTCAGTCCTTGGTGCTGGGAGGTGCCCGTGCCATAGGATTCTCCACCAAAACAGACTCCTGTCTGCTGAAGTATACCCTTAAGCTGAAACTAGAGCCCCTGGCAAATGGCTAAACACTGTCCTTGTCTCTGTGTCCCTGGGGGAGGAGCCTTCGTGCCAAAAGCACAAAAGAAAAATGTGACCCCAAAACATGAAGTTCTTTTTGTTGGGACAGGTGATGTTCAGAGATGCTGAATATTCTATACGGTCAGCACAAAATGGATTTGAGACTCTGAAAATCAAGGTGCTGGATTTGTGTCACCAAACACTGAGTTTTAGGGCTTTGCTTCTAAAAGAGGTTTCAAAGATATCCAGAAAATCACGAGCCTATTTTAAGTGATGTTAAGTCCTCATTGCTCTTCTGTGGTTTTGAAAAACTCTTCCACTCTCCTCAAATTTGAAAGTATTTTCTTCAAGTGCTGTCAAGTTAGAGCTCCTCAGTAATGCTAAAATCCACTTGAAAGAATGTATTTA
Source organism: Grallaria varia (assembly GCA_013396735.1). Classification (NCBI taxonomy): domain Eukaryota; kingdom Metazoa; phylum Chordata; class Aves; order Passeriformes; family Formicariidae; genus Grallaria; species Grallaria varia. Next base: position 1,082,775 of record VWZG01006115.1, on the reverse strand, counting down.
AAAATGAATACACTCAAAGATTATGCATGAATTCATATGCATGGATTCAAAGACATTGTCTCATAGACAACAGTGGCATCATATTGGGGAATCATTTCACAGAGCTTTACTGCATGTTTTAGTTCTATCTCTTTGCATCTTTATCAGAAGCCCATACATGTCATCATTCATCTCTCTCTGTGAAACAACAGAATTACAGAAAAAGCTGAAAAGTGTTAAGGTGAATGTTTTTTGTGGGGTTTTTTTCCCAAGTGATCACTTTTTGTGGGTTTTTTTTTCCCAAGTGAACACTCTGTCCCTGGGAAGAGAAGGGACCTGTGTGGGGATTTGCCCTTTGAGGAAAGGGAAGGGTGCAGCTGGCGTTCAAAACCATCTGGATTTGGGCTTTATCCCGTTCTCTCCAGGCCTACAAAGGCACAAGAAATCTGGTGAATTAATCTGCTGTGGAGGGGACGCTTTGCCACAGACACCAGACACACAATTGTGCTCAGGATGTTTTTTGTTATGAGAACTTACTCTCTGCAGGGAAGGGGAAGTGAGGGCAGGGCTTTGAGCAGGGGCAGGCACCAACTCCCACCAAAAAATGAAGGTCTTTGCAAATATCCCCTGCATCCCTGCACAGAAAGGGGTCTCGGGGAGAATTTAAAAAAATCAACAGCAAGAGTCTCTTCTCCCCAGCAGTATCTCTTGATGATGACAGAGCCCCTCTTTCCCTTCCCCCCATGCTATCAGCTGGCTAATCTGCCTGCACATTCTGACACACAGCTGCGAGAGATGAAAACTGTACTGTTGATAGATGAAACTTTGGATAAGATTACATGGTTTTGAATATCTTGATGACATATTTGTCTGAAAAGTCTTTTAGAGGACAGCCTAATATAAATGCACGGAAATGTTTCTAATGACTAGCATTTGTCTACGTACTTGGTTTGGAAGATTAACATTCACGTGTTCTTCGACTGTCATTTGCATTTGTATGTGGAGGCAAACTTTTCAATAATCACTTCTTCATGCCGAGAAGAGTTAACAATTTATTCAAAATACACAAGGCCAAATTAGTCCCTTCTGTGAGGCTGGGAGCTTTGGTGGAGCTGCACCAGTGGTGGGTTTGGCTTCAGTGCTCTCGGCAGCAGCCGCAGCTCCAGGCCCAGGAGACCTTGCCTGCGGTAATGACGAAAATCCTCCATTCGAAAGCAGAGCACAGCACAGAGCAAAAGGGTGGGAAAAAACCACCACCCAAGGTCAGCACAGTCGCATCTTTCATCTCTTTGGCTGCACTGAGCGCTGGGTTGTTTTCCATTTTGCACTGATAAATGGACGCAGTAAGACTTATTGTACAGTTTTTATTCTTATTTTCAGGACACCGAGTAGTGTGGTTGGACCTCCAGAGTCCCATCTGTCAGCTGAGGCGAGGGCAGAGTGCACCTTATTTAGACACACAGTGCCACTCCCAGTGAGAGGGTGGCACCTGGCTGCTTTGCAATCCTGCCCTGGCCTAAATCTTCCTGAGCCTTAGGATTTTAGTTGCCTCAAACACTTTAGACAATTGACCTTCAAGACCCTCGGAGAAAAGAAGCTTCTTTTCCTAAAATTTGGAAGTACCTACGGTAACCTGTCCCATTCAGATCACAAGCATGGGTCTATAATCCTTCACCTCAGTTTTGCTCTCACGCGAGGAAAGTTGATAGAGGAATTTCCTTTCTGAGGGTCAGAAAGGGCTTTGGTGGACCATATGATAACATGCATCTTTCCATCATCCTCTAATCACACAAAAAGTAATTAGGGCTCATCTGTGCTGCAGTAATGCGAACCCTCTGCCTTGCTCCTTCCTACAGCCAGCAGAAAATGAAGATACTTCTCCAATCTGGCCTCTGTATGATACATTCCAGATGTCTGGGCTAAAAAGACATAACTCAAAATGCAGAGCTGCACTCCTGAAATGGTGGGGTGTCCTTTCCAAGGAACAGGGACACAGCAAGCCATCCTGTTCCCAGCACTGGACGGTGCTCAGCACAGCTGCGAGAAGAGGCAGGACGTGGGAAGGGGAGTTGCAGAGCTGAATGTTTTATGAAATGTGGTTGGGGTGAGGAAAGACAAACACTTGCAGAGACTGGTGGAGCTGTGCATCCCTGAGGGCTTTGGCCAGTTGCTTAAAGAGAAATGAACCTTTCGATCTGCCTTTAGTGATCTCAAACCAGCTTGGTGAAGTCAGTGGGTACCACCACGCACCACGAGTGCTCTTTGTGTACTGTTGTTGTGGTGTATGTGGTCCTTGGCTTCCAGGAGAAGGCTCTTGCCTGGTGCTGCTGGCTGCTGTTCTGAGCTGCCCCCACATTGGGGAGGTGCTCCAGGAGGGTGCTGCACACTCTACTGACCTGAAGGAAACCTCTCAAGACATCCCTCAGCATGAGAAGGGTGGTTAGGAGGACAGCACTGCACGGCCCGATAGACTGCTCATCTATCCTCTGCTGTAACACACATTACTGCAGCCTTTTGCAATCACCTGCTCTTACTACTGAGAGATTTCTGGTTATAAATCAGGTATTTTAGCACAGAACATTTCTCTAGAGCTAAACTTTCCCTAATACTTGAAAACACCCCAATTACCTGGTTGCTTCCTCTTGAACGCTGCTTATGCTTCTTAGAAGGCTTCTGGGATGAGCGTGTCTTTGTCTGGCAGTGTTCTACAGCCACAGATACCATTTCATTTTTCTTCCTCGTCACATACCACTGTATCTCTGTAAACTTGCACTGACACTCTTTCCCCTTTCGGAATATGTTGACATCTTGACGTCTTCTCCGTAGACTCACCCTGACACAGTGTTAGGGACTTTGTGATGACACCGCAGCCCACGTTAGTGAAGGGTGAAATAGTCCTGTCACAAACTATATTATGAGATACCAAAACTGTTTAAAAATGTAGTTTTCCACAAAAATAATGGAAAAAAATCCCAAGGGCCTTAAGCTTACCTTGAGGACTGATGTGCTCAGTTATATACGGATATTGATGTTTAAGTGCAGAGCATTTTACTCGATGCCAAATATAAACGTGCTACAATGTGTATGTATGTATATAATGACCATACATGATCAAAATTCACAGTACAGATCGTGACTTGTGGACACACCTCATGGTATTTGTCCAACATAGGCGCTTTAAAACTCTGGTTGGACTGATATGTGATACTAAACGTTTTGGGGTTTTCTTTATATGAAGCATAATGACTAAATTTGAACTGCTACCACCTGAGGTTAATTTTTCAGTTATTAACACTCTTTATCACAAATACAGAATCAAGTACTCTTCCTTTTGGAAACGGTGGCATAAATTACTCCAGCACATAGTTAATTTCTTCTGAAAAATGACTCTAGTACACAGTGTTAATTTCTGCTGAAAATGACTTTGAGCCTTGACAGGGTTTTGTCAAAGTTTATTAATGAAGACCTCACTATGTGTGGCAACAGTTGGTTCCTCTGTTTCTTTTGACAGTTACGAGAACCTAAACTAGGTCAGGCAGAGATGGGTGAGATTGCCCAGGCTGTCCCCCTTTGATACCCTTTTTAACCATTAAAGACTGCAACCAGTACAACACAAGACTCAGGAAAACAACTTATTTAAAATAGGTGCAGCTGTTACAGAGAAATATTCCTGTTAATATTCGGGGTAGTCATTAGATCTGGGATGAGATAACTCGGGCAAATCAACAAGTTAAGATAAATAGTTTTGATTCTTTTGTTTGTTTATGGAAAAAACACACATTTGCTTAAGAATGTTGGAGAGGTGATTTTGCCTTTTAATCCAAAAAGTGATTAATAGTAGGGCAGGCAGACATACAGTTGGAATTTGACCACACAGGACAGAGTTCATGAGACAAATTCAACTCTACTTTAAATATTACATGGTCTAATGAGCCTCAGTATCTAGTTATTTTCTTAAATGTCTGCCTTGCAGACACCTCAGATCTGGAATCGGAAAATCCAGCTGTGCTCTTGCTGCTTCTCACAACACAGTGTAATTAGAACGTGCTGATAACTCCGTTGATACATGAGAGATAAAAATCCATTCTACCTCATGCTGGTGGTAAAAACGTGGTTTCATCAAGAAAGAGAGCAGATATGAATTAAAAACACACTGAAGACGACAGTATCATTTTCACCAGCGCACTCCTCTGACATCATCGCCATCGGCGTGCGTTGTGCTCTGCTGCTCTAGCCCTGGCGTGGCTTTGATCTCAGCCTTGAGTGAGGGCTCCATGGTACTGGACACTGCAAAGAATAAAAAAGAAATAAATTTCACAGCCCTGGAAACCTTCATGTCAAGAAAACATCTACCCAGTGGCTCCTGCAGCAAAGCAATTCCTGAGGAGCTCCTGCTGCTACAGAGTCAAGCCTCTAATAGAGCTAATTTTTCTCCTGCATCTCGGGATAAACTTGTCACACAGCCTTTTTTACGAGTAGGGGATGCAACATTTTTAGTCAGGTTTTCCATGCTAAGAATTTCATGTTACATATTGTTAAAGATGACTGAAATAGGTTATGTACACATCAAAATGAGTGAACTTTTACCTTTCCTATTGCAAGTAATCCGTGACATCCTTGGAAATCATTGACTTCTCAGCTATTGACATTGTTGGGGGAAGGGGAAAAAGGTTCATCTTGCAAGAAATGCTGACTCAGAGATTTCTCAGGAAAATCTACTTTCCTAGCTGAAGAAGAAAGATTCATTCTTTCCTCCTCTTGGTGAAATCTAATTGTGACATTTATATTCTGTATTAATTTGATTCAGTAAAGATTTCCAACATAGGCAAAGAAGCCAATCGTAATAATTTGTTCTGAAGCTTTTATTACTATTGTGTTTCGAATGCAGGTATTAAACCAGCGGTGGAGCAGCAGATGCTCTCCCCTGAATATTGCTAAAGATGCTACCTATGCAATTCCTAAAGGCATGAGCCCTTCTAATGGGAGGAAGCAGCAAAACACCCATTGACTTCGGTGGGTTATAGATTTCATCCAGTAAATATGGGATGGTGTTACTTGCTGGGGAACAGTCATTTGCAAGGAACAGTTCACAGTAGCTTTGCCTTTTCTTTTGTACTTTGTACTTTAAAAAATAGAGTGGAACTCCATATATAAAAGTGACTGCTTTGCATTAAAACAAGTTTTTCTTTTAAGTTGAACAAGGCTGCTTAAAAAGAGGAGACAGTTGGTACCAGTAGCTGTGACTTAGTGTATAATTTTTCTGCTTTTTCAAATACTCATTACAATTCCTACTTATTTTATAGCAATATCACACAATAAACATTTCTTTTCTGATTAAGGGATTGAAGGAGAACTGAATTATAAACAGTATTAATATAAGAGGGAATTTCTATCCTGTGCTCTGTAGGCCTGAGTTTATATGACCTTAAACAATCAGTCTGAAGAAGTGACATCAGCTGCTGTACACATTCCACATTACTGAGGAATTAAATTAAGCAGCTTTAATATCTGTGAAATGGCACAGGCCTGAAAGAGAATCGTTCCAATTTATGGACTTTGTATCTGATTTACTAGTGCATGTCTAGCAATTTCAGAGCCACCAATTGCTTTAAGACCACCTCCAAAGTGTGTTTATCACTTACAGTAAATGTGCTAACATAATGTTTTAATTAAACATTTAAAGTGCATCAAACAAATTTATTGATGCTGCCAGGAAGAAAAAAAAAAGAGGAAAGAAGAAGAAATTCTGCTGTTTGCAAAATAACCCAATCTACACACCATTTTGTGACCCTGGTAAGATTGCTCTTAAACATTTCAGCTAGCATCTATAAATTAACAAAAAGCTTCCCCTCCTCTCCAGTTCCCTCATTTTCCATCCCCAACCTCCAAATCATACTTTGTGCATAAAAACATGGTAAGAGCTTTTTGAAAGCTATTCAGCTATAATATCAAATGGTTGTGAACACTGCATTTATTTTTGCTCCTTGAACACAGGCCTGATATTGAAAAGATATAAAAGTCCCAGCAGCACTTTATATTGATGTTGGCATTAAAAATGCTTTTTCTGTTAGTGAGAGAGGAGTTCCCCCTTAAAAAAATAAAAGCCAATACCAGGCCTATCAAAACTTTATCATCCTGTTACCACTTGGGCACTGTATTAAAATATTCACAACTGAAGCTTGTTTTCATTAAAAATCCTTTTCCATTCTGCGCAGGGGGTCACAGTCCTGACACTGATCCAGAATTCCTACAACCCTTTAAAAAAGAGAAAAGCAAGCATTACACTGAGACCACCTGAAAAAAAAAACCCCCAAAACCAAACAAAACTAAACAAACAAACAAAAAAAACACCACCAAAAAACCAAACCACAATACACTCAGATTTCACGCCAGGCTGTCCCCAGTTTCCTCCTTGCAGAAATGATGTGGAGTGGCAGGGGCAGAGATGGACCCCAGGAGCACCGTGGTTCCCCTCACCACCTCCTCCAGTTCTGCTCCTCGCCTGCCAGGAAGGTGGACCTCGGGGGACGTGGCACAGCAGTTCAGGGCAGGGAGGCTATTTGCAGAGGGCTAAATTATGATTTATGTTTTATGGCACCAAAACTACGGGCATGTTATTCGTGTACATAATATAGCTTAGGTTTTCCTAGTGAGGGGAAGAGTGTTTTGTCTTCCTGAGTAACCATTCATTTTAGAGACAGATAATCACGGCAGGTTTGCTTTCCTACATATCTTTTCTTACATACATCTGTCGTTGTGTATGAGAGATCAGCTAAATACAGTGGGCCATAACATGAATGGAAAGCATCTTTCCATACCAGAGAGACATAAGAATGCTGGTGCCTGGAGATGGGATTTTAAGCAATCCTTGTTCAGGTCAGTCCTGCTGCTAACCAGCTGATCTACAAATGTAAAGTGCATTTCATGTATATTATTATATTATATTGCATATCATCTGCAATTCAATTTGTTCGATCTGTTCCAACCTGCTAACTATAAACTTTGTGTGGTTGGAAAGGAAAGGAGTGAGGAACCCCATAACAGTTGGGTCTGCCAGGAAACGATAGGCAAGGCAAAAAGTCATGGCAGAGCTGAGAACTGGCTGTTCCTGGGAGGCTGATCTTACCTTTGTTAAGCAGAAAGAAGGAAAAAAAAAAAAAAGAACAAATAAGCTCATCATGAGGCATCAGAGCCCTCATTTTTGCACGTCATTCACTCATGGGTCACAAGAATGCTGTCGCGCCATGTAGCATGATGCAGGATAATTATTTCAGTGGTGGTAATCCAGTGATGTGAGAACCACCACTAACCCTTCATCCTTTGTGATCTTCTGTCATGTACTGACTCACCCCAGTTCTGCTTCACTGCACCTTGGAAGACAAATCTACCGCGGGGTGTTACTGTGGCTCATGGTTACCTTGTGGTCCACATCTACTTTTGTATCTGTTGTCTCCTGCTTTATATTTAGCTCTTTGGGCATTCTAGAATTTAGCATAATGGAGCCCAATCAATGATGTGAGCCACTGAGCAGCAACACAGTGTGACTATGAAGAAATAATAATTGTGGCTTTCAGCATCAAGGTGGAGACATTTTTCTAGAGAAAAGAAATAAAGACCTCAGAAGAGGGGTGCAGCATCTCTCTTCATATCACTTCATCGTGCATGATTTACCATTGTGTTCTAGGGGACTGATTTTCAAAAAGAATGAATTTTGCATTAAATTCGGAGTATGGTTGCTGCAGAAGATAAGATATTTGCCTATTCAGATGATGAGCTGGATGCATAAGTGATCACATCAATGGGTAATATGCACATTCAGTCATGAGAAAAAATTTGCATGCCCTTTAAAGACCTAAAAGTTGAACATCTGGCCTTTTCTGTGGCACCTCAATTTTTTATCAATGTCTTCTCTTCTTTGAAAGGTTTATTCTTAAAACCGTCAGATCATCACAGTCTTGATACAACATTCGCTGCACTCTGATCACAAATGAGCCAAGCTCAGCTGTGGTGAGAATGACTTGAGTTGTTCTGTGTTACAGATGTTGTGGTTACCACAAAGTCCTTGAACTGCACATGACTGGACACTCATGAGTGCTGTACTGGGGACAGTCTCTATTCTGTCCTAATGAAAAGTTTCATTAAACCACTACAGCACATCCTTCTTGTAGGCTTGACAGCCAAAGGGAATGAGATGACAATTCCTTCCTCCTAACCTGCTCTTACATTTTCCAGAAATGCATACTGAATTGTTAGCATGAACTGTGAAGAAAGAAAACCTAAAATGAGGTAAAATTAAGTATCAGGTACCACTCCTTTCCTCTTAGTTTTGTCCTGCAGTCTGCTTGCCTAACTGACATCCTATCCCTGAGTTGGCTGCTGGGTTTTCTGAGGAGACCAATAGCTACACCTGTCCAGGATACTGTGTACATTTTTCATATCTAATTTGGAAGCATAGTGATAAAAATTGCTCCTAACCAGAAAGTCTGATGTACTAAGAACTTTTTTTACATCTATTCACTACTAGCTGGCTGGTGACGCTGAAGAGAATTGATGTGCTCTGGATGTTCCCTCCTCAGAGCAAGTCTAGTTTCCCACATCTCACCTTCATTTTCAATTTTGCCCTTGCCCCAACCACTCCAAGCCTCTAAAGAAGTTTGGATTTGGACCTTGCAGCTCTGGCTATGAGTCACAACAATATTTTCATACATCCCAGTATATTAGTTACATGACATGTGGAACAGAGGAAGGACAGAGAATTATTAGATGAAATAGACAAATTAAGGGACAAATGCTGAAAAACTTCCTCCGCTTTTTTCCAGCCTCAGACAAGGCAGATTTCTTACACAGCATTCTTACTTGTCTATTAACTAGTGAAAGACAGTTTTCTGCTACATTCTAGTCATCAGACTTTTAGTCTGGGTGGCAATGTAGGGTCTCTTGTCTTTCAGACACCCGAACTGGGTGTACAGGACTAACATTCAGGACATTTAAATCCATTTTTATGTCTCAAATTGTGAAAAATAGGATGCTCTTGACTGGAAGCCCTGCTTCTATCACTGCCAGCCGCCATCTGAGTCTAAAAAAGGAGGATGACCCTCTCCAGACCTGGGTATTGTTAAAGCAGGTGATAGTGAAGATAACAAAGGGGGTTACGTGTCATTCTCGTATATGCAGACTCTCTTTGCATGCTTGTACTTCTGACCCCAAGATCAAGTTCCAGATAGCAATGTATGCAAAGTTTAGTTATCTTTCAGAGAAGCCACCAGATGTCTTCAGCTGAGCTGCTTTTTTTCCATGGGGAAGTCCTGTAGCAGCCCTCCTCTGCTATGGCAACTGCAGCTTTGCAGCACCTCCGCTGCAAACAGGCATCCGAGGGATTCATGCCGGGTGTCTGGTCAACAACCAAGATGAAACTTCAAGAGAAATCAAGAAGGGGGGTCTGAGAAACGAAAGGACGCACCTTTGGGCACTGTCACCTCCCCTGAGCTAACAACAGTTTGCCCAGCTGAGGCTTGGTGTGAAGTGTTTACTCATCTGCCTTAGCCCTGGAAAACGAAAAGGAGGTTAAAAATTAATCTGTGCAGCTGGCAACTGCTGGAGTGAGTTGACATGGTGGTGCAAATTCTTCCCAATACCAGGAATGTTACGTACAAGTGGAGTGACCAGGCATCAGGGTTCACGTGTGGTAGCCTGACCCACGCAACTCTAGGCACTACATGACCTTTGTGGAGTCAAGTGCACCTTTTTGTACTAACCTGTTTAATTTTGGGGATAGGAAGGTGTGGGTATCCCGGTTCTTTGCTGAGACAAGTGCCCATCCAGCTACAGTCAGCCTTTCACTCCCAGCTGTACTTGCAGAATAGCGTGGCATGATGGATATCTTTCCTTTGAATTTTCAAGGCTAGATTTACTAATAGCAGACTTTTGGAGTCATCTGGAAAACTATAGACACCTTATGGTATATCACCCCTCTTACTAGTGGCTCAGTGCTTGATTTTGGACCGTATCTTGTAAAAGGCCTTAGCCAAGTGCTGCTGGCATCAACTTTAGGCTGAAACTTGAATTTCAGGCAGCTAAAAAAATGAATCCCTGTTAGAAGAGACTGCAGGGGATGGAATCTAAACCTGCTGGGGCTAAACTAACACTCAAAAGTGCTCGCCTGCCTCTGCAAGAGGCCAGTCTCTAAGTAGTTTGGTAGTTACCTTAACAGCTATAAAAGGTGTAAATCTGTAGAGAGGACAGAAAGAATAAAGAGAGAAACTGCCCTACCTGTCTCCTACTCCACAGGGAATAACACAAGCTACATTCACAGTAACTGATCCCAGTAACTGCTCTAAATGGAGAGGAAAAAGCTGTGGCTGAAATCTCTGTACAAATTACAGGGAGATGAGCCTGCAGCCCCAGCTCTCTTTCTCTGTCTAACTCTTGTGCTGCACCATTGCTAAAGAACTTTAAGCCCCTTTGAATGACCTGTAAATATGGAACTGAACAACTTCATGTATGAGAAGACCTCTTCAGCAGCACCACGAGGTTACTCCTGTCTCCCAGAACAACACATGCAGTAAGTGTGTGATCAGTGTGTACTGTCTTAAAAAAAAACAACCCAGGCTTTACATTAAGAGGAGACAAGAGACCACCTTCTTTTTGTTAAAAGGAGTTGTAGAAATGTGCTTGCACCCTGAGCAGATGGCTCCTAGGGCAGAGGGAGCAGTTTTTTGCTTTTCACAATCCAAGCTGGTCCTGAGAGCTCAGGAGAATAAAGCTGAAACATTTCAGACATTCAGAGCATATCACGTGGGGCCATTAGGGCAGGATTAAATAAACATAATTAGAGAAACTCCTTCTGAAAGATGGTTCTGCTAAAGGATTCGAGTGCACACCTATTCTGTGCCCTGCTTGAAGTCCTGATGCTGCTCCACTGTTAGAAGCAAATGCCTTTTGAAGGCAGCTCAGAGCCACCGAGCAGTCGCTTAGCTTTATAGTTTGTGAGCTGCATGTCATCTTTGAAGGCTGGGAAATTGCAGAGGCAGTACCGTGATTCCCAGCCGAGTGAAGCAGACACTTGACACATTTCATCCCTTGCAATTAAGGCAGAAAAGCAGAAAGGGGAAAATTCAAGCAGCATTTTAGAAATAAACCACTCCCTTATCAAGATGAAGTACAAGCATCACCAAGAGATATATGCAGGATGGATGCTAAGCACAGACAGTAATAAATGCATGTGAACTTTGCATGAGAAAGCCTCACACTTAGAAGACTTCATTTATTGCTCTTAGTCATTTACACACATCCTTCTAAAGCAAGGAAGCTCAAACATAATCAAACTCTGTGTGCAAATTACCAAGTCAAATGCTGTTGTTCTGCTCTCTTTTAATATCAGAGCACAAACTTCCCAGTGCAAAAATACAATCTTGTGATAAAATGACTAACACATGACTAAAGCCATTTTCCATTGTTCAGGCATAGCTCTGGGGATCATTTGTTTTTCATGGTAGATCCCTCAGACAGTGAATTCCTCTGGTGGCTGGGATTATATTAATGACTAGGACTGTTAGTCACCTCAAGGGAGCTGAAATAGGATGCCACTCTGGTTGCCATTATTAATTCCAAGTGCAGGTGTGAAAATTAATTTCATGGGTATTTTTATAATTTCCTTTTAGTTAAGGATTAGAGTTTCCAAATGACCCAGACTCCGGGTGGAGACAAATCTGAGCTGGGTCTGGCCAGCACCCCCATAACAGTGAACCAATTCTGTTGGAGTAGGAGGAAAAAAGTGGGGTATAAGACTTTCCATCCCTCGCTTGGTAAAGACAGTGACACTGAAAGATATCAGATGTCATAATGACATACACTTCTTTGCACCAAGACTGTGTAAAGCAATCCAGTAAATTGCAGGTTGTTTTCATTTCTGTAGAAGAATAACACATTTGCCAATCGTGGGAGAAAAAAAGAAGTTAAATATATCAAACCAAATCAAATGTAGCTGATTAGAAAGCTACAGTTTCCATTTGCTGGCACGGGTACTGTTTTCACATAGATTTTCTGACAGATGCTGCTGTATCTCCATACTCAAGAAGACAGCTCTAGCAGCCAGGCTCCTGCACAGAAATCAAACCTGGCATCCTTAACCATTGGTGGAGTTGGGCTGTTGCATTTGGGGAATGGCTGGGAAGGAAGCTGACTTACCTTGGCTGGAGAGGGCAGGCGTTGGAGTCACCCGGATCCATTAGAGAGGGACAGATCTGGGAGGGGGCAAACACCCCCCACTCACTGCCCTCCCCGTGTCTGCCCACAATTAAGCTGCAACTCCTGCCAGTTCAACTGGGGAAGGTGTTGGTTCCAAATCTGTCCCATATTCACTGACACCTCCTCCTGCCAAAGCCTGATGAGTAATGCTCAGAAGATAAGCAGGTTAGGCCAGATTCAGTCAGATAATTAAAGCTTGGAGGCAACAACGTAAGATCCTTATATGCTCTTATACGTACAGCTCACCCGGGCTTTTGATTTATAACTCGCTGTGCTCATGACCGCCTTTCACCGCCCAGCTCTCCTCATGTCTGAGGCACCTTGGCCGTGTGGGCAAGCACTGCCTGCCCCGCGATGGACGGACAGACAGACAGACAGACAGACAGACCGACAGAGGTCCTGCCCGGGGCCGCAGGGCTCTGAGCTCCCTCCTTGTGTGTGTCACAGCCACCAGCCCTCCATCCACCTCCAGGTGTCTTCCCCTATTGCTGCCCCGGCCTGACCCCTCTCCCCTCGCACCTCCCGGGGCTGTTTCTCTCCGAGCCCCGCCGAGCTCACAGCGGGGGAAAAGCTGCCGCTTGGAAGGGGCTTCCCTGTCCACGTCCCTCCCTGCGCCGAGTGACCCTCCCCGCAGAGCTGCCCCAGCCGCAGGGCTCGGCGCCAGCCCTCCTCCGTTAGAATGAACCTTTCTAGGTCATGTAAGCCAAGAACTTTGTGCCGCTAAAGACCCCATCAGTTGCTTGAAGCAGTTATCGTATTTTACTGTTTACAGGGAGTAAGTCCAGAGCGTGGCGCTGAGCCCACCGCATGCAGCGCAGTTTATCACCAAAAATTAATGAGTTTGTGCCATCTCGCACTTCAAGACATTAAATCACAGATTTGTTTAAAATTTACTGAAGTTCACAAGTTTTAATAAAGACCATCTCAACCTTCACAGTTACACGTCAAAACATCATGTCAGAGCCATGCCCTCCTCACCACTTACTGACAGCTGACTTTAAGGAGGAGAGAGCATATAAAATTCACTTATTTTTTCATGCTGCCACTGCAACCATTCTTACTGTTGAAACCACTTAATGCAGAGCAAAAGGGAGAAAAACAGCAATACTTTTTTTCTGAGCTAAAATAGATATCAATGCAGCGTGCATTTTGCAGGACATTATCAGGACAGCTCAGATATGTCACACTAATCACTTTATTCTCTTCCCTTAACTAATGCTAGTTTTCTGCTTCTGTAGAGTTTTCAGATTAATTTGTGCAGGAGTTTTTACCAGGTTCTCTGTTTACCCACTCCAGCTAATTTCAGAGCAAACACTACATTGTACAGCTGAACACGATCACCCAAGTTATAAATGATAAATTCCACCACAAAGCTTGATAAAAATCTTTATTGCAATTTCAGTTTTTATTTCTTTAAAATAAAGAGGGTTTTTAGCATCAAAAAATGTCGTCATTGATTTTTACATCTAGGCAAGAGCTGCTCGCAAAAATTAGTAAACTAGGACATGCACCATGAAAGAAGCACAATGTAAAACTGGTGACACCAACCTTTAGCCACTTCTTAGAGCCACTTGCAGCTTTTCAGTCGCATCTCTGTGCTGTCTTCCCTTCAGGTAGAGAAATTGCTTCAGGATCATACAAAGTTATGTGGAATATTTATAGCATTTAACGAACATTATAAGCGAGCAATGAAAATATTCTGACTGCTAAAAAGCCATCACTTCATTCAGACTTGGGGTAGACAGAGCAAACTCACGCACTCAGGTGCAGCACCGAGGCTGCATCTTCCACATAGTGACTGCCAGGGGAATGAAATCAAAGCAGCTGCTAAAACCTCACAATTTCTAGAGCTAAACACAAACCCTCTTGGATGTGACACAAAAGCGACCAAGATGTGTGTTTAAGCCTTCCTTGTCAAGTTACTTTTTTTCTAATTTAGCAACAGAAACTTAACAGATAAATGAATAGAAGTCATATATTTAGGGTCTGTGCAGAATGCCCAAATAGGAGACTGTATAGGAAAATAAACCAAATTTTTTTCTCCCCTTTTTCACAGTTTTGAAATGCGGCAAGTCTGGTGGATTCAGTAACACTAATACAAAACCAGAAAGTGAAGACAGAGGAGAAGCAAGTTTCATTAACAGAGAGAATTCTACATAAAATATACTGGAGCTGATGGAGGAAAGGAAGAGACAGCCAAGATGTTCAGCTGCAAGTGGAGTCCAATTTGATGCTCAGCGTGAGTTTAAAGGGAAGATTTTCTCAGCCTTAAAATAAAAGAGCAGTATTGGATGCGTATGGGGCAGAAAACTGTCGTCACAGAAATGGATTGTACCGGGCTCGGGAAAAGCGAGAGTGGCAAAAGTAGCTCATTTTGCTGTGCTACATTTATAGATGTGCTCATTTGAATGCTCCCAGGAGGACCGGCTCTGTGCGTCCAGACAGAATTACACAGGCAAACCACCACGCCGCGCCACGCCGATAAAAGCTGAGCGTAAAGGAGATCCACCACAGGTTAAGTGGGAATTCTGCCTTTGAATTTTGGGGAGCAGACCTGATTTCCTGACAGCAGATCTACAGCTTTCATTCATTTCTTGTAGGATCAGCCCTCTGACATAAACAAATTGCTAACATCAAGGACCTGATCCTGCTTCCACTTAAATCAATGCAAGTTTTGTCATTGGTTTCAACGGAATCAAGGATTCAATCCCACTGTTTTTGAAGTCAATAGGGTTGGGGTTTTCTCTGAATAAGCAAGGTTGTGTTAGTACTGCAGAATGGGCCTGAATTATATTGATTATTTGGATGTAAAACCAAGCATAAAAACAGGATTAGGTGAAAAAGGGAAATTTATGAGAGAGTGTAGAGAAGCACCCATTCGTGGCATGCAATGGGTCAGCAGGAGCTCCCCCAGAGCAAGGGCTGTAGTGACACAGCACCAGTGAGCCCAGTCCATCAGAAAATATTGGGGGAAGAAAGAGGAGATTCACTGTGAAGAGCCTTTTTCATCTGCTCCTTCTAAAGAAAACCTTTGAGTCACTCATCCTTTATTAAAAATAAACAAAACAGAATCAACAGAAGAAATTATTGTCACATATACACACAGAGCAATTCATTCTGCTTCTTCGCTGCTGCTTCTTTTCCCTCTTCTCCGACACAGGGTTGTTCTGTGTTTCTGTAACAACTACTGGCAAATCAGAATTTATTGTACATATGTTTGTGTTCCACTTAATAAAAAATACACTTATATTTTCAGATAAACTTTGTTAGTAATTCATGAGGTAAGTGACTATTTATGCTAATACGGGAGAAATATATTCTCAAGCATAATGCATTACATAAATTTGAATGCAAAATGTTCAATTATGAAGTAAATACAGGTAATGCAAATAGTAAATTACATCCAATAAAAATATATAAAGAATGTGTCTTCAAAGAGAGAGAGGCTTTTATTTGCGTCTGCGAGTTGTTTAAAGAGAAAAGAATTAATAAATACTGAATTACTCTTATGATGATTTAGCTCATAATTCACCAATCCATAACGACTCCCAGTAATCAGACTGTTGTTCATACCCTCCAATATAAGGCAGGACTGTTTCCTCAGCAATTTTATCCCTACCAGATTATCTCGTCTGATTCTATTAATTCTCTCCCATAAATCTGCTAACAGTGATATGTGATTTACTTACCCTGTTAACTGATCTGAAGACTGTTAAAAGGATTTATCTAGCACTGCACCTAGGAGCAGTTTAAGCCTTATCACTCTGCTACTCCGAAGAAGTCTTTCTGAAATCAATTTGGCTGGTCTCATAGTTAAATTCAGCGGACACTGTTTAGTTCTGCACCATAAAATAAGACACTAGATAAACAAAAGGAGCAGTAACTGTACTTAATGTGTTGGTCTCGATATGCGTTTAAGTTATAACAAATTACACCCCGAGTCCATATAACACAAAAACCTGCACGTTCGTGTCTGCTCAGTCTTGCGTGCTGGACAGACACACACGTACACACACTCCAGCGGTGGAAGCTCCTGCCCCAGCTGCTGGCGTGCTCAGCCCGGGCCGACCCCAGTGGCTTTGGAGGAAATGTCTCACGTCGCCCTGCACGCTCTGTCAGAAAACTCTCCCACAATAAATATACATTAGTTTGGAGGCTTATGAGCCAGGCCAGCAGCACACCGGGAGCAAGCAGGGCTCCGCGGTACGTCGTGGAACAGGGATGCTTAAAAACAAACCAGAGCAAGAGGCTGCAAGAGGGACGGTGGAGTTTTCCCTCTGCCTGGCTCGGGGCAGGATTGGTACAAACCGTGCTGGGAAAAGGGAGCAGTCTGAGGGAATTGGCCTGCGATAATTGTGCAAAAACCGAAGACTGAATAGCTCTAATTGAAATGAAAGTGTGTGATTGTTATGGAAGAAACACTGTTAATAGAGGACTGTAAATGTTTAGACACCCATTGTGAATAGCCAAATAATAAAGAAAAATACTACTAAAATGAGAATTATATAGTGCAGGGAGGAGGCTGTTGCTTCTGAAGGTTATCCAAAAATTGCTAATAATCTTTTTTTCTCTGCTGAGCTGAACAGTAGAGACATTTTGGTGCAGCAGTTCTGTGTAACAATCACACAAGAACAATATTGTACAACTAATAATTTTACTCGCTGTTCTGGTAGGTCAGAGATTCAATTAATTTGCAGCACTTGCTTACATTGGTATCAATTAAGAGACGGCCCCCATTAGCTCACACAATTTCATACTCTTTGTCTAGAGTTCAGAGTTTACTCAGGAAATTTACTCGTTTGCAAATGTAGCACTTTGAATCCTCACATCCAAACAAACAATTTTATGGGGCTGGAGCCACATTTCCACAGCCACCCACTACACAGGCGAGGGAAATACTGCAACTGTACATTCTGAAAGGCAGTAACCTTTTCATTTAAAAATATGAGCACACATTTCATGTCTTTCATAGGTGAGCATGTTAAGTGACATACCGGGCCGTATTCATCTTGCTCTGGTAAAAAACAAACACAGGGAACTGGACTGTCCTGGGAGAATTTATACCGTGAGCCTGGAAGTTTTGTTGATTCCAACAAAGTAAAGAAATAGGAAAGCCAGCCCGAGTAGTTAACTTGCATTAACTTTGTCACGAATCGCAATCTGTAAGATAAAGCTACCAGATGTCCACGGCTCTGTGTGTGCGGGTGTGTTTCGGGACCGCGCAGGACTGTTATTTTAATTTTGTTAGCGATTTTGGTAGCATTTTTTATCTTTACACAATTGCCACGATGATCATTTCTAGATGTAGTTATCTTCCTAAATTCGCAGTATGCCCTACCCGTTTCAGCTGCCAGGAACAGTACATGCTGTATGACTTTCAGATGTGAGTACTGGCACTCACACTGATAATGGCATAGTCAGAAGATGTTATCCATTCGTAAATCCACTCGCCAAGTGCTATTTCCTAAGCAGAGATTCTTTGGCTATTGCAAATGATGACTTTCACAGTCGGTGAAAAATCACCCGGAGCCTTGCCCGCACCTACAGAGCGATACCCTGAGCGGGGTTGTAAATAGTCAGCTCCGAGGGGGAAGGGACCGGCCATGGGGAGAAGGGAGGATTTGAAGTACAATGTTCAAGAAGCAGGTTTAATATATGACCAAGTGTCAGAAGTCAGGTTTTTGAGAATTACTTTTCAGATAAACAACTTCATAGCACCGCACTTAATCTTACTTACTAGAGACATCTCATTTATCACGGAATTACAAGTAACTTTAATTCTATCGATGTTCCCATAAAGCCCGGTCGGAAAATCGAGACTGGCAGCCCCGGAGGCTGCGGGTCTCGCCGGTGCCGCGGAGGGAGGCGGGGGGGGCAGCCGGGGCCGGGCGGGACCGCGGCGGCTGCGGGGGCGGCTCCGCCCCGGCGGGGGGCCCGTCCCGTTCCCGTCCCGGGGCCGATCCCGATGCCGCCCCGTCCCCGCGCTGTCCGGGCCGCTCGGCACTGACCTGTGGACGAGAGATGGCGCTGTCGAGGTTCGAACCGAGCTGCTCCGCTCCGCTCCAGCCGCTGCCGCTCCACGGCCCCCGGCCCGGCCCCAGCCCCCTCCCGGAGGGGAAAGGAGGGTGGAAGAGGGGGGGTGAAGGGGATGGGGAGGCGAAAGTAAATAGTTAAATTAGTTCTAAGTATATTAAATTAATTAGTCCCGGCCGCCAAGCCGAGTGCGGGAGAGGGGAGGGGGTGCGCGGGGCTTGCAAACTTGCGGGGCTCTCGCACCTCCGGGCGCGCTGGGGAGGGGATGGAGGGATCGATGCCCCGTCCCCGTAAGGAAATAATCAATAAGTGCCCGGGGCGCGGAGCGATGGCCGGGGGGCAGGAACGGGCGGCGGGCACGGCTCAGCCCCGCGCTGCCCCNGCCAGGAGGGGGGTAAGCAGGCGCTGACAGTCAGCTGAGCCCTGACTGACAGCCCGCAAAGTTTCCCTGTCGCTATACTCCTATGCTAATGAGCCCTGGCGGCGGGCGCCCATTGGCCCGGCCCCGAGCCCGTGTCCCGTGTGACGTCAGGGGCGCTATAAAACCCCGCAATGCTTTAAACTCTCCTGCCGGATCAAACCTTTAAATATTTTTCATCTTCTTGCTGTAGCTTTGAGGCCGAGTTGTTTTTTTTTTCCTCTCTCTCCTTTTTTTTTTTTCTTTTTAAACTCTTGTTATTATTATTTTGGTTGCGATACAGACTTTGATTTTTTATTATTATTATTTTTTTCGCCTTTGCTCTCTCTCCCTCCTCCCTCCCCCGATGAACCTCTCTCCTCGCTCTGCACTTTGCACGAGAGAGCCCAGAGGAAAGGCACCATGAAGTGTTAAAAATAACAAAACAAAACAACAACAACAACAAATCTACTCGCAACAACACCAGCTAACACTTCCAGCTGCGGTTCGCGAGCTGCGAAAGAGAGCGAGAGGAGAGAGCGAGAAGGGAGGGAGAGAGGAGGAAAAAAAAACCCTCTATGCAAAAGGCGAATAGCGAGAGCCCCGCGCTCTGATGCATCAGCGGAGCCTCTGCGAGGGATAACGCGGAGCGGGAGCGGAGCCGCCGGGGCGGACCGGAGCGGAGGCAGAGCAGGAGAGCGGAGCGGAGCTCGCCAAAAATCAAGCTGGCTCACCCGGTGGCGACTCAGAGCAGCCCCCTCGCTCCCGGAGCGCACCCTTTCTGGAGGACTCTCGGCAGCAAAAGGATGGCATCAGAGCTGGCGATGAGCAGCTCCGACCTGCCCACCAGTCCCCTGGCCATGGAATATGTTAATGACTTCGATCTGATGAAGTTTGAAGTGAAAAAGGAGCCGGTGGAGACCGATCGCATTATCAGCCAGTGCGGCCGCCTGATCGCCGGGGGATCGCTCTCCTCCACCCCGATGAGCACGCCCTGCAGCTCCGTGCCCCCGTCCCCCAGCTTCTCGGCGCCCAGCCCCGGCTCCGGCTCCGACCAGAAGACCCACCTGGAAGACTACTACTGGATGACGGGGTACCCGCAGCAGCTCAACCCGGAGGCGCTGGGCTTCAGCCCCGAGGACGCGGTGGAGGCGCTGATCAACAGCAGCCACCACCCGCTGCCCGGCGCCTTCGATGGCTATGCTAGAGGGCAGCAGCTGGCCGCGGCCGCCGGCGGCTCCGTGCCGGCCGAGGAGATGGGCTCGGCGGCCGCCGTGGTGTCGGCGGTGATCGCCGCGGCGGCGGCGCAGGGCGGCGCGCCCCACTACCACCACCACCACCACCACCCGCACCACGGCGGCGGCGGCGGCGGCGGCGGCGGCGGCGGGCACCCCCACGCCGC
>VWZG01006115.1:1052086-1062657 GCA_013396735.1 Grallaria varia | reverse complement strand
GGCGGCGGCGGCGCCGGGGGGCTGCACCACCCGCACCACGGCGGCGGCGGCGGCGGCGGCGGCGGCGGCCTCCACTTCGACGACCGCTTCTCCGACGAGCAGCTGGTGACCATGTCGGTGCGGGAGCTGAACCGGCAGCTGCGGGGCGTCAGCAAGGAAGAGGTGATCCGGCTGAAGCAGAAGAGGAGGACCCTCAAAAACAGGGGCTATGCCCAGTCCTGCCGCTTCAAGAGGGTCCAGCAGCGGCACGTCCTGGAGTCGGAGAAGAACCAGCTGCTGCAGCAAGTGGAGCACCTAAAGCAGGAGATCTCCAGGCTGGTCCGGGAGAGGGACGCCTACAAGGAAAAGTACGAGAAGCTGGTCAGCAATGGCTTCAGAGAAAACGGATCCAGCAGCGACAACCCTTCCTCTCCAGAGTTTTTCATGTGAGTTCCCACAGCCTTGCCACCTTAACTAAAAGTTCTCCGTGTGAGTTGTTGTTGGGGGCTTTGCTAGAGCCACAACCCCGCTTGCCACCTTCTATATTTCCTTTTTTTTTTTTAAAAAAAAAAACAAAAACAAAACAAACAAACTCAAAACAATTTTAAAACAAAGTTTTTTGGGGGGTTGGTTTTTGTTGGTTGTTTTTTTTTTTCTTTTTAAGGTGGGCTGGCTCCGTGTTGGCCAACCTAAAGTTCTACATGAGTTTCCTTTCTGTTTATTATTATTATTATTATTTTTATTTTTGTGGGGGCTTGCTGTTGTGTTTTTTTTTTTTTAATTTGAAAGATCCAACTCGCCACCAACTCAGTTCTTCATATGAAGCTTGCTCTTTTTGAAACCTGCCATCCACATTATATATATATTTTTAAGTTCATGAGGGTTTTTTCTTTTGAGCTTGCTGTGTCCAAAAAGTCAGATTTTTTTTTTTTGCCATCCCGGGGTCTTCATTTGGGGTTTTGGCTTTGCAAAAAAAAAAAAAAAATAAAAAATAATAAAAAACAATACAAAAAATAAAAAATATACAAAAAACAATGTGAAATTTTTAGACTCCAGCTTGCTGAGTTCCATCAGTTTTTAGCGTTGTTGTGCTAAACTAGAGATATGCCTAGATCAACCTGCCAAAATCAAGCCTGCATCAACCCTTCGGTGTGTTCATGTGAGTTTTGGCCTTAATCTGCCAAATGTGAGACTTTAGTCTGCCATTAGAATCCCATACTCATCTCATGCATTACGCTTGCTATTTTGTCTTAGCAACAATGAACTATAACTGTTTCGAAAGACTATGAAAAAGAGACATTATATTAATAAAAAACCCTGCATGCTGGTCATGTATGGTATAATTATTTTTTTTTTCTTTTGCTTGGAAATGGACTTTTGGAGACTATTATGGCATGGCATTCATCCTTTTGTTTTATTGCCTCATCACTTTTTTGGGTTGAAAGCAAAAAAGTGCAACCTTTGATCTTCCTCCTCCTCTTCCTCCCCATTAAAGTTTGCATCTGCTCTAAAACTGCTTTGAGTTACACAAAACTTCAGACTTCCTTTTAAATGCACTGAAGCATTCCCTCAAAAAACCTGCCAGAATGGATTTTGATAACCTAATGTGGCAAAAAAAAAAAAAAAACAAACCTGAAAAAAACCCCACAGAAAGAACTTTGGAAAGATGTTCAAAAACAAAATTCACATCCCACTTGGGGGGGACATTGAAACCATGCTGTTGCCTCAAAACAGTCTAAAATTAATTTTAAGTGATCTGCCCCATTTTTCTTTTCCTTTTGCATTTGGTCATTGTCAAATGTGGAATGCTCTGGGTTCCTAGTATATAATTTAATTCTAGTTTCTGTCATCTGTTAGCCCAGTTAAAATGTATGCTACAGATAAAGGAATGTTATAGATAAATTCGAAAGAGTTAGGTCTGTTTAGATGTAGATTTTTTTTTTTAAAGATTGATGCACTAAATTGNCAGATTTTTTTTTTTTTGCCATCCTGAGTTCTTCATATGAGATTTGAGCTTTGCAAAAAGAAAAATAAAATAAAAAATAATAAAAAACAATACAAAAAATAAAAAATATACAAAAAACAATGTGAAATTTTTAGACTCCAGCTTGCTGAGTTCCATCAGTTTTTAGCGTTGTTGTGCTAAACTAGAGATATGCCTAGATCAACCTGCCAAAATCAAGCCTGCATCAACCCTTCGGTGTGTTCATGTGAGTTTTGGCCTTAATCTGCCAAATGTGAGACTTTAGTCTGCCATTAGAATCCCATACTCATCTCATGCATTACGCTTGCTATTTTGTCTTAGCAACAATGAACTATAACTGTTTCGAAAGACTATGAAAAAGAGACATTATATTAATAAAAAACCCTGCATGCTGGTCATGTATGGTATAATTATTTTTTTTTTCTTTTGCTTGGAAATGGACTTTTGGAGACTATTATGGCATGGCATTCATCCTTTTGTTTTATTGCCTCATCACTTTTTTGGGTTGAAAGCAAAAAAGTGCAACCTTTGATCTTCCTCCTCCTCTTCCTCCCCATTAAAGTTTGCATCTGCTCTAAAACTGCTTTGAGTTACACAAAACTTCAGACTTCCTTTTAAATGCACTGAAGCATTCCCTCAAAAAACCTGCCAGAATGGATTTTGATAACCTAATGTGGCAAAAAAAAAAAAAAAACAAACCTGAAAAAAACCCCACAGAAAGAACTTTGGAAAGATGTTCAAAAACAAAATTCACATCCCACTTGGGGGGGACATTGAAACCATGCTGTTGCCTCAAAACAGTCTAAAATTAATTTTAAGTGATCTGCCCCATTTTTTTTTTCCTTTTGCATTTGGTCATTGTCAAATGTGGAATGCTCTGGGTTCCTAGTATATAATTTAATTCTAGTTTCTGTCATCTGTTAGCCCAGTTAAAATGTATGCTACAGATAAAGGAATGTTATAGATAAATTCGAAAGAGTTAGGTCTGTTTAGATGTAGATTTTTTTTTTTAAAGATTGATGCACTAAATTGTTTACTGTCGTGATGTAAAGGGGGGTAGAATTTGCAATGGGACTGTTTTAAAAAGTAGTTTATGCAGCATGTGCTTGCAACTTAAACATAAGTTGGGTATATGTAGTCCTTGCTATACCACTGACTGTATTTGAAAACCAAAGTATTAAAAGGGGAGGCACCCCTGTTTATATCTATAGGGGTATTTACATTAAAAATGTATGGGTTGTTTTTTTGTTTTGTTTTGGTTTTTTTTTTTTTTCAAAATTGAAGTATTTGGGACTGAATTGCACTAAGATATAACCTGCAAGCATATAATACAAAAACAACAAAAAAAATTACGAACCTGTTTAGAACGCTAATACAATTTATGCAGTTACAAAGATGGCATTACTGCACAGTTTTAAAATGATGCAGATTTTTTTACAGTTGTATTGTGGTGCAGAACTGGATTTTCTGTAACTTCAAAAATTCCACAGTTTTAAAGGCAATAATCAGTAAATTTTATTTTCAGGGACTGATATCCTGTCTTTTAAAAAAAAAAAAAAAAAGGAAAGTAAATCTTACCACAATAAATATAAAAAAATCTTGTCAGTTACTTTTTCTTTTACATATTTTGCTGTGCAAAATTGTTTTATATCTTGAGTTACTAACTAACCACGTGTGATGTTCCTATGTGCTTTTCTTTCATTTTCAACTCTATGGTTATATCAAAAGAGAGAATAATCTACAATAATAAACTGCATTTTTTTTGATTCCGTACTCAGTTTCTTAGTCTGTAGTTTAAAGTTCACTAACTGCGAGCGCAGTGCTTCAGCAGTACTGCCTGCCGAAGGGGCAGTGCTGACCCGAGAGCTGCACTCGATAATACTCAGGAGGGGAGAAGGAAAAGGATAGCTTCGTGTAAAATGGCAAATTATCGCCCGCTAGAAGGCAAGTTATCTTTCAGGCAGTTGAAAAACGTGAGCTTTCAGGTGCTGCTTCTGACTGTGAGTAGTGCAGTGAGCTCAGTTTCAGTGACTCAGATCATCCCACCAAGTTTTAGGAGATCTCAAAGGGGAGGTCTGCTTAAAAACCTGATGACATGATATGGCCCTGTATTTTGATTGTTTTATGATGGAGTGAAGTGAAAGGGAAGACTTCACATCCTCTTATCATCTGATCCCAGCTAAGCATGTCTGTCTCTAGTAAGAGATGACACTGCATCAGGCATGGCTTGTCACAGAGCCACTTAATGCTAGATCGAAAGATTTCTTGCCGTTTTGGTCCATACTCCCTCCTTTTTTTCTTTTCTTTGGCTTTTTGTTTGGTTTGGGTTTTTTGTTTTGTTTTGTTTTGTTTTGGGTTTTTTTACTACGGGCCTTAGAAAGCCCAGAGAGAGCTGAGGAGCAGAGGAAAAAAAAAAATATCCAAAGGGCTTCCTTCAACTTTCCAGAGTTATTTGTTCTAAACAATCAATCCCAGAGGTTAATGTGCCAGAAACATTCAGGTCTCTGAGTGAGCCCCTCTTCACTGCAGTTCTCCATGTCAAAGGGCATTTTGACTTGAAAGGCTCCTCAAACCCTCAACCCAGTTCATTTGAAGCCACCTTTCCTTAAGAGCCTCCAGCGTCCACTTGCAGAGTCCTCTCCCGCTCTTTAAGTGGGATTATCTGTCCAGTTTATGTGAGAGGCAGAGGCCTCTCGGAAGGATGCTCCAGCCTCTCCAGCACAGAGACCCAGGTTCATTAACCAAACAGTTTTTCCCCTTTGTATTTTTTACCCCCCTGTTGTTGATGCCGCTTATTCCCAGCTGTAAGATCATCTCTCCTGGGTGTTGGTGGCACTGAAGGGATGCGACCTGTTGCCATTCTTCTGTCCAGCTGGTCCAGCCCCTCTTGAGGGTTGAGGTGCCAAGGTCGAGGTGAGGCTCTGAGCCCCCCTGCAGCACCTGCACCCACGAGAGCCTGTGTCGGTGGGCACTGGGTGCTGCTGGAGGTCAGTCTGCTGCTGCTGAGGTCCCTTTGGAGGGGACGGGCACCAGCCTCTCCGTTGGTGACAGCAGGTGGTGGTGGCTGTGGTCCACGACGCCGATGCTGTGTCTCACCCCTCCCCAGCGCCGAGGCACGAACCTGCCCTTTGGCATCTGACCTGCTGTTGCACCAGGGTTTGAGTAATGGTTCAAGCTCCAGATTCTGGTTAATTCGAGTTCCATTTTCTGGTTAATGTGTAATCTGTGGGTAAACTGGTTGCTATTGGCCGAGCAGGGAATTATCTCTTCTCATAAAGACAAGGCTGCTCGTTATTTTGTCTCCCACCTCCCCTTCGCTCACGGAGCCCTTACCAATGCCCAGCGTTTCTCCCAGGGGCTCACTTGGAAGCTTTACTGCTGCCCTTGCTGAGAGCTCCCGAAGGAGCCCTGTCCTAAGGAGGGGAAGGGACAAGGCCTGTCCTCAGCAAAGCCCCCTCTGAAGCGACGCAGCAGCTCCCGAGGGAGCCCAAAGTTGCCTGGAGCGGGACCCACTTCTGAGCCAGCCTCAGCCCCACACCCCACTGCCTCTTTGGGCTTCCCTGCAGGCAAAGTCAGGAGCAGGCACTAGGATTTTAAAAGCATTGTGAATTGAATGAGTAGGGAAGAGTAAGGAGAGCACTGCTGCCTCCCTGAAGTACTGTCTTTCTTGGAGAAAATAAAATACACCCTATTTGAACAGCGATAAGGGAAATCCTTCCTAGAAATAGGCTTCCTAGAATAGGGGACAAAAGGGAAAATTCCCGTCACATGCCCAACTTGAAAGGGAAAAAAGTCTTTCTCCTAGTTTAGCATTGTTAGGACAACCTTAATGTTGCAAATTAAAAAAAAAAAAAAAAAAAAGGCAGTCTTCCTTAGGCTGCACTTGAATTTCAGCCTGCAACACGCCAACTGGCTAACTGAAGGGGAAAAAAATAGGTGCACATTTTAATAGTCACTAAAGTGAAGCGAGTTTTGGGGTTCGCTGTATGAATCATTGCAGGGGAGCGCCCACCTTTGCCGCAGGACTGCTTGCTGAGGACTAATTGGAACCGCTCTGCTCTGAATAACCTACATTCATTAATCACCCCTTGCTTGACTCTGGCCTCAATCCTGCTCCCATTGAACTTGAAGGTACAATCCCTGGGGATTTCAAAGGGAAGCAGGATCCCACTGTTCTCCTGCAGGTACCTCTCTCTGGCTAAAGCAGGGGCAATGCTGCCCGAGCCAATCATGTGTAGTCAAAAGGTGTGCATGGTCTTAATCTCCCCATCACTAACAACATCCTATTTTTCCCAGAGTCCTATAGTGCTTTCCCATTTATTAACTACATTACAAAGAACTTTCATGTGACCGGTGCTGGGAGATACGTGCACAGAGAGCAGCCTTTTGCTGGCTGGGAAATGGTGTGCACTGTGGCGCAGCCCCCTCCTCCCTCCCTGGCCCACCTTGCCCTTAAACATTTTTTATTGCCCCCTCTAAAATGAAACACAACCCTCTGCCCAACCTCTGGGCTCCTGCTGAGCAGAGGCCAGGAGCACTTTTTTTGTTTTTGCTGCAGCATTTTCCCAGCTTGAGAAATGTCGTCCCAGACTGCATCCTAAAAAAAAAAGAGGGGAGAAGGGAGGGAAATATCCCAGTCACACCAGTGTATATTTATTTCTTGAACAATTTCTCACCAGGCACTGTGGTGAGAAGTGCCCACTTGCAAACAGAGCGGGGAGAGCTTCTATTTATTAGAAAGACTTCTTCACCCTTTTAAAACAGAAACGCTGGTGCTGAATCAAAATGTCACTTGAAAACATCCCCCCCCCAGCCCGCCACTGAACATGGCAGCAAATTTTCAGTTTAAAAAATGAACTTTCCCAGCAATTTTTTTCCTTTCCCTTCCGAAAGCTTTTGTGCAGCTGTTTCCTCCCCCTCCCTCTGCGTAGTGTGTAGGAAGTTCTTGATCTAGAATCATTCATAATTTTAATACCAATTTCTATCTGACATAATATACTAATATCAGATAGAGAGTGTAGCTGCTTCCTGGATTTAGGGAGGAAATGATGCATATATCAGAATTATCTGCTCAGATGCCAGAACTACATTGGTGTCATTTCAGCATGTGCTGCATTGAAAGGAAATCCTCTATATTTATTACTCTGATCATCAGAGGAGCTAAATGGACCCACTGTTTCTGACACCTGTTCAGATGGCTGAATTTAAAATTTCACGCAGGAGAAAAAAACACCCTACATACCTCAATTTTAGGAATTTAGATTTTTTAATAAACTTCTTTCCCTCCCTCTTCCCGACTCGCTGTGTTGTGAGTGGCTGCCATGACGCTTGGGCATTCCAGGGGTAGCTATGGAGAGTGGGATAGATTTTGTTTGCTCAGCTCAGACAAAAAGCGATCCCGCTCATACGCACACACACAGACAGTCTGTAACCAAATGCTTCAGCTCTCTCTCTTAAGTGCAGGTCTCAGTATGAATAACACGATGTAGCACAACCCAGAACGTGGCAGAGGTGAGCGGCTGTTGAAAGAATTTGTCTTTTTTGGGAGGGAGCTGAGCACTCAACCACTTCATAATTTTAAGGCTCCTCTAATGAATTTTTTCGGGCACAGCAGGTACAAATCAATAGATTAAAATACTGTACACTCTGCCGCATCTAATTCTTGACTGCCTGAAATTGCGGGGGAGGACCGAGAATAACATTTGTCACTCCGAGGGCTGAGTGCATTCAGATTTGTGAGCTCTAAGCCAACACAATGCAAAAATAGTCCAGGATGTGAATTAACTTTTCAAGTGCAAAGCAAAAGGCCCGGGATCTGCGAGGCTGTAGCTGGCAGACAGACAGCTCCATGCCCAGCTATCTCCCACCTCATCGGGGTGACCCAGCACAGCGTGGCACCGGCGCGGTACCCTCGATGCACACTGCCTGTATTTCAGTGCTCTCCGACGTGATTATTCTCTTTCACTATTGCTGTATCCATTTCCCCCCCCCCCCAAAATCTGGGTTTTAAACCTGTGCCACTTGGGCGCACAATGGAGTGTGCGGGCCTGCAGTCCTGGCGCACTGAGTGACGAGGACAGAGCTTGCCCTGCTCGGTTTGAAGCCCTGTGGACTTTGTGACATGATTTTCTTTTTATTATTATCATCACTGTTATTTTTTAATGCATCTCTATGCTACATCTAGCATGGAGGGGACCAAAGCCAAAGCAGAACTTTGCTAGAAGTTCTAGCAAAAAAAAAAATCCCCAATGACCAGCAAACCGAGCCGTGTCCTCACGTTTGCCGCGGGGGCAGAGGATGGAGGGTCAGCTGTTAATTCATCAAGACCCACAGGCACGAGCAGCCTTTTCCCAGCTGGTCCGAGGCAGAGCCGAGGTGCTGATGGCTGGGCACGGTGGCGCTGAGGCTCAGCCCCCTGTCCCAGGGCGGGCCCCGGGACCCCCCGGCCCCCCTTTGCCGGGGGCTCGCTGTTGGGCTCGGCTGTCCCCGCGGGCTGCGGGCTGTCGGACGGCGGGCTGGGGGCAGCGCTGGGTGCCCGCGCACCTCGGGCTCCTCGCCGCCCCCTCGGCCGGGGGAGCAGCAGCCTTTGGCAAGGTCCTGTCGCGGGTTTTCACATCCCTGCTTGCAGCAGCGCGACGGTGGCCCGGGCCGGGCTGTGGGATGAGGATGCAGCCCCGCTCCTCCCTCTGCAGAGGGGTCTGTCGGGGCGCCGCCGGACCCCACAGAGGGGCTGCCCCGAGCCCGGCCCGGCCCGTCGGAGGGTCCCGGCCCGACCCTCCCGCGGTGCCTGCGCTGGAGGGGCTGCGCAGCCCCGGGGTCCCCGCACAGCCCGGGCCGGGGGCGGGCAGGTGAGAGCCGCGTCCTCTGTCTGTTTGTTTGCTTGTTTGTTTGTCTCTAAATCCCATCCCTGGAACAAAAGGGCAGTCTGGGCGGAACTGGATCCGTCCCTCCGTCCGCGCATCCAGAGCGCAGCTCCGCTGTGTCCCCCGGCGGCTCCCGCGGGCTGCCCGGCCCTAGGTATGTCCACAGAGCACTTCCCTCGGGTTTGATCACAGTATTTCCCCTTCTTTTCTTGTCTTTTCCCTTCTTTTATTTTCCCTTCTTTCATTTTTCCTCCTTTTTCCTTTCCTTTCCTTTCCTTTCCTTTCCTTTCCTTTCCTTTCCTTTCCTTTCCTTTCCTTTCCTTTCCTTTCCTTTCCTTTCCTTTCCTTTCCTTTCCTTTCTTTTTCTTTTCTTCTTACATTTTTTCCCTTTCCTTCCTTTTTCCTTCACACCTGTGCTCATACAGAGACTAATCGAAACCCCACAGCAATCAAAGGGAGCATTTTAAATGGCATTTTGGGTCAGGCCCTGGTATCTTTGCAGGGAGCAGGAACGGGAGCAGGCAGGATTTACATGTCATGGCTTTTAAAGAATCTGAAGCACAGGCAAGAGCGTTTGCCGAGGCTGAGTTTCACAAGTCTGTGTGGATGCCCCTCGGAATGTGTGTACGACGGAGCTTAAAGCCCTTTCTCTGTGAGAAAGCAGCAGATTCACTTTCCAGAGGCTGAACGCGGCTTGTCCAATTTGGAAAGCGAAGTTCTTGCCAAGGCCTTGGCAGTGGGCTGGCGCTGCTGGAGGGGATGGCATCAGGGCGTTTGGTGGTGTCCCTTTCTAAAGCTGAGGTGCCTGCACTGCAAACAGCCCCTGCTCCCTCAAGCACTTAAAGCGGTGGCAGCGAAACATCGGAGATGATAAAAATGAGCCCCAAAGTGAACCAAACAAGACCTGGTATTTTTTTTTCCTCTCCCCTCCATCCTCCACCCAA
This sequence comes from Grallaria varia, assembly GCA_013396735.1. Classification (NCBI taxonomy): domain Eukaryota; kingdom Metazoa; phylum Chordata; class Aves; order Passeriformes; family Formicariidae; genus Grallaria; species Grallaria varia. The sequence goes on along the minus strand of VWZG01006115.1, from coordinate 1,052,887 downwards.
CTTAACTGCTTCCAAATTCCCTGATGAAAGCATTTTAATATGTAGGAAGAGCTGCTGGAGCCTGCAATGCGATTCAGTGTTCTGTGGTGTGGGATGAACAGATTTTCCTTTCCATAGGGTTTCCTCCTGCAAAGTCATTGTAGAGCAGGGAATACTGCAAGATTAAATCTGTTTAAAATACTATATTCATGTCACACCAGATACGGTCTCCAGACTGTGCACAGTCTTTCAGCTTCCTTTATTGTGAAATCCTTTTAAAATAGCACAGTATAGAGTAGAAAACTTATTGAAGTATAACTGTCTTACACCAACTCTGTCAGGTAAAATGAAGGAAAGTGATCAGACTTCTTAAATGAGTAAATCTCCTTAGTGTCTCTGGCTGCTTTCACGCTCTCCTACTGTCTTTGACTCTTTCCTTATTAATAAACTGATACTTCAATAAAACTGCTAAATGAATCAATGCACCTTTGCTGGTGGAAAAGGGTCGGTGCCTCCTCTTCCAGCTCTGCTCTGCTGGGTCTCAGTGGTTGTGGCTTCAGGGATGGCCCCAGCAAAGACTAAAAGCAGGCTGACCACAGCAATTTCGGGCTGCTGCTCAGGTGTGAGGCTTGAGTACCTGTTCCTCTCAGCCCCGTGCATTCATAACAGGATGAATTAACCGATTGGCACGAAAGGAGAGGTCGTCCCGAGGAAAATGACACCAAAGGTCCACGGGAGTCATTTGCTTTTAGAGATCCCGGGCCAGGTGCCAAGTATTGCATTTATGGAAGGAAGCACTGTCCCCTTTCTCAAAAAAAAAAA
>VWZG01006115.1:974422-1052039 GCA_013396735.1 Grallaria varia | reverse complement strand
AAAAAAAAAAACAACAAACAATCTAAAACATGCCACTGACTTTTGTTTTCAGAACTGCAGAGCTGATCTGGAATGAAAATGCTGGAAAAATGCCTATAGTTTGTCTTCCCTATTTTTTTTTATCCAAGTCAGTCAGACTTGTGGTTTATTCTTGCTCTGATTATGCTGCACAGTTACAATAAATGGACGGAGCTGAAGCATTCCTGCAGGCAGTTTATAGAAAATATATGTATATTCCTGTGTATGCACACTCAGGGGGAGAAAGTTGACTATAAGGGACACAATAAAATATCCGTATTTAAGAAATGCGGATTGACTCACTGACTTATCTCACTTATTGTACAAAGATTCCCTCTATGTTGAAATTTTTTTAAATTAGATTTTAAATACGTGTTGACAGGATGAATTTGTACAGTGTGAGTAACTGTGGGAAGAAATGACAGCTCTGCTTTTGTTATTAAACTACTGTCTGGAAAATAATGGAGTGTGTACAAAAATTGATTACTATTTTGCCAATTACATTAGTGCAGCTAATAATGATCATTAAGAAAAAAGTACAGAAAGCTAAATGCTTTCGAGTCTTAGAAGCTGATATTAACTGGTGAGGCAAAAATATATGTTTTTAAGGTGATTTGTCAGTAAGAGTCTCCTGTTATTAATGTGAAGTAAATACTAGATATGTGAGCTAGAAATGTTTCACTTCAAATGTGTTCATTTCTTCTTTACTCAGAGTTAATAAACAGTGCAAGAGACTTTCTAAATTTAATTTAGGATTTGCATATAAAAGGTCCTATTCTGTACTATAGTGGCACAACAGACAGGCTTTACAATGTTAAATATTCCTTTTAATAATGGTTTATTTTAATATATTTACTAAATTAGGTACCCGAGAGAATCATCTACAACGGTGATGTGAAAATCCCTGTTACCTGAGGTCAAAAAAAAAAAAAAAAAGGTACGTTTTCATTTTCATTAGCAATTTGACACATTTCAGCAGGGGTGGTGATGTCAGTGCTTTGTTTTCTGCCGCTAAGATGGTGCTTTTTGCTCCAGCCCCGGGGAGCCGGTGACAGGCTGTGGTGCACTTCCCTGGGCTTTTGGGGGAGACTGACTTTCAGGTGCCTACAAGAACCATTTTGCAGTGATGGGGCTTTGTACTTTTGTCAGCCAGGCAGCTCTCCCGCGTCCCACAACTCATATATAATCCTTTGCAAATGTTTTCTTTCTTTTTCTTCAAATGCTAGCGTTCAGACATCAGCTGCGGGGATTAAGGATGGGTCTTCTGAAGATCTCCCTCAGATCTTGATGAAAATCATGAGTCTGTTTTAGACGACTTCAGTACTTACAAATTACAATAGAGTTTAATTCACAGCACTGCTTTCCTCTGGAAATTCATGTTCATTCAGTCTGTCAACATTGACTAAAAAATATGCCACTAATGAAAATGTGGGAATTAAAACTTTCAATCCCTTCCCCTGCTAGGCTCAAAGAGGCACTTTTTTTTTTTTCCGTGGAATCTGATTTTTATTGACCTTGACTATAAAAATACTAAGTGGGTTAAATGAGCACCAAGGTTGCAATGACAGATTCTTGTGTGAATTTTTTTAAGAAACCTCCTATTTTAGTTAAGAACACAGGCTGCTGTACAGCCCGCCGTGCTTTGACCAGTGGTTAAGTGCTATTAAAGAACAACTGAATTTTATTAGCTGATGGAATCAGGCTTGTTTAAAAATTTAGATTAATTCTTTATTTTTAGAATTAGTGTAAATTATAAATTAAAACAATAGATTTATTTTCTAATTTTTAAAATGAATTTAAATAATAGATTCATTATTTAAAATTTAAATTTGGATGGGGAAGATGTAATTAGTACTCTAGACTCTACATTAAGGACCACTGAGAAGAGTTTTTGGTGGTGTATGGGCTACAGGAATAGGTTTCTCAATGACCACCAAAAGAGCTTCATTTTGAGCCTGATGCTCCTCTCACTTCCCCAGGGAACACTCTGGGTAGGGTTTTACCTGCAATTTTTTTCTGTATTTCAAAAGTGCAAATGAGAGAGAAACCAGACCATTTGTGATTTTTGTGAAAACTTAAAAGTGCAATGTGCTTTTTTTACAAGTTGTGATTCAGCTCAAGTAATACATGAAAAATTTTCCTTTCAAAGGTGCAGCACATGTTCCGTCACCTTGATCCTACTGTATCATTTCTAATTTCAATAATCCCATAGAAAAACTTTTTTGCTTTATCTAATTTATATATATGACTATTAGATTTATATAAGTAAGTGATAATATTATTTTTATCCCCATAATAAAAAAGAAAAGCTTTTTACCTTATGGACACTTGTGATCTCAGGACTTGCTTAGCCTGCTGTTCTCTGGGACAATTCCTTGTGCCTTCCTTCAGTATTTTGTGGTTACATTGTCACATACTATAGAAAAAACAAAAAACCAGCGGCAAAATCCATTACTTTTAAGCAAATAACTCTTGAGTCTCGGAAGAGTTAACAAACTTCTATGGCAAGGTTCAGACAGTTCTGACCCCTATGGTAATATTTCATCTAAGGTTACTGTTGGGAGAGAAATCAAATTTCAGCTGTGAACATGATTGACAGGTGAAAGCAAGAGCGAGAAAGACATCTGGTCAGATGGGGAATTTGGGAAGGAGAAGGACAATTCAGGGAAGTGTCTCTGCGATATTAGGAATAATAAGCTTAGATATGAAAACGCCGATCCTCCACGCTGTCGGGAGGTGCACTCGCTTGATATTCATGGAGTCGTTTTGGTTGGGGGCAGTTCAAGACTGTACATTTATAGTAGTGGACAGTAGTCTCCGTGGTCTAACTTTCTAACTTGGCTCCTTCGGAGGAATTATGTTACTTCTGGCACACCTTTAGCATTTCAAGGCAATTCGTTTTAGGAGTGTGACTGGAATACTTGGTGGTTGCTGGTTAAGAGGTTCTCACCGTAACATCTCGGGCAGGTCAAGAGGTAGCAGGGTTGGTGAGGTCAAGTGGTGGTGTCACACCATGTCCTTCAGCCTGGTGGGATCACTGGGGGGTTTTCAGAGTAAGCACTGCAGGATGAAAATTGTGTTCATGGCATAAACTGTTACACTAGCAAGACAATTAGTTGCTGCACCATAAAATACCACAAAGGGTACATTGTGGTATTTTACAATCAACTCTTATTTTCCAAGGGCCATGCTTTAGCCTATTCCAACTCCTAGCAGCTCCAGCAAACATCCCTCAAAATACTCACATAACCCCAGGTGTATTTTATTGTGCTCCAGTGTATTTTACTGGTGCAAAAGAGCTTTCCTATCCAACATCATGGACCCAGTAGGAATAAAATACCCCTCTATTTCCTGATCAGCACAATGATGTTGGAAAGTAGAATTTGCTTCTGACATAAAAAACTATAGCCAGGCTTTCTCTTAAAAAGGGCAAGAAAAAAAAATCTGTTGTTTTTTATCACTGTGTGTAACACTTAATGTTTCAGTTTTCAAAGAGGCTCTGAAGGACTTTTTTAGAGCTCCAAGGGCAGGATGCGGAGTGATGGACCCTGGGATCTAAACTGCATCCTGCCTACATCCCAGGGGAGAGGAGAGGTCCTGGGTGGGCTCCTGGCCCCACTGCAGGCTTTGCTAAAATCCCCATTGAGTTCCTGGGGCCACACACTTCCACCACATTGGGAATTGTCTACAGCCAAGGTCATACTAATGAAAAGCAAAATCTGAACTTGTACTGCGGCATAGGAGCTCTGAATTCCCTGGATAGATGCTCTTATTTGGGAGTACGGGTGGATTTCTGCCCCCCCACCCCCTCACCCCAACACAGCTAAGCTGCTTTCAAAATAAATTAACCAGGAAAATCCATTCTTATTCTGGAGTAGGGGTGTCCACCCAGGGAATGGGTAGCGCTGCGGCATGCTTTACTACCTAATTTCCCCATATGGATGAGACCTCAACCAAGAGAAGAATAAGGAGCAGTAAAGAACAGAAATGTATTTTCTGTTCCTTTTCCAGTTTGCCTCTAAGACCTTTCACACAGGGGAAATCATGGCACTCTGAAAGAATACATTTACTTACTTTTCATTGCTATTCTTGCATTCGTACATGCATTTTTAAAGGAGATTTGTGTTTTGTGCAAGAACTTTTGCATCCTCAGACTGTTCACGTGTATTTTTGATGTGTAGTTGAGTCAGTGTGTTGTTCATGACATCATTTCGTCTTTCATGGGCTGTGATGTCAAACTGCCCAACTTCCCTGTAAACTAGACCTTGTCACCTAAGTTTTATTCCTAGACTGTACACCTGATAAAATTGAAAATTAAAGCTAGGAACTGTAAAAACAATCAGATTTCTTTATGCATGAGTGAGTTATTTTTAACTTTCCATTGTTGAATTTACACTCCCTGTAAAATGTCTTTATTTTCTGAGGCTGATATCAAGATAACTTCCATGAAATATTATTGGCAAACTTCCCACAGCAGTCAATGGGAGCCTTGTATGTGTTTTTCAAGCAGATGTGCTGTATTAAGCCTAAATGAGAATCTTTTTTTATCAAATGGGATGCAATATGTTATTCTTGATTTAAAAAGTCCTTCTCTCCCTCCCTTTCCTCTCCCCAAGCATATTTTGTACGATTTACAGATCATTTTACCTGGGTTAAAACGTTCTCCAGTGTTTTAAAAAAGCACAGCTTTACTATGTCTCAAGCTCCTATCTCGCTCATTCCTACGAATCTGAAGTAAAAACCTTCTTGAGTCTTTATGAGCAAAGAGAAAGTACATGCCATATGTGACAGCTTTTACTCCCCTAAAATTCCCAGCAAAATCAATTTAATAGTTTTCCCTGTGTTTAGAGCAAGCTCTAAAATATTTTCCAGTGATGTAACCCTTCCTGTTGTTTAGTCCTAATAAAAAATTCTAAGTGCTTAAGAAAATGAAATTTAAAAAATAGTATTTTTACCATCTTTTCTGGGTTTTCTAATTTGTGCCGCTTACCAAATGATTCACACTGTAGCAAAATATGGGAGATTGATGAGACAGGAAAAGTACTGATTTAACATCTCACATACAAAACTACTTCTCAGGCTTCCACATATAGCCCCAATGTTTAGAGAGTGAAGAACCCGGGAGTTGGGAGTCACAGCCTGACTCACTTGTGAGACTTTGACCCAGTTATTTGATTCTAGATTCAGCAAAATACTGAAGCACTTTAAACTTGTTATCTTAGGTTTCTTCTAAAGGTCTGTTACCGTTGATCTCTTTATATCTCAGTTTATACAGTTATAAACATAGATAATTAGTTCTTACCTTCTAGGCTTTTGTGGGAGTTAAAAAATAGCTGTAATGTTCCTTGAAGGCCTTTAATGGAAGCTGGTTTATTGAAGTGCTTGTCATTTACCTTACATCGTACCCTGGGATAAGAAAGCACTGGTGGTGCCCAAGTCTCACGCACCATTTCTACTGGGATGGGAATTTTCTCTCTCGAGAGTACCAGGCCAGGAGTACAAAGATCAGGTGCTTCTGGAGCTGGTAATTTTCTCAATTACGTTTAACGTCACTTTACCCTGATTTTCAATGTGTAGGCTAAATCGCGGCTCAGTTATGTGCCCCCTTTCTCTCTTAAAGACAGTATATCTTTAATACCTATATGGACACACACATATGTGGAATAGCTCCTGTGCACCTGCAAGACATGTAGAGGTCACACTGTCCTTGTACTTCCTCCCCTTCCTGCCATTACCTTTATTTCCCAAGGTTCGAGCCATTATCATTCAGCAGTTGTGCAGCTTTTCTTTGCTCCCGTCCCCAAATTATTATTGTTTCCCTCCTACCTGCTACCCCTCCCGATCCGTAATGGAGTCCTCAGCTGTAAATTTGCTAACCGTAAAGATTTTTGCTTGAAATGTTTTGAAAATGCCGTGAGGAAAAAAAAAAAAGGAAAAAAAAAAAGGAAGCCTATGAACAACACGCTGTGCCCTGCTCCAGCATTGCACTTCTACGGAAAAGATAATAAAGATATTAGCACTCATATAATTTCAGATAGGAAATGAAACCAGACATGAAAGAAACACTCGCTCCAGCTGTTGAGTGGGAATCAAACTAGCTGTGGGAATTACAGGTATTGTCACCGGAGACAGCCTGACTTCTGAGAAATGACCTCAGGTGTAGGAGCTTGCTGTGGCCCCTTGCAGATATTAACACCTAATTAACAATCTGCGAGAGCATCCTACATCTTAATCACCAGTGAGGTGAGAATGACAATCACGAGGAGGAGAAGGAGAAGGGAAATGGTAATTTTTCCTCTGCACGCATCATCTAATAACCGTGGTTATTCAGATGCAGCTAAATGCGATTTCCTTTTAGTCGTTTCTGTCTATTGGCAGGCACGGGAAGTTCATTTGCGAGCAGGTAGGCAGCGGAGGTGAGAATTGAACTGCTCGGAGACACTCGGCAAAATTGACCCTGGGGTCGTTCCTAGTTTAAATTGGGAAGTCGGGCTGAGCTCGTGCCTTCTCTTTCTTCACTCCCCTCTCCCTGCTCCCCCTCTTTTCGTGTTTCCAGGCGGATTAGTCCGTGCTGTGTAATTATTTAAACGTACTCTGATGGTGGGGAACCTTGTTCCCTCGAAGTTCATCAAAATAAGGAGCGCCTTTGTTAGCGGTGATAGGTAATTAAGCGGCGGCTCGGCGTCGAGCGGGGCTCTGTGCGGGGCTATTGGCGGCAGGGCCGGGCTCAGCAGCGGCTGCGAAGGCGTGTGAGTGCCGGGCTGGGGGCAGCGCGGCCGGAGCCTCCCAGAGCAGAGCAAGGCACGTCTCCCTGGGAAGAAGGGCATGTTTTAATTTAAAGAGGGACAAATCCTTCTCCTGCCTGTCTGCAGTTTCCTGGCTGTGGTTTTGGCCAGCAACAGCTGTAAGTGTCCATAGGAGCAACCCACTAACCCAATTTCAGCTCTAGCATGGACTCCTAGGGCCAAACTCTGCTTCCCCGTGCCTGGTGTAAATGCTCAGGAGCACGGGGGAGCTGATGGAGAGGCAATGCACTTAGACCCACGCCAGAGGGCTGGTGCGAGTGAAAAACAAGCAAGAAAGTAAATCAAAAGCTAGATTTGCTTGGTCCCACCAAAGCCAAGGCAGGAGGAGCCTCCCTGGGATCTGTGGTGATGCTCCAGCTTGCCTCTGTATCACTTGGGCAGGATCTGATGGGGTTTTAATGTAGTGCCTTTTAATGGATGCTTTTCTGTGTGCTTCCCAAACAGCTTCCACTTTCCAACAGCTTGGAAGGCAGGGAGCGAGGAATACGTACAGAAGTACATGTTGCAGACCCCGTTTTGCAGGGGCTGTACCCACAGCACTCCCTTGCTGTGCTCAGGAGCAATCTCTTTCCATATTACCTGGACCCAAATTATGTTCTAATAAGAAGAGAATGGCAAAGTGAAGACAACATTATGTTAACCACTCAGCTTCCATGGAAACTCCCATCATTTTCTTTCCCATGACAAGAGATAGTCTCTGCATTTTCTGTTGTCCTCACTTCTTCTACTCCTTTAGCTTTGTTTTCCTGTGTTGGCCTTGCACTAAAAAATGTAACTTGACATCTTGTGTCTTCTCAGCTAAAAAGGTATCAGTTCCTGGACTTAATGTCAGCTGTACCCAGATCAAAGGCAAGAAACATAAAAGTTGACATATATTATTTATTTCATGGTTTACATCAGTGATGTTTCTCTCTACCCTTTTTTGTTATTATTGCTGATGTTTTGCCCATAATGTTGCACTCGCTTCTCAAACGTGTTTGTCCCCTACAGACAAATATTCATATTAATGTAATCCATCAGCAGCTAACAAATGCCAGCTCACTTTGGCCTTTCCCGCACAGCCAAAAATCCCATTGTTTTGGCAATTGGGTGTGAGAGGAATGCAGGATCGGGCCCGGGGGGGTGGATTTCGGAGGTGGAGACTGTCCCTGAGCCGCAGCAGTGCCTGGGGCTGGCAGGAGCAGCAGCCCGGGGCGCTGGCACAGGGAGTGGGAGACTCTGCATTCCCTCCTGCATTGTGAGCTGCTGCAGAGGCGAAACGAATGCCAGGCTTTGAGAGGAGCAAAAGCTCCAAATAGATGTTTTTTTCTTTTTTTGTGGGTTGGTTTTTATGGGTTTTTTGGGTTTTGTCCCCCCTACCTTTCCCCATCTTTCTTCCCTGCCTTCGGAGTTTTGAGTGAGCAATCCAGGGTCTATCCTATAACTGTGTCTGTCCAGAAAATCACCCAGGATCACTCAGAAATGCTGCTCCAACCTGTGCTTCCCTCTGACTGCTCCGCTGAGCGCAGAACTTTCCTGGTTTTCTCTCTTTGTCAACAACTGTGTCAGGTTCTACTTCCTGAGTTATAGAATCAGCCGAAATGCTGAGTCTGATCTTGCCCCCTACCCTCCCACGAGCTTTTTTTTTCCGCAATGAAAATAATAATGCTTGAGAACCAACCCTGGGATTTTTTTTGCTTTGTTTTGTTTAGTTTGGTTTTATTTTAAAGCTTGCTGACAATTGTCAAATGTTCATTCCAGCAAAGAAGCCCTCGGAGGGTATAGCCCCGCTGCACAGCCGGCAGGAGTAATTTGCAGTGCTCCTTGGAGCTCAGCTCTTCTGCCAATGTGTGTCGCTTTACTATTTCTTTAAAATTTAATTGGGATCAGGCAATCAAGTGTCTCCAAATTTTTTTCCCTCTTCGGGCTGCAATAAAACCACTTATAATTTATAATCAAAGTTTGGTATCGTTAAACTAAACTGTAAAACCTACTTCAGGGCTTCAGTCGTAAAATAAGTATACGATAAATATTGCAGTGGGGCTTGAGTAGCACAGCTAACAACAGCACAGCGAATGCATACTCACACACATATTTCACACTTTTTTTGTTTAATTTTTTTTTTAATCTTTGTACATTTAGTTCCAGAGGTAAAAAATATCTAAATAATAGATAACTGATGTGTATTCTTTCTTGGGAAAATTGAACCCGAGATGGATTTATAGCCCAAGTACTTCATTTAAATGCAAAATGAAGTGTTAATTCATTAAAGTCATTTATGCATCAACATTATTTTTATGTCTTGGTTTATATTTTCCTGTAATATGGAGCAACGTAGTATTCATTCTGGGTTCTTCTGTCTGTTGGCTTGTTGGCTGTACTGCTCCTTTGCTTAGATTTTTTTTTAACAAGGCAGCTCATTTAGAAAGAAATGTTTATGTGAAGTGCTTGTCAGTTGGCATTTTTACTGGTGTGCTAACCCAAAGGTAAAATATAAAGGCACGTCTTTTCCTTGCTGGCTTGTTGCTACTAGAAGGGTTCCTCCCTTGTTAGCTTGATAAATAATTTTACTAGCGGGAATCTGCTGAATTTTTATGCTTGCTGTCTATTTTCTGCTTGCTGCAAATAAATTCCAGCACTCAGAGGGCACTAAAACTCCAAACACATGGTATTTTCCCATTTTGTTGCTGGTTGCTTAAAATATTTATTTCATCTTGTGTTTTAATTAAATATCTTTTTTTTATATAAAAAAAGAGAAGAGGAAAAAATATCTCAGGTTTTACAATTACTTCCGAATGAAGGTTTCAGTCCAGATTGTACCTAATATAAACTCTTGAGTTTAAACAATATGTTATCACAGGTAAACTAAATAGGTAGTGTTAAATCAGTCATCACTCCAACTACCTAATGGTTTGCAGATTAAGTGCAAGGATTATTTATTGATATATTATCCCTTTAAGGATTTCTTACAATTTATTATATACTTCTAGATTTCCCAGTTTGCAATAAAGAAATTTAAATTAATTTGCAAAATAAAGTCTCTAGTTTGTCAAGAAAACGCACCAAAAAGGTTTAGTTTGTACTTATGGCAGAAAAAAGTTTGCAAGAAAGTAAACTGGGAAGGCTGAAGTGGAAGAGACACTGGTTCACTTTTTTCACTTTAAAAGAAGTTTTTTTTAAGCTTTATGTATTTTAAAATTTAATTTAATTCAAGAAAGCAAGAGCCAAATCCAAAATCTCTGCTCTCCCCCTCCAGCAAACTCTGCCTGTCAGAAGGTGGCTGTCACTGTTGCGCATCTGGAGATGCCCTGCTCCTTGGCAGCACATCCCCACTCCGTGTCCCACGTGCCTGATTTGGGAGGGCTTTGCAGCCTCGCGTGGATTTAGGAGCTGGTTTTTGCAAGGCTTCCCCTTGGGCAGTGCCAGTGTTTAGATCTGCCTGGGGTCAGGCCCTCTGGCAACGCTCGTGGGTGTCAGGGGGGGCAGATTATTTTGCTTCCACAGGATCCCTCCCTGTGGCTTCTGTGGAGCAGTTCCCCACCTTCCCAAAGCGGTGGGGGTGCAGCCAGCACCTCTTCCTTACACACCTGCAGCGTCCAGGGGGTGGGCAGTAAAAGGACCTGCATGCAGGCTGGTCACACTGCTGTCCTGTCCCACGCCCCCCCCGGAGTAGTTGACTTTTGCAGGGGAGCCAGGCAGTTCACCCTGTTCAGGCTTTCCCTCAACCAGCAGGAAACCAAATACCCATGAAGACGCCAGGCAAATCCACAAGAAATTTTAGAATTATTTGCGTATTTTTAGCACAATTAATCTCAAAGCAACTTTTGCCCAAATTCTTGCATTCTTACACCAATCATCCTCACGTTAGTTTGCTTATTTCCATGAGAATTAGGTGATGGCTTGGAGTGGTGTAAGCCCTGCAGACATCGGGCTTTTCACTTACAACACCACATCCCAAACCAAGTAATTGGCTGGTGGGAAGAACTGATGCACCAGTCCTGAATAGACAAGGAAGGAGCTTGGGAAGTGGGGTAATTACCCCTGGGGGCTCGGCCGTGTAAAATCATAAGTGAAATCGGGTTACAGGATGTCAGGAGGGGATGTGAACCATCCCTGTGCCACGAGGCAGGGTCAGGCAGGCTTACGTTATCCATGACAGATATTTGCATAACCTGTCGTGGAAGCCCCCCATGGAGAGCATGACACCTCCGTGGAGTCTCCCTGGCAGACCTTGTCCACCGTCCCTTCTCAAAAGCATTTCTCCTTGTCTAACCCGTGGTGCAGGTCCCTCATGTCCCTCATGTCCCAGTCACCACAGACACCAAGGACAGCCCGTTCCTTTCCTCTTTGCACTGACCCTTTGCATATTTGAAGGCTGTTGTTATGGCTTGCAGCAGCCTCCTTTTCTCTAGACTAAACAGCACCACATTTTTCAGTCTTTCTTCGTAGGTTATGGTCATGACGTTTTTATTTAATATCTTGTCTGAAGAGTCCACATACAGTAAACTTGCTGGAATTCAATTTACCTGTGTTGAAAAGGACTGTGAGAATCCTGCCTGGAGGCTTTACAGCATCTGAAAGGGGAATAATTTAATTCTTACTCTGATATTCTGTCTTTTGAGGGATGAAGGGTAAGGGAGCATTTCTTTACCAGGGAGTGTTAACTGCAGCTTCCCCTCAAATTTACCCTGGTAAAAGGAATATTGTAATGCAACGTACAGCCAGACTTTAGTGTCAGCCTTTAAGAAGCATGTTTTAACATTTTCTAATTTTATATGTAGAAGCAAGAATAGGAGACAGGATGCAGCCTCTGTGGATGCAGGTAACACCTTGGGCTGTACGTTCAAGGTGCTGCATGCAGAATTTGTGCCACAGGTCTCACAAATTTCAGTAGCAATTGAGCAACTACAGCCATCTGCACGCCACCTTTCCCTCTGCTGGTGGTGCTGCTCATCCCCAGTTTGGTTAGACCCAGCTTTTCCTTTGTGACTGAAAGAAGTTTTCTCCAAAATGCTACTGATGAAGGTGAAAAAACTGAGGGGAGACAAAGCCTGCTAATTCTGCTTTTCCCATTATTTTCCAGTATCTTGCCTGGGAGGTTGGTGGGGAGATGTCCTGGAGCAAACAAAAAGTATTTACTTGCCAGTAAATATTCCCCAGGGACTTTTCTTCTCAGATGTGCTGATACAAACTGCCCCACAGTGGATCAGTCTGCAGGGCAGAATACCAGAGAACATCTCCTGGGGGTGGGTTTAAGTTTTGCAGGATTTTGGGTTCCTAACTGAGGTCTTACCCAACCGCTTGTCTTGAAAGGTGCTGGTGGGCTTAACCAAAGGTGAAAGGTGCATAACCAAACCCTGCCTTGAAAGGATGTGGTGGCACACTCGTATACCAGGTACCAGGGCTGCAGATCAGATGTGAAAAATGTTACTAATAATGAGCTTTATCCCTGAAGAAGGGTGATCACTGGGATGTTCATTCTCATAATACATTTTTGTGAGGGGAAGATAAGAATGGCCCTTTATGATAAAGTATCCATGATACCATCTCTCCTGCATCTTCTCAGGTTCCACCTCTGCTTTGCATTTTCTTATAAAATCATTTTGGACTTCTATATGCCCCTTGTGATCCATACACTCAACTTAAAAAGTTATCTCATCTAAAGGTATAAACTTTCTGTACACAATGAAAGCACATGCAAAATCAGGGAAAGTGGCAATCAAGTCAAGTAGGTATTTTACCCACAGTATTTTCTAGCTCTAAAGGAATATCTTGTTGAGAAATATGCACAGAATTCTGCTATGTAGAAAGCAAAATGAGAATGACCTTGCTGAGCCATTGGCTCAAATCATAGATGTAGCAGCAGAAGTGAAAATATATGCTTCCTTCTTTAAAGAGTGAAATCTGGGACCAGTTCTTACCATGGGAAAGGAGAGAGAAAATGTGTTGTCTTCCTTTCAGTACCTCATTTTTCTTTGCAAAGTAATTAACGCATTACTATAGTGAATTTATTGTATTGCCTGATTACTACTGCATAATAAATCTAAACAACTGTGACTGTCATGGTGATAAGGCTGGCATGATTTTGTCTCTCTTCAAAAAGGTTTATAAGTTAAGCTTAACTTTTAGCTTTCTGTGTTTCTGGGATAAAATTTATTTTGGCCATTACAGCCCTATCTGTTTGAAACTGCACCAAAAGGAAATAAGTTGTTCAAAAGGATGGTGTATTACAGGAAGAGTTTTACCTTCACTCAATTTGCAAAAGAAAGTGAACATCAGCATTAAAATGGAAATGGAGTTCAGGAGAAAATAATAACTCAGTTGTTTAAAAAAAGTTGTAACATTTAAATGTGACTTTTCAAATATCAAGGATGGACAACCCAATTAAATTAACTGCATTATAGTCACAGCCATTAACACCTTGGGCTCAGCTTTTCTCAGGCTCCAGGAGTTTGCCGAGGACTTGCCTGTGCCTGGGTGAGAGACTTCCAGAGAGCTGCAGGAAGAAAGGCTGGTGAATAATTAGAGCCATTTTCTCTGGTTGCAGGGAAATTGGTGCTCCAGTGTTAGTGCTGTGGCTGTGCCAAGCCAGAGCCTAAATAAGTGCTGCGTTTGGGAAGGATCTCTGTGCCACGTGGGCACTCCCCACTGCCTGTGCTCCACTCCACTCCCTTCAGACACGGAGATGAGTCGTTTCTTTCCTTGTCCTTCCCTCTCTCACTGAACGGGTGTGAAAGGGCATTGCACCTCCGCGCTACAGCCGCTTCTTCAGCGCAGCACCAGCTGCTTTGGCAGAAGCACAGGGGACCTGGGGCATCTTTCTATGCCTTGGTCCATCGTTGCTTTGTCTTCCTCCGGCTGTGCCTCACAAAATCTGGGTCCAAGGCAGAGAATGTGGCCAATTTAGTTGGCAGAAAACTCAGCAGTCACCCAAACTGAGTAACTGCTGTAATTTTTAGACTGCAAAATGCTTCCAAAAAGGTGCAGCTGAAACTTCTTGCATAATTGTATGAATTCTGTAGTTTAAAGAAATACTGGGAAAAGATCATGAGATAGTACAACCTTCAACTAAGGCCTGTTGTAGCCAAACTCTGTGAACAACGTATTTGGATTAGAAGCTACAGAGAAAATTTTCCTTTTGCAATAAGGACATACGAAGGTGTTAAAGGGGACAGTCTATTTTCTAGCATCTGAAAACTCTTTATTATATCTTTGTGAAGGAGGAACCTTCATTTCCTATTGCTGAAGACCTCCTGCCTCACAGGCTGCCTGTTTCTGTAGGTGTATTCATGGCTGTGGTGGGAAGTGACCCCCTGTGCTGGTTGTGAGATGATTGGAAGACCTTTTACTTTCCAGTATCCAGGAGAAACCATGCCCATTTGCAGCCACCTGTGGTGTTTGATTTGGACTGGCAATGCTGGAGTTTGGGTCTGGGAAACTGAATTTAGCCTCTCAGAAACACCAAGACTTGCAACCCGGACTGGCACTAGCTGGTAGTTTATATTAAAAACGTTAAGTGTCTGCCTGAATTTAAGTCTCTGGCCTCCTAGCATTTTTTCCTTCTTTCACTATTCCCCAAGTTATATTGTAGATTTTCTCAAAGCCAGTAGAGTTCAAAAGGTCTCTATTTAGATATGAATTACTTCATTCAGGAAGAAAAAAAAAAAAAAAAAGGAAGTTACTTGGTACAATCTGGTACAATCAAGTATCATGAAGGGGGAAAAAAAAACCTTAAGCTTTTGCACAGACTTTCAAGGGCTCAAAGGCTTCTTTTTTTTCCACGGGTATGTTGAACATCTTGAAAATAAACCAGAGTGTTTCAACAGGGAAGATAGATGTGTCTGTTCAAATAGGCATTGCATTTGGAATTGGTGCCTCTGGTTGTTAAACAGAATCCTTGTTTAACATCCTCATTAAGAACTGTGACTTGCCACCAGTTTTATGAAGATCAAGTCATTTACTTTTAAAGTAAATTAAAGCAAATTTCTCTGTGGTGACAAGTCAATAAAACAATGGAAGGCTCAAGTTTTTCAATCACCCAACATCTGTTCCTTGTTTTCCTCTAGATGGAGATGCCCTGCGTGCAGCAATAGGTGAACAAAGTGAGAGCCAACAGCTCTAATGTTGGGGGGGTTTGGCTTGGGGGGGTTTTTTGGTGATGTTGTGGGTTGGGGGTGTGTTTGTTTGTTTGTTTATTTGCTTTTTTAAAGTAACACCGTGAGCCCTGTCCGTTTCTGGAAGGCGTAATTGTGTAGTTTCCCGCGGCAGCACGTTCAGAGCTCCCTCAGTGGCTCTGGTGCTGTAATTCCATCGCTGGCAGCAGAGCAGTGTAAGTGGTGAGCCACTTCTCAGCAGCCCAGTCAGCACAAACGAGAGCCCTGCCTTTTGTCCGAGCCACCCAGCCCATGAGCAGGCGGCTCTGAAGCGCCGGGCACTCGGATGCTCCGAGCCGTGGTGGGAACTGGGTTGTGTCAAACCTCGCCGAAACCACTTCCACGTTGTACCCGCACGTAGCCTGTTTGTCTTGAAACAGCATCTCAGAGAGAAGCCAGCGGATGAAAACCCAGGTATTAGACCCATTCTGCATTTCAACAAGTGCAGGGTACAAACTGCAACGTGGTTGTTTTACGTGCTCTGGAGGGTCTGGTGTGAGAACTGGCTCTCTGCTGTGTGAAATGTTCGCATGTGGATTTGCGCTGCGTGGGAAACGCTGGCAGAGTGGAAAAGAGGGGGGAAGCTCTGCTGGGAAAGTGAGAGGGGGCTGGATATTATTCACTTGGGGGAACGAGCCTTTTCCCAATTCCCCTTAAGAGGGCAGTTTGTCTTGGACAGCGTAGCATTGACTTTTGGAGTGGTTGAGGGGGACAGGAAGTCATTACTGGATGCATATGAAAATTAGAGAGCTCAGATCATTTTAGACATGTACAAAAAGGTCAGTGAAAGTCCAGAGGCCTTTGCTGTTCAAACTATACCACTTTTTGAAATCTGCCTACTCTTACTCAAGTGGTTATGGATCCCATCTTCTGAGGTGTAGATGTGTCTTTTATCTCATGATCTCATGTTCTGAGTCCTCAGGGGGAACACCTTTGTCAGGAGTGGTTTGTCCTCAGTCAGACCTTCATAGGGCCAGGAAATAGGCTGCTCTACTTTATGGGAAATGAGTAATTAGGTCTTACCAGATTCAAGGCACCCGGCTGTGGCTAGCAGGCAAGTTTTCCTTCGCTAATTTTTCTAGATAGGGTGAGAAATTCTTTGCATGCTTCTGTGATGCTACACTAGTTTTTAATATTTTTCACAGAAGTGCATAGATTTATTGAGCAATTCTGAAATCTCTGTTTTGTCCAAAAGAGGAGCAATGGAATTGCATCACCATATTTAAACAAACAAACAAACAAAAAACCAAAAAAAACCCAAAAACCAAAACAAAAACAACCAGAAAGAACTGAAGCACAAAACCCTATGAGTTTTGGATGATAAAAGAAATAATAGCATTTAGCGTTTGCAAGAAACTTTTTGTAATTGCTGCTTATTTGCAGCTTAATAACTGAATATGGGAAGGTATAATTTAAAATAGCTTTCTCTGCTTTCTCCTTATCCGCATGAAGTGGGGCTGCAGTCAGTCAGTCTGTGGAGGAGGTGGATAAGTCAACCAGCCAAAATGCAGCTTTCTGGGGAATGTTGGTCATGAGCTGTCACGCAGAAATAAGGTGATAGTGTTTGGATGCAGAGTTTCCTGCTAAATCCCTCTTCCATAGTTTCATAGCTTTGGATGGATCTGTGCTCATCATGTTTGAACTTGTAATATCCAGGAGATGTATATCCGAATTCATGGATGCAGGAAAAGTGCATCTTTGTGGGAAAAGTGTTTCCTGGGAGCACTGACCTCCAGGGACCTGCAGCCAGTGCAGTGAAGGAGCCCACTGTGGGAAGGGTCATGGGCCACTACAGGAACAGCAATGCTGCTCCCAGCGAGGACATCCTGGCAGCTTCTTGCACCAGGGCCCTGGCAGCACTGAGGTCTGATCTTTTTAAGGAAGCTCATTTAAAACTGAAAGCCTGCATTTTATTTTTGAAGTGTTACGGTGGTTTTGTTTTATAACTGTCCCAGTGGTTTTTTGATGTCAGGGAGAAACCAAGGGGATCAGGCCATCCAGAGCCAACTTCCTTCCTTGTGCTCATGATTAATAGAGACCAACTGCCAAGTGCAGCACAGATTGACCTTAATAGGGAGCTCTGTCTTCCAACTAATGCCAGGAGCCCTGATTGTTCCTGCCATAAGATGTCCTGTGAGATGTCTCTCATCAGGAGGGAGGTCTCCCTACCTCATAACAGAAAGGAGTTGTAGCAACAACTGCCAGTTTTGTACTCCTCACTGACAATTTTATTATTACTATTATATTTATTTTACAGGGCCAGTGATAGGGTCGTACATCCTCCGCTCTGGCCCTGGCACCTCCGGGTCATATTCCTGAAAACTCCTTACTTTTAGTTGTGTAGATTGAGTGAACCCCCATAGCCACTTCACGCTGTTCCTTCCGTTTCTCCTTTCAGGATCAAATCAAACTTTCACTAAACCCAGTGGCAAACCTTCTTTTGACTTTGATGGTGATCATCCTGAGCTCTTACCGAAAGCATACAAGAGGTGTCTTAAAGTCCAAATAAGTTTTCTGCGAAGGCAGCCTTGTTTTGCGAGTGGCTGAACACCTCCTGCTGCATGAGGAGCACTGTTGATTTCTCTCAGGTTCAATGGGAACGTTGGTACTCAGCTCCTCCTGGAAGGTTCTCAGCCTTGGACAGGATGGCACTGATGCTGAAATCTGTTCATGTAACTGTTTGAATTCCCAGGTCACAGGGTTTATCTAGAGATCTGCTCAGAGGTGAGTGTGAAATAATAATGCTTTGCACTTCCTGGGTGCCTTTCATCTTTCCAAATATTTATGAATTAGCCCTCAAAACACCCCTGTGAGGCAGATAAGAGATGGATGGATATGGCTCCTTTCACGCACCAGCGGAACCCAGCAGCTGTCTGGCTGTATAAAACAATGCTGCCTGCAGTTTGGGGCAGATTAGGAAGGAGATAACAAACCTGTATCTTGTTGAGGGTGCAGAGAGAATTTAGCTAGGCAGAATTTAATTACCTGTGCTGGAGCTTGGCCAGTAAGTCGAGGCTCCCCTCCCTCCTTGCATTGCTTTCTCTGTGGAGTCTGTAATTCCGTCACTTCTCGTCCTATTCAAAACTTGATCTTGCACTTAGTTCTGGTTTGAGTGGGTATAGAACTGGGACCAAGTAACCCTTCCTGGAACTCTGGGCCTGTCATGTTTCCCCAAAGGTTTTCCCCTGTGTCTTTTTCCCTGGCAAACAAAGTTTTCACATTGAGATTCCCTCATTGGTATCCCCAGGGGACTGGAACTGCACAGCATGAATTCCCTTTTGTTTGCCTTTGCAGTGTGTAATTCTAGAGCATAACAATGTTGAAGCTAGAACTCAATTTTTCCCTATTTTGTGTTAATGCTTTTTATTAAATCTCCAGGCTCTCTTTAAAGCTTCATAGAGAGCAATTTATTGTAAAGTTACACTTTCTGTATTTTATGTCCACTTTAATTGCTTGTTTCATCTAATTCAGATTATATTGGCATATAAGAAAGACTATCCCAAGACAGGAAGAGATGAATTATTAATTGAGAAAGTTTTGGAATTAAGATTTTAAATGTGCATAGCAGATATATGTGTAATATTTATAAAGAGATCTGAGAGGACTTTTGCAATGTGCTTTAATCAAATTTTGAAAAGAAAATGACAAATGCATCAAATGTTAGAAAGGAATTGACCAATAAGTCAAATCTGGAAATGGAAGTGACAGATAAATCAGGTCTAAAAAAGCAAATAACAAATATGTCAAGTGCACAGTGTGTTTATTAGAGTATGGAATTGCTTGTATTTGACTGAATATGTGTGCTGCAATCATGCAATTAAATACTTGAAATCCTTCAGTAGCAAATTATATGTGCAGGTGTGCACACACGTGCATCTGTATATGTGCACAAAGTAAACACATGTCATTTTTTGCAGTGCTTTGAGCCACACTAACAGCACACAGTATTTGCTGAAAACTCCTAGGAGTACCCAGGATTTCAGTTTGAAATGCCTCCATTTCAATATTCTCATGTTACTGGACCTGAACAGCTCATGTTTCCAGCTCTTTTAAAAACAGTAATTGTTAGTATAGCCCGGATTTTAAAAATGATGGGACATGCCTTGTTCTGAAAGCTTTCTGCTTTTCTCTTCTGATTCTAATTGTACACTAGCAGCAACACAAACTCCTTTGGCTAATTCAAAGGATTTTGACAGACAGCTTGGGCCCAAAGCATATTTTCAAGATCAAGACTATAAAAATCTCACTATGGAAAAATCGTGATTTGCCTCACTGACTTTGATTTACATCTGTGTTACAGAGCCATGAAATTTAAAATAAGATGATCTAAATTGTCCTATAATAATGTGGGCATGAACGTATACTCCTGGTGGCAGAGTTTCCCTGTCACTATACCAAATGAAATCTAGTTTTTAGTGCCAATCAGTTAGGCATCATTAACCCTTTAAGAATGTTATCAGCATTCTCACAAAGCTTTTCATCATGTAACAAATGTTTTCAGACTAAACTTGTCGAGGTCAAATAATTCAAGCCAGAAAGATTTAGGACTTTTTTGTCCTCTGCAATATTATGTATACACTCTCCATCACACCAAATAGAAATTATTAGCAGCGGTTTTTAAAAGCTTGCAAAAATACAGTATTTGAGTTAAAAAGCAGTCCTTCATGAGCTGTCCTTATGTGCTCCTCCCCCTCATCCATTTTTTGCTGTACAGTAGAAAAATTGCTCTGTACATGCATCCTCCAGGATCCAGGAATGAAAATTGCTTTGCGTTTGCTGTTACATTATGGTGCTCTCCATTCTGGTTTTTTTTTTTTCCTTCTCAGTTCATGTTGTTCTTTTTGCAATAAGTGTATGTTTGAATTGAATTGAAGAGCAGCATATTAAAGAACTGGTTTTCATAGCTGTTTATGTCCTTTCATCCAAAGAAGTGTGAGAAAAGCAATCAAGGTTTCAGATTGACATGCTAAAGCAAGAACTATCAGAAAAAGCATCTTGCCGTTGGAGTGTGGAATATTTGCATACCCAGTGTGTTTGTATTAGTTCAGACCAAGCCAAGGTATTTATAGAACCAGCTTCAGCCTGTGGTCAAGTCCGTGATGAACAACTGATTTAGTTTCAGGTAAAGTAATTATTAATCTTTCCCCCTCAAGTTTATGCCTCTGAGCATGTCAAAATGTAGCATCTATAACCCTGACTCAGTGTATTATTCAGACTTTCCATCACCCTGTTTTTCAGCCGATGGCATCAAGGTGACTTGCAGTCGTATGAGTGGGATTGATGATGTGAAATAGAGAAACTTAAAAAGTAATTGCAGGGACAGGAGGTAAAATTAGAAATTAATATCAATGGAGGAAATGGAAACAGCCTCACATGGAAGTGAAATTCTCAATTGGTAGCTTTTATGTCAAAAGTGGTGTTTGATTTGTATTTATTGCAGTATAAATAAAGTGATGTAGGCAGTAGTATTGTATTCAGTCATTTCTCTTGAAGGCATTTGGGATGAAATTCTCATGGAAGACAAGTGAGTAGGGAGCTGTGTGACCAGCGACTCCTGCACTCGCTGAGAGCACCACATCTTTCAGCTGGGATTTTGGGAAAGATGCTGCTTGTGCAGTTCAAATAAAACATCCTGTGGTTTTTGGCCCTAAATAGCTCATGTTAACATTTTGCTGATGAATTGATGTGGCCCAAGGAACAACCTGAATTACTCACCGGGGCACCCAATGTGAATGTGTGTGAATTCAGGCTGGGTAAACAGTCAGTTTTAAGGGAAGGATGAGAACTTAGAAATCAAGAGTAAAGACTGGCTGAAAGTTATATTAAAATGCTATTGATGAATTTAAGCAGTATTTATAATGCATTTACATAGTAGTGATAATACAGAGAGTAATTCTCAGCACGAAAGGGGCAGTAGCAGAGGTGGTTCAAGGGTTCAGCATCGTGGGCTACATCATCTCCACTGCTGAAAATCAGCAGAAATGAGTTGCCACATTTTGGCTAGGATGTAGTTTAAAGCACCATTTTCCTTCTCTGAGCTGCCTATTCAGTATGAATCCTGCACCACCAGTGCATAGAGATTCACAGCCAACTCCAGGTAATCTGTGCTTGGAGTCCTACTTAAATTCCCATGGGAATACATTAATCTGGGCTTGCTGGATGTGTGTTGGCACTGCGGTGCAGTCATGATTTTGAGAGACAGCATGGATGTGATGGGTGATTCGTTCTGTCTAGTGCTAGCTCTGCTGGTTTTTTGGACGAAAATTCCCATGTAAATAAAAAATTAACTTGATCGTCAGGCTCTGTGATTTGAGCCAGACTCAGCTGTACGTGTCTAAGTATGAACTTAACACTTTAATGAGTCGAGATCTAAATTCACATCTAATGCTTAAGAATGAAGAGGTTATTTGTCTATCCTGGTGGAATCCTTTTTGGTGTAACACATTTGACAGCTCTATGTAAATTCACAGTGGTGTACGAAATACTTTTCCTCATCATATACTGTCTTTGTCACTGCCTTCTCTTAACCTTTATCTCAGTAGAAAAGAATATTTAGAAAAGCACACTTAAAAATGTGCACTAAAAAATTACTGCCTGAAAACACAGAATTTTTTTTAACTAAACCTTTTTGAGGCTTAAAGAACTTCAAAAGAAATTTTGAATCATAAAAAGTACTGAAGGTATACCTATTTTATTTTTTTTCCTGTTGTGTTTGAAAAATGAAAGTAATGGTTTCAAAATATGTGCACTGAAGAAATGAGGCTTTTGTTCTGACAGCTTGTACATCAAGTCTCAGCATGATGGGGTTTGAAATGGTAAAAGTTAGAATTTGATAAAACAAGCTTTTGGGGGTCCATTGTCTAAAAGATTCCTGCATGAAATACGAATTCAGAAAAAATCGTGGAAATGGAGTGGATGTTTTTAACTGTACGGAACTGTTAAGGAAATAGGAGTGCAAAATGTACTTTGAGGTACTGTAACGGCAGGAATTTTGCAGTAGTATTTTCACTGTCAAAATCAGACTACTTGCTGCAGTTCTATGGTATTTAGGCATAGGGAAACATGGAATTTCAACCTTTCCCTGGCACAGGAAAGAATGTTTTTGAAGTTTGATTAGTTTCTTATTTTCTTCAGGTTTCCATTTTTGTACTCTGTGCAATTCCCAAGCACTATGGCGATACCCGGTAGAATGTAAGAGGTTTTTTTTTAAAGTGTTTTTGGAAGTTTTCCACGATGTTTAACATCCCTGGGATGAAACACGTTGCCACCAAAAACCAGAACTGGGAAATGCTTTTGCCATATTAGCTGTTACCATGCAGGCCCTGTGCCCCAGGGGTTGGGGCTGAGGATCTGTGGGTCTCTGGCAGCAGCCAGAGGAGCAGGTTTGGATTTGTACAACCTGACCAATTCCTTGGGAAGAGGCACTGCCTGAATGTGGCTGAGGAGAGCTGGAAAATTTAGGGCAGGTATTTCAAGCAGCAGAGCTGGGATGCTCAGCAGGAGTGTGGGGTTTGGGGGGCACGGGGACAAA
Organism: Grallaria varia; assembly: GCA_013396735.1. NCBI lineage: Eukaryota > Metazoa > Chordata > Aves > Passeriformes > Formicariidae > Grallaria > Grallaria varia. The sequence goes on along the minus strand of VWZG01006115.1, from coordinate 1,029,552 downwards.
AAGCTCCATCCTCTGACTGGCTCTAATCACTTGGGTGGAAGGAAGGTCAGGGGACATCCCTGTCCTCACCTCGGGTCAAAGAGAAGCTGGAAAGCAAATAAGCCTGCTCTGCTACCATCCAGTCTGATGGGTTGGGTCCTTCCCAAGGAGGGAAAGAGCAGAGCCTGAATTTCGGGGAGGAGAGGGAAGGGGCTGGAGACACTGAGACGATGCCCATATTCCCTTCTTCTCAAAGAGCTTAACAAAACAAAATAGAGAAAGAAAGGCCTCCAGCAGCAGGGAGTGAACGGCTGGAATTTCCTTAATATTAGCTGAGCTTTAGGCAGCAAGACTTAACGTGGAGAATTATTTTTAATTAATAGCTTTCCCCCTACTTTGGAGCTCAGCGGGAGGATCTTCTTTGCATTGCACAAGGAGGGGAGATAGGAGCAGTCCTGGTTTTGTAACTGATAACTATTTCAGGCCAACTGCATTGCCTGGAATAACTTTGTATTCAGAAAAAAGAACAAAATGTTACATCAAAAGATACCTCCTTCTGGTTCTTGGATTTAAATTGCCTCTCCCGATAAACCCACAGCCTGGCCAGAAATGAGTTGATGGATTTTTAAGGGTCTCCCGGCCAAATTATTCCCTCTGTCCTCCTCTTCCTCCCTCTCTCTCAGCTCCGTGTTACCCGCATGGCCCTTGGCCCTGGGAGGGGACCTTCCAAGGATGCTGAGCCAGCACAGCCCTGCCGGGGCCGAGCCTGCGGGGTCCTCTACCCAAACTAGCCCCGATCCAGATGGAAAAAGAGGCAGGAAGGTGTTGTGAATTTGTATTACTTTAACACAATGGGTTTGTTCAGAGACAGTTTTCAGGCAATAAATGGCTCCTTTGTGTTCCTTCCCTCCCCGTGGTAGCTTTCAGAGCCGTATATGTGCATATCATTTTGCCTGTGTATTAACAAGCAAGAAGGCTCGCTGGCTTCGGGCTCCTTCCTCGCTTCCCCTCCCTCTCCTCCCCGGCTTGCAACACCCTCTGCTCCAGCACACGATTAAAATAAAATTAGCAAAATAAGTACAAGTTTACTGGGGGGAGAGGAGGGAGCGGATTCTTTCTTTTTGCTTCCTTTATTCAGCGGCCTGTAAGAGGCTGCAGTGCCTCTTTTTATGGGCGGCTTCCTGGGAGTCGGGACATTTGCTTGTTATGCTGTGGCACTGCAAGGGGGTGATCGTCATGGACTATAAAGTAACGGGAAGTCTCACAGCCCCTCCAGCTCCGTAACCCAGTAGCTTGCTCACACAGGAGAGAGGGATTTATAGCCTTGCCTTGTATTTTTTAACATATTTTGTCTGCTTTTTATTTACAACCTAGCCCAGCAGTTCTTACTTCGTCCCCTGTCTCCCTCCTCTCCTATCTTAATTCTGTCCATTCCTTGCGGTGTGCTGGAGCCCCAGAAGGGTACAAAAAATTTCACTTTAGGTGGAGGAGCAGCAAGGATAAAGGCTGAACTTTTTGATGAGCATATCCCCCTTCAAGCACTAAGTGCAGGGCTTTTCTAGACTGTGGGGAAGGCAAGGAGAAGATGGAGCTGGGAAGGAGAGGAAGGAATATGAAAAAGAGTGTGTTACTTGTTATCAGACTTGTCAAGCTATTTGCCTTATGAGCTTTTGTTAAAGCCCAGTGTCTTTCTCTTATTTAAATAAGTATAATCTCTGAAGGAGTTTTGAGTTGCAGCTTTTCAAAGCAGTGGGGTGTAGTTCCGTTTTATTAGCTGTCATTGAAGATCTGATGCAGTCATGTTGGAGGCTGTAAATGCCTTGATGCTGTCAAGCCAAAGCAGTTGTGAGCGAGGGTGGGTGTCTGCCGTCCCTGGCACTGCTTCTGAGTCAGAATCTTCCAGATGCTGGGGCTCATGAGCAGCATTTCCCGAATTTCAGCCTGGATTTGGTGACATTCATGGCGTGACCCATGGCCTGACGGGGTTGAAGCATCACTTAATGCAGAATTAGTATTTACAAGATGAAGGGGGAAGATTGTGAATGATGCAGGCATTACCTTAATAATTAAGCAGATTTGGGAGACGTTGTCTCTCCGTTAGCATCGAAGCCTGGTCCCCAGATCCCTTCCCTTTGCTCTGACAAAGCAGCTTGGCGTTGCATTGCTGACCATGGCTCGGCTTTGGTATTATCTGCTCCCATTGAAACAACTCCCCCAGAAGCTGCAGCAACGAGTTAACCATCTGGGGTCAAGAAGAGGACATTAAATATAATCAGCAGCTCCCTTAATCTTTGGGGGGAGAATCCTCATTCGCTTGAACGTGTGTGTTGATCAAAGCATGAAAGGAGCTGGGATGCCATACAAGAAGAGCTATTTCCCAAGAAGGTTTTTTTTTTCCCCTCCAGTTTTTAAGGGCAGAAAGGAAAAGCAGCAAGAACTTTGAATTGTTGGAACTTTTCCTCTTGTGGTTCAACTAATGCACTGCCTGGGATCAACTGCACCTGACCAGCACTTATACATGTTAACTATCAGCTAACATAATCTGAAGCCCTAGGAAAATAGGTTGTAGCACAGATGTAAGACACTGAAGGAAGACAGTAATTTTTTCCTGTAGATGGGAAATGCATATGTTGCCTCACTCACTTGTCATTACTGAAACTATAGGTAGGGACAAAAATAGAAACTACTGACAGCTTGATTTCTTCGTGCTGGCACTGAGCTACAGCAGAGCTCTACAAGACCCTATAAATATGCAAGCGAAGGGAAATCCTACACAAGTGCTATCCTACTGCTATAGGACTGAATAGAATTAGCTTTATTGCAACCAAACAGTATGGACAGAGTCTGCTTTTCAGAGCTCCCCTATCTCACGAACAATGTAAAATGTGAACCAAAGGCAGCTAATCTGGCCTGTTTACTGGGAACAGTTCCAAAATATATTGTTGGAAATGACTAGAAAAAGCTTTGCACTGCACAGCCCTTATGGTGCAGCCCTTTCTTCCTTTTAAAGTGAAATGTCCTTACAGAAATAAAACACTGTTTCAAAAAAAAAAAAAATAAATAAAAAAAGGGGAAAGGATTCACTGTGGTTTAAAGCACTTATTAAAATCTGTGGAGGATGCAGTGTGCATTGAAATTGCTCCCCCTCCCCCCAAACCTAAACCAACAAAAACAAGCCAACCCCATGAATAGCTCTTCCTAGCTTCCTGCACGTTGAATATGTATGTTAAAGGACAAGGAGCCAAGAGTCGCTCTCTTTTGCTTTGCTTGGAATATTTTTTGCTGTGAAAATATTTCATATTTCATTTTCATATTGCTATTTTTGATATGTGAAAGTCAGGGGCTATGCCAAGGAGAGGCTGGTGAGCTGGCCATCGCGGAGGTTTCTGCCATGGCTCACGGTGATGTGCAGAACCAAAATGTATCCCACTGTGCAAACAATGCTCCCTGCACCTACCAGCACGTTCCAAAGGTCTGCACCAAAGAGGAGGAAAAACCCTCCTGCTGGGGCCTTGAGCGGGGCTGGTGGGGTAAAACAAGAGTCAAGCAGAATTCAGGGAAAAGGAACCCCCAAAATTGGGAATAGCTCCTTAGGCATGAAATCCTGGAACTTTTCATCATTATTCTTTTTTATTGTTCTCAAGAGAAGATACTATTTGTGCCATCTCGTGAGCCCTGCCAAGTATGTCTCCTCTCAAGAGGACTCCATAATCCTCTTACTTTCATTCACATCTCTAAAGTGGCTGCATCTCCCTCATTTTTATAAGCTGCTCTTGTAAGTTTTCTTCATGATTTAGCTGCTCTCACTCCTCTTTTTTTTTCTTTTCCTTTGGATGTGGCAGCTGATTGTGAGCTCCTTCTTCCTCATTAGAACTGGGCAGTGTATACAACTACAGAGTAAACATTTCAATCTTCCTCATGGTTCAAGCAAAAGCCTTGACCCCCCGTGCCAGTAGAAGTGAAATGTTTCCAAAACACACAGGCAACTGGCGAAGTGGCTGTGTTTAAACCCCTCCAATTTAAACACAGTTCTCCAGGAAACCATGACCAGGAGAAGATGACTTGTCCCTGATGAGAGGTTTAACTCAGTAATAATTTTTTGGTTGACTTGTACATTGTTGTTTTGTTGTCTGTACCATGGAGCACTTACCTCTTAATATGTCTGATAACAAAAATCCCAAGAAGTTTAAATTAGAGTAAGGCTCAAGGATCAGGCTTAGCTGTTATCTGGGGTCATTGACTCTCATATCAAATCATGTCACCTTCATTAATAACTGAACCATTGGCCCTGAAAATCAGGCAGCTTTCCCATGATTTCCCAAAATCAGAAGTTTTTCTCCTGTAAGCTACAAACTCTTAGGAGGCCATGGCTGGCACTGCCCTCTTCCCTGCCTCTCAGTTTTTCTGCTCTAATCTGGTTCTTGGCTCTTCCCACGTTGGTGTGTTCTGCCCCAAACTGTGTCATTAGTGGGTGCTGTACAACCACCCTGGGGTGAGGCCAAGGGAGGGTGAGCACCAGGCAGGCTCCTGTCTGTATTCACAGCAAGGGCAACAGAGAGGGACCTGTAATGGCATAGACCTGTCCCACACACCGGACTTGCCTTCATCCCTCTCCCCAAATCTCCCAAGAGCTGCAGGAAGTGAAGAGATCAGTGGTTTAATTTTCTGTTGTCTTGCCAAGTTAGAATGGGATTAAATGCTCTCAAGGTCTCTGGACTATCACTTTACCCAAAACATCCATCCCAAGCATTCAAAGAGGCGCAGAGACTCTACATAGCTATTTATTTTAAATGCCTGATTAAAATTTCATGAAAACAGGAAGTCAGGGGAAAAGAATAGATTGCAAGAACAACGAAATCCAGGGCTTTGTCATTTTTGGCTTAACAACACACAACAATGAAGGAAAAAACCCCAACACCCGGCACATTCAGTTGTAACTGAGGGATATTTCCACAGTCGTACTGAGGCCACTAATAGCATATTTTGTCATTGGCAGGGGGGTTCATGAACTAAGAATGAAACTGACTGTTTTGCTTAACTTATTATGCAATTTTGATGCTGTTTGTAAACTGTCACCTTAAGAAAACCTGAAACTGTTGTACTGAAACCCTGCAAACATTAAGATTTTTTTGGATACTCCATTGTTTTTTCCTGTCTCAGCTGCAATAAATATTGTAATACCACATCCTTAACAGTGCTGCAGCTCTTCTGTCCTGGTATCTTTCTGGTTTTCCATTCTTAAGCATATCTAATCATCCAAATAAGCAACTGGGGCAGAGACAAAAGACTGATTTTTCTAAATATTAGTCACATGCAAAGGACCTTCATGGTTTGTCTGTCTTCTAAGGATCACTTTTTCTGTGCATGTAACTTGCGTCTTTGTTTTATGAGGACATATCCTCTTTGCTGAAAACGTATGAATTAGAAGCAATGTTTAGCCAGGCTGCATTACAAAAGGATTTAGAATTCGTTGAAGTCTTCTTGCCTCTTTAGACAGTGGGAAGCAGGACCCCCATGAACAGGCTGCAAATGCCCCTCAGCCATTTTCCCGTGCTGCTGTCACCTTGACTACCCGTAGGTAGTCGTGGGGCACTTAGGAACCATCAGTGTCCCAATCTGTTCTCCTGTACCGACCCCAGCAAAAATAGATGGATGTTAATTTTCTGTATTAGCCTCTCGCTGCAAAGACAGCATATGTAGGGTTCTCAGCTGGGGCATCCGGTGGCTCTGGATATGGTATAATTATGATAGTTTAATGACAAAATAAGTTTTCACTTGCCAATGTCAAATTAATCCTGTCAGTATATACGTCACTGCAAGTGCCTTGCTCAGCGTACCCTTACAATATGCATAATACCATGTCTCCTTGCTTCTGCTTCTCATCATGTGGTCCTCTTGGTGCAGGTGCTGTTCAGCCACTTAAAGAGCTGTAACACTACCAGGGGAAAGAAGAAAAAAACCCCAGTATGTTATACTGAAACGAATATAATGAGCCTAAAACCTTGGAAGTCTTCCTTTGTACATCATTCTTGCTGCAAACAGCCACAGCCTTGTGGATTCCTCTATTATTTCAGCTGTAAAAATCATATTGAAATTTGATGGGAATTATTTCTAGAAGTAGTTAATTGGCTGCCTAGGTGTATATGTGAGGAGAGGTAGCAGGGAACCCATAAATGACCTTTTCCCTTGTTAGATTGGTCCCTGGCCAGCTGGACGTTTGGTATCCTAAGGTGAAGAGTTTTTTAAATTATAGTTTCATGGCTTTGCCACTTTACAAGATCACGAGTTCCCCGTGTTAATTCACCATATCAAAAGGAGGAAAAAAGTCAGCTGCTGCTGCAGAATGTCCCTTATGCTTTAAGAAAGCACAGCACTAATTGCTGGGAGACTTTTGCAAAGCAAAATACCGTGTGGCTGGGTCCACGCCTGCACACTCCAGTCATCCCCACTCTGTGCCAACATGTCACAGGTGCACACCACAAGGGACAATGCAGCAAATGTAATTGGGAGGCAGGTGGCAATAGCTTGGACTCTGCAACACATTCATCCCAAGGTGCACTTGTGCATCTGTTAGAAAGGGAAGTAATTTTTTTGTTTTGTTTTGTTTTGTTTTGTTAATTCAGTTGGTTTAAGAGAGACTTGAGCCATAGGAAAATATTTCCCGTCTCCTAAATACAGCAGGGAGAAAGTTACTGAAAGTCCTCAGAGACCACGAGTGACGTGGGGTGGAGGCTGCTGAGCTCAGGGAAAAAGAGAGGGGTTGTCGGTTTACACAGAAGTGGGTCAAGTGTTTTTAAGACATTTCAGAGGGCTTTTTCCTCCTTTGCTATCACTGTAATATCAGCACAAACTTTTCCTTTTTAGATATCAGTCTTTTGTAATCACATTAGCACTGCTCTGGCCCGACTGGTCACTCGCCTGTGCTCAACCAAGAGCCAGAGTCGAGCCTCTTGTTATGGGAACCTTTGTATTTCTGCTCTGAGTGCTAACAAAGGGTGCTTATTCCCTCTCTAAAACACGGGAAGAACCCCAAATGCTTGTACTCTTACAGGAAACCTGAAAGCAAATCTTGCAGAGCCGAACTGCAGCAATCTCTGGGGCGGAGTATAACAGCTATAGCACAGCGTACAGAATCCCTCTATAGGAGAGGGTGGTTGGTGCCAATTCCAGGCAAAACTGTGGGGAAATGGGATTCAAGTGAGCACAGACACAGTGTTGCTGATGGACAAAAACGGACAGCACGGTACTGCAAAAATGCATGTAGGCTTTAGTGGCCTTTGGTGGACAAAATACTGCTTTTATATGAAGGCTACATAAACAAGACAAACAACATAAAAAAGAAATAAATCATACGTTTTGAATGCCAAATGCTTCGTAATCCCTAGGAGAGGATTTCCCCCCGTCTGTTCCAGTTCCTAACTCCACTACTCAACCCTCCTTTCAATCTGGGGTTGGGTCCGGCTGTAACGCAGAGCCCTTCGGGGCGATTTGCGTGTGGAGCTGCTGTGGGGGTCCCTTTGCTGCTGTCCCTGGGTCTGCTCCAGCCTCTCCTGGCAGTTTGCAGACTTTGTCCTCCTGCTGCATCTCAGGGCGACTCCTGGCTGGCGGCCCCGCCAGGTGAGCTGCGAGGGCGAGGGTTCGATAACCTGCCGCGAGCGTTTTCCCTCTCCCAGAAGAGCGCTGCGCTGGGAAACAATTTACAGGAGACAGGAGCCGAGATCTGGTTTCATTTTTGGTGCAGCTACTACAGTTTGTAGCTGTAAACCCTTATCAGTGGAGTCCTTGTAGAGCTGCTCATCAGCAGAGATCCTGCGGGCGAACGCGGCGTTATTGCTTCGTCCCATGTGGCTTTTTTTATCAGTGCTGTTCTGGCTTCTAAACCTTCTGGAGATGCTGTAATTGGGTACTTTGGGTGGCTTGGTTTTTTTTTTTTTTTGTTTTTTTTTTATAGCACAAGTTAAGTTTTTAGACTGGGCTTTGGAAATAAAAATAAAATGAAGCCAAGTAAAATAAAAGAAAGTAAAGTAAACTAAAAGAAAGCGTAGTAAAGTAAAAGAAAGTAGAAGGAACTAAAGTAAAAGAAAGTAAAAGGGAATAAAGTAAAAGAAAGAAAAATAAAAAAGGGGGGGGGGGAAGAAAGGAAGCATTTGTAGTTGGAAGAAAAGAAATGAAGTTCCTAATAAATAAATTCTACTTTTATTTCTTGGAGCAATCTAGGACATCTGACGGAGACTGACACTCTTAAGTAACATGAATGTTTGGAACATGTAAAGAATCCTGTATCAATTCAGCTTGGTTTGCTGTGATACACTTTCCAAATCAGGATACTGTGGAGCAGATTGTGAAACAATGATTTACATGACTTGAGGATTTTGCTCCTTGTGATTAAACACAATAGCACTTCTTTTGGTTCCCTTTAGAGTGCATTTAAAAATATGTATTTAAATGTATGTGTAAATGTATTTAAAATGCAAGTCATTTCCACAGAATAAAAATATCAGGCAAAAAGCACATTATTGAGTGCTGTGTAAAGTACAGCTGAGCATCTCTAGAATTGCAGCATTCTAAAGGTGGAAATAAATGTGAAAATTACAACTAAGAAACATATTCAATACACCATTTTTTTTTCTGGCAGGAAAGTGAAAACATGGAGTTTTGTTGGCCCGTTCTTCCTTTTGCAAAGGATTTAGTGCTGAGCTTTTACCTCGCTACATGATATACTGCAGCGAAATGCACAGAAATTCAGGATTAGATATGAGTTGTAACATCGAGTAAATTTTATGTTGAGAAATTTAGAGTGTGCCAGGCGGATAGCTCCTCAGACAAAAGACTAACATGAATAGGTTAGAGAATTATTAGCCTCTAATAATAGGCGATATACTATATATTAAGTAATGACTACTTACTATCCTGCATTTATCTGTTACATGATGTCCTTTTTAATTACCTACCCTGCCGCCACGGAGGGCAGCGGCTGGTGCAAGAAACGCTGCAAAACTCGTGCCTTCTTCCCTCGTAAAATGGAAATATCCTCTCAATCTGTGCCCTTGTAGTGTTAGACATGGGTTTCCCAGGAAAAAAATTTAAAAGCTTCCAAACCATGTTTCTTTGGGGAAAGTAGTTTTTAAGGAAGGGTGTCTTACTGAAATCTTTTTTCAACATAGTTCCATCCAGTGGAGAGCAAACCTCCACTGACTGTGGCTCTTCCCTTCAGGTTTTAATTCCTTCTGCTGCTTGTCTAGGTGAGGAACAGATAAAAATAGATTGTTGGATGAGGCTGTTACTTTTAATTATATTCATAATGAGCATTCACCATCCTTAATTCAATAGTGCAGCGTAACAGAGGGAGGGCAGGGTTTTTTAACCTCATTTCCTAAGGAAATGAGGCATACAGCATCCCACCACCCACCCAGCTGGACCCAGTCCTCTCCTAACAGTGTGGGAATGCCTTGCAAACGGGCTTGAAAGGGGAAAGACATCTCCAGCATTACACCTCCTCATGAAAATTTAGGTGAGTGCAAGAAAACACCCCATGTGGGTGTCTGTGCCACGCAGGTGGGTTCTGTCTTCATCCACACTGGTGACAGCCCATGGCCAGTCACAGCCCCTGCCTGCTGGGGAACAGCAGGACCGAAGGAGTTGGGCATCGGACTTGCTGCTGGGGCAGAGCTTTGGGATGGGCAGCGCAGGGCAGAGCCAGAGGAAATCATTTCTGCTCACACTTTGCTTCCTCATAGGAGCATGAATTCTGGGAACCTCATTTTGCACTGATTCTCCCCGGCAGAATGCCAGTGCAGGGCAGCCTCCTGATTTTGGTGAAGTCAGGGCCGAGTGAGGAAGGAGCTGCTTTGCTTTCTGGGAGCGGGACAAAGCTCGCCTGAAAGTTGGCTGCTGTGCTTTTGGACCTGCAGTGTTGCAGGGGACCTTTCCCCTGCCGTGCCTCCAAAAAAGCAGCTCTCCCCCCTAATTCCCTACCTCCATCCACTCCCACACCGACTGCTCTTGGAGCTGGCAGCACATTAATAAAAAAATGTAAGTTTTATGGGACAAAGTAAATAAGGCAATTCATATATCATTCCTAAGACACACAGAAAGGAGGCAGAGAAAAATAACCATCCGATATTTTATATGAGGATATTTCCATGAGTCAGCTCATTTGCAGGTTTCTGGGCTTCCAGCTGCAAGCTCTGCTGTTTTGGCTTATCTTCTACTTGAGTCCTGGCATGTGCCAGAAGTATCTTATAATTGGCTGTGTTTCCCCTTTGTAAATGGTAATAATAGAGCCTTTATCAGCAGAGAATGGCTAAAAATTTGGATGTCTTTAATTTCATCACAACTCATAATTTTTTTCAGGCCTAATATTACACAAATAGATCTCAGAGCTCCTTGTTCTGGTTGCAGGGCTGACAGCAGAGGGGTTGATTTTTGTGGGTGGGATATTGAACTCCCCTTCAATGTGGCCCTAGAGCTGAATTTATCCCTTAACCCTTGGGCCAGGGGTTTCATTAACCCCTCGGCTTACGGAAAGTCACAGTTGTTGTGGCTCACCTTGGCTGAGAGAGGCTGATGCATTTCTTGTGGCAGCCCTGTTGTTTATTGCAGGGCAAAAATGCAAGGTATTTTCAATGTATTTTAATTCATTTGAGGTTTTCAATGGACTCACCTCAGCCTTCTACGCTCCTTCTGAGATTGCTTCCTGTGGATTTCAAAATGACTAAATTTAACGGGGGAAAAAAAAAGAAAGGTAGCTCATTCAGAATGATTTCTAAAGACAACTATGCAAGCTTTATAGAGAATGAATCTTAAATTTGTACATGGCAGAAGAATTTGGTTGATCACTGGCATAGGAAGGATGTTGCAAGATTTATTTGGCCAATCACAATTTGAATTTTGAATAAATTCTGTCAAGCTGTTAAAAAAAAAAGTATGGAAATACATCACTTGACGCATTCAAATCACAAATATGTTTGAGAGGAATGGCAATCTGCTCAGAGATGTCCTGTGAATAGGAAATATTTTACATGTGTTTAATATATTCTTTTTGGAGAATTAATTGTCCACCAGCACTGACAAGCATGGGGGATGGAGGAGTGGAATGGGAGCGATTTGCAGTTCTTAATGGGAATTAGTGGCATGACTGTATTATAACAATCATAATTAAGCTTTGTACTTGAACAGCGCCTTTCCTTGGGGAATCTCAAGGCACTCTGTCAAATTTATGGGGAAATCCCGGGGAAATAAGTGATTTCCCTGCAGATCTGCAAAAATTCCGTGGCAGAGCTGCGAGCAGAGCCCAGGTCTCCAGGTCCTGGCTGCTGGCTCGGGCTCACAGCAGGAGCTGCCTTATTCCTCCGTGGCAGCCCTGTCGGGGCTGGGGGACTCCGAGCTCGTGGGTGCTGGGGGGGGCACAGCCCTGCGGGTGCAGGTGGGCACTGGGACCAGTGCGGGGGAACCCCCACCTTGTAGGGCTGCACGGGGGAGCAGGGACATGGGCTGCGGGAGGGTGATGGCAGGGACAGGCTCTGTACACCAGACAGCCCTTTCCGCACCACCCTGAGACTAAATGAGCTGAAAATAGCAATGGGGAAATGCACTTCCATGCTCTGTAAACTTGGGGAAGTCCTGGCTCCTCCATGCCTCAGTTTACCCACCTCTACAGCTAATACAGGACTTGTGGTGGTGGATTTTTTTATGGCAAAATAAAATGAAAAAACAGGAAATCTTATGTTGGGATGCAGTACTCTCAGCATAATTTGAAGTTTTTCATCAAGGCTGAAGTCCTTACCAGAAAAATATGCTCTATTTTATCTCACAATTCAGTGTTTGTGCAAGAAATACACAGGAAAAATTATTTGTCATGAAGAAGGCACTGATGAGACGATCACAGATAATCTGTTCTGTTTAAAATCCCTAAGCTTAAAAACCTGTATAACTTAATGATCCTAATATGCTTTGAGACCTTCAGAGGCAAGGTCCCTTTTGGCCTCAGGAGGATGAACTAGACTCCTGGAGTAAGTTGCTTTGAATTGTGTGCGTAAGACAGGGAGCAAATTACGTGATGGGTTTGTTTGCTCCCTTGGCTGGTTTCACCAGTTTGTGCAGCCTGGTGAAAAATCCAAACAAATCCACTTGACTCCATAGACAGAGCAGAGCCAACAGTGAGTTTTTCATCTAAGTGCCTGCAGAGAATGACAGTGTTTAAAAGACAACTGGACTTAGGTTATTGAGAACGTTTAAAGTAAGCAGTAAAACTTTACACATTGATTTGGTGTTCTGCTGGAACCAATAGATTTAAAAATAGTGGTTAGTTGCTGAAAAACACAGCTCCAGTGAAAATCCTCATATTTGCTCTGAATAAATCCTTTCCCTCCTGGGAACAGGCTGAGTGTGGAAGGGAACAGAGTTATCAGCCTCTGTTGTTAGGTCCAAGTCGTGAATTTGGCTTGATGATGTGCAAAAGGATGATTTGGGGTCCCTGTGAAGGAGCTTGTCAAGAAGTAATGGGCAGAGCTTGTCTGGATGGGGAGCACATGATATTTTAGAAGGAGCTGCCATGCAGAGAAGTCCCTCCCTGAGCTCCGGGACCAGGGGTCCTGGCAGTGGCATCATGAGGGGCGTCGCTCTCCCGTGGCACTGTTGGCATCTCCACAAGCCTCGGGTCAGAGGACCAAGGGTATCCCACCAGAACTGGGACAGTTGGCAATCCTCGTTCTTGTGCAGACTGTGTGAAATGCACACCATTCCCCAGAGCTTACAGGCACAGTTACAAATGCAGCAAAGATGGCAGGAATGACATTCCCTTGCTAATTATAGTGTGGTCCCATCTGTATATTTGGTGTTATGTCACCAACTCCAGCCTGGTTTTTTCTAGCAAGGAAATACTGCTGTAGGTTGAAGCTCAGCACAAAAGGCTCCAGACCTCTAGTAATGGTATATTTACTTGTTTAATTAGGGTGAAACTCTCTTTTTAAGGGCTATTGGTTGGAAAACTGAGAGTGTGTTGGCTAAGGTGCTTTTAGGGTAATTCGGCAGTCCATATTTAAAAAGCACTGGGGTGTGGATAAACATAACAGAGAACAGTGGCTCCACATTTCACTGAACCCCACTGGTTCCAGCAGCACCTTGTGCATGACTGTGAAGCTGTGAGCTCAGATCTGTCCCTCCTGCATGGAGACAGTGGGAGAACAGCCATCTCCCTGGCCATCGGTGCTCCTCTTGTCTGCAGACTTTTTGGTGTAGTGGATAGTTTGGGCTGTAGGACATGTCCATCAGCCTCCAGCAATTTCCCTCCTGAAAAATACACGACAGAAACCAACCTTCTGGATTCCCCCATGAGGTGTTTCCATTCAATCTTCTGAAGGATCTTGTACGTCCTTCTTGGAGCTTGGAGTCCACATGCCTGTTCCTGATGGTAGAGTTTCCTGGCTCCTGCTTATAAAATGGTTGTGAATTCAGACCTTAAATTTGCTCGTATGAGGTGCCATTTGTCTCTCTGGGGTGCTTCATTCTTGCACCCGGTACTTGTGAGCAGTGTTGGCGAACCTCATGCTAAACCATATAGGACTGAGATTTTTAATTAGGGTAGTGATAGGAGCCTCCAAATCTCATGTGATTAGAGAGTTCTCATAACTTTTACATTTATTATATAGTCCAATTAGCATATTTCTTACTTTAATGTCTCTATTGCCCTGTTCAATGTTGAAAATCCAAAAATAAGAGCACTTCGCTAAAACTTGAAACCCATGAAGTGAAAGTAGTCCAGAAACAGAAATAAAAATGGGCAGTCCTAATTTAATTCACTGTTTTGGCTAGAAACCATGAATGAAACATAGGCAAAACAAGAAGACACTGCAAATAATAACAAGGAAACTAAAGTCTGATAACCATCCACCCCAGTAGTTGTAACAGAGGTAAAAGTTCTTTAAAAAAAAAAGAGTTACTAAAGGTTTTAAGCCATCCCAAATGCAGGCTTGTGTGAGGTGCTGCAAAGATATATCTCAGGGTTTGCACCTGGACCTGTCCCCTGAGCTTAAAGCCCTTCACTGCCCGGTGGTGTGCTGATGGATCCCAAGGGTGCTCAGTGGAGCTCCTGTGCAGTGGGGGACGCAGTCACCCAACAGCTTTATGGGTGAGGAGCTGACACACGAAGGCCGCCGTGTCTCTGAAAGTCAAGGAGAATTTGTACTGGCAGAAATAGGCTCTGGTTCCTTGTTATGCAGGAAGCCGTTGGTGGAGCAGGAATTTAACAAGTTCACAACTTAACAAGTCCCAGCCTAGTGTCTGGACTACCAGAATAGATTTTTTTCTCAAATACCCCCAATCGCTCAATGCTTTTGTCAAATTTCTGTCTCTCTGCACCCAGTGTCAGCCTCAGCTTAACAATGAGGGTAGTCCCAGAAAACTTCTCACAAATAAGCAACCTATGCTCCCTGTTATGAAAGCAACCTCCTACTGTCTTGTATGTTAACTCTGTTCTTGTGGGGCGCTGTAGAGGCTGAATCGACTCTGCCTGGCATGATAATTGTCATTGCTTTCATTTTTTAGGAACTTCAAGTTTCTGAAAGGCTTAGTGCAAGCTATGAAGGCTCCACCTCTTTCTTGGCCCTGTAACCTGTGAGCAGTTCAGCTGAGGCTAGGGGATTTGTGCATAATGATTTGGGAAAGTTGTGAGTATAAATAGTAAGGAATTTGAGATGTTTTTCCCCTCTGTAATTCAACACTCAATAGCTTCCCCTTCCACCCTGCACATAAGGTGCTGTACCAAAACCATGGAAAGAATTTGTGGAGCTTCAGATTAAGGAAGTTCATAAGCTAGCAGGCTTTTCTCTTGCTTGCTCTTTTTAAAAATCTGATAGTATCATCTCCTCTGGGGAATAGCATGGCCAGAGGACCGTGCAGATTTTCGTCAGATCCTCTCACCAGGAGCATTTTCCCCAGGGCAGATGTGGTTGGGACAGCCCTCTAATCTCCTCTTACGCACAGTGCGGAAAGGGCAGTAGCCTGGAATAAGTGTTCATCTTGGGCTTTTTCCTTTCTGTTTCCTCCTTTGTCTTTCCGATAGCAGTTATTGCTGAGAGAACATGTTCAATCTGCTCTAAGCTCCAACCTCAGCCTTCTTTTGCCTTCCACATCTCACAGGAGTATGAGGGCATGGCATTGGATTGCAGCACACAGAATAACAGAATCAGTTAGGTTGGAAAAGACCTCTAAGATCATTGAGTCCAACCAGCTCAGATGACCAGGGTCATCCCTGTGATGATAAGCCCATCAGCCTGGAGTCAAGCCCCAGGACAGGCATTCCTGAGTTCAGCGGTTGCCATTGCATCTGGCAGTGCTTGGAGCTGGGGAACCCCTGGCCCAGGCATCTCTGTAGTGACAGGTGTGCTTTAAAGTAGACCTCAGGCTCCTTTCAGCTCCATAGTTATCTTTGTCTTAATTTCTTCTGTGCTTTAAAACCCTGCGCACAAAATGCAATGTGAACCTTAAAGCACCCTCACTTACTCTAACAGAAATGTCAGCTCTCAGCTCTCTTAGTGCAAATTCTGTGCAGCCCCTGTGATCCCAGCCCAGAGATGGGTCTCTGCTCTGCACTTCATCCCCAAAGCCTGACTGAAAACCCCTCGTGCAGCTCTGCAGTTGCTCTGACTCGGGCACAGATGACGGACGTTCACAGGGTATATTCATGTACATTCATTGCCAGGAGTTTGATGTATGGGTTAATTTTTGAATCTTGACTTCATTTTGCACCATGATATTTGAGTGCACAGATTTACAAATCAGGGCCCAGCAATACTGTTTAAAGAACCCTCAATGCTTTTGGTAAAAACCTGAGTAAGTATTTGTTATATTTAGAGGCAATTCTGCTTATTGTCTCTTCATACCATAAGCTTTTCACTGACCTAGATTTTGCTATTCCATTTTCCATTTACTGTCCCACAATACATTTGCATGGAAAGAAAGTCTTCTGTCTTTTAGTGTTCTCTTGCACTTGCTATTTCATCCACCAGCCAAAATCACACTTGCTGGACTGCGAGGGTGTGAACACCTTCACTGGCAATGGGTATGGCTGTGGATCCTGGTTTCAAACTAGAAATTTAAAGCTATTGCAGATTTTAGCTTTGTAGAATCCTTGGGCTGGAGAGTGTTGGAGGACCAGCCAGTAACTGAAGAGCATGCAAAGAGGAAAAGTTTTCCAGGAGTAGAAATTTATAGAAAGAAAACGAAAGTGGATGGTCAGAAACTGGCCTCCTTTCAGTGGGAGGAAGTAGTCCTCTCCCTGGATGTGTAACTATAGCTAAAGACACAAAATTACATCTTGGTTTTAATTCTGCTTTCAGTTTTAACATGTCATTAAAGAGATACCTGTATTGACAGGAAGAGTTGTAATGCTTTTGGGGAGTTGTTATTATCATATTACACGATGATGATGTTTATTGCGGTGGTGCCTTAGGGCCGAATTTACAAATGCTGTGGATGGATTACATGGGTATTATGCTGCGCATAAACATTTTACTGTGTGTTCGTGTTGAAATCCTGTGAACTGGACAATGTAAACAAATTAACATTATCAGGGAAAACCTGTTTTTAAAGTCAACTTTCCCTGCAGACTATACTCAGCCAAAGGATACTTGCTCTAGCTTTCACATCTCCTGCATCTCACCCACGTTCAAAAATGTTTTTACTAGCACATGTTAACCAAAACCTCTTCCTTTTGGGGGAAGACAAAAAAAATCATGTTTAAAAATGCATTTGATCCAACTAGCTAGTGTATTTTTAAACACGGCTGTGTTATGTTTAACAGTGTGTTAGCATATGGCAATTAACTTGTTTCTGCAGAGTGCTGACAGAATTGCCCCCACTGCCGCCGGCCCTGCAGGGCCCCGAGCTCAGCCGAGTCAGCAGGAGGGAGGTTGTGCCCACTCCTCCAGCCCACCAAAATTTGGCACCGACTGTTCATGGGCAGTATTAGGGTGCTGGCCATGGGCACGGTGGGTTTGAAGACGTGCCTCCTTCTGCTGGCTGTGCTCTGTGGGTACCCCCGATGGCTGGGGGGACGCACCAAGGCTCATCTGTCAGCACCCCAAGTGGTGTCTCCTCTGAGCATACACGTGAGCTCAGATGCTTTCACTGCACACAACGCCATACAGAATGAATAAATAGAGACTTTTTCTCACACTATCAGGAGATCACACTCCTTCCCTGTGCCATATATAGATGAGATGGAGGAGAAAAGATGCACGTGAACCTCAATCTGCCCTGTGCCCAGACCAGGTGATGAGGATGGCTGTGCACGTCTAGGGTGCGTTGTGTGCCAAGTCATGTCCATGAGCACGCAGGTTGCTCACCTCCCCACTGCTCCAGACCACGCTGGCCAGTGCAGAGGGAGCACTTTAATCCACTGTAGGAAAGAGCAGAGGTCTTTTTGTCTGGAGACTGGCATATGCTGCTGGATAAAGCCCCGGCAGTGTATGAACCAACCAACCTTTTCCTGGCAGGACCTTCTGCATCCCAGCCATGAAATTGTGCATGGTGAGAAGGAAGCGGGGTGGAAAGCACACAAGTCAGGTGATGAGAGGAAGTAGGGTGGAAACCAGACAACTCAGGTCTCAGCAGCACGGGCTGCAGGGATGCCCACGGCTTTCCCACAGGATGTAGGAGTGCCTGTCTGTGCATGGCAGCTGCAGAGCCCCGGGCGGGTGTTTGGCAGGGGCTCCTCTGTTACTACCCGTGCAGATGGTGTGGGAAGGGTCAATACGTGGGTGTACAACAGGCAGAGGAGGTGTCTCAGGGTCTGCGTCCCTGTGTCCTGCTGCTCTGGGCTGCGTGGCATGTCCCTGTCCCAGCCAGACTCTGTGCAGGAGCAGCCCCCAAACACACAGGACCTCCCGCTTTGCTCCTGGTCCTCACCAGGGAATTTGGGCAACCTTCATTTCTCATTTCATGATTAGCAAATGCATGAATGACTCCCACGTGTTCTGGGGCAGTGTTAACGGGATCGGTAGAAATACTTAGAATAGCTGGTGTCCAAAAATAGGCCCCTTGTCCTGCCAGCATCTTGCACATGTCCTTAACTTTCCTGCCCTGGGAAGCAACTCCTGGCACCCCGCAGGGCAGGAGAGTTTTTCCATTCGCTTCAGTGGGTGAGGGATTTCATTCTTCCTTGTAGACCCATGGATTTTAAAGGGACCGTCCATAGGGTACAGTTGAGTTCTTTGCAGGGTTGAAGTGCTTTGTATTTTTAGCATTGACACGATGGTCATGAGGGAAAAGCGTGTTTTTCCCCTGCTCGAGAGGCACGGTCAGACGTGCTGCTCTGCTGGAGCTGCTCGAGGTCAAGTTGTTACTGGCCCTGGCCCATGGACCATTTCTTTGGGGTGCTGCTCCTTCCTGCCGTGCAGCTTGGCTGCCATAATTGGTGCTGTGGAGTTGCCCTACGCCAGCCAGAGCATGTCTTTGGAAGTGGGGTTTTATAAATAGACCGTGTGGACAAAGGGTGTCTGCTCCAGGGTGGATGTGGGGCTGGGGAGAGGAGCTTGGGGCAGGAGATGGAGCCCAACAGCTCCCGGTGAGCCGGCACAGCCCTCTTTGCAAAGCAGCGACTGCGGTGCCGGCGGAGCCGGCGGCAAAGCCTCGGCAAAGGGAAGGGCAGAGAGGCCACGAGCCAGGGCGTGGGTGCTCCACTGTCCCCTCCCTGTGAGACTGGCTCCCAGGCCTTTGCTCATGCAAAGCCCAGCAGATCCCATCTAAATGAGTAGCTGGAAATTATGTGCTCCCTCCCTGCTTTGGGCTGGGGCTGAATTTCCTCTGCTGGTCTCAGGGAGTAGGTTTTGCTACTGAAAGCAATTAAAAGCATCCGAACTTGGCACTGTGGGATCTTGCCCGGTGCTGCTAGTCAGGGTGATTGACACTGGATCCTTTGATTTCTCCAGAGGCATCATAATATTTTAAACTCAGTATTAATTACAAGTGTATTAATCTCTGAATAGTATTACCAGTATTTCAAAATATAATTTTGTCCTGTCTGACCCACTGGGGGAAAAAAAAAGGAGTTTTGGATGAACTGAACAACTTTATAGGCAGTGTGCTTTATGACCAGATAGATTTTCCCTAGTTAGTTCCATTTCTATCTAATATTGGTGGAAGATTAAAGAAACTGAATCAATGGCTGTAAAATCTTACATTAAAAATTTGCAGTAAATGAGAAGGGGAAAATTTCATTAGAAACATAAATTGTAGCAACTGGAATGCCTGCAACTTATTTTTAGTATTCTATTGACAGTCACACTTGAAAGCCTTTTTTTTTTTTTTTCCAAATGTTTTCTCTTCTCAGATTAAAAAAAGAAGAAAATGACCTCTAATATTTTGAAATATAGAACTAATTACAGTAGGGAGTGATTCTGATCCCACTGAAGTCAACTGCGGCATTCTTTATGACATTGCAGGGTAGTGCCTCTATTAAGAAATAATAAGGAAATGAGATACTTTAAAGAGAGGGGTTTAAAATGAACTAGCTCTGTTGGCCTTTTTTGTAAAAATACCTTAGAGCCACTTTTATCAAGTCAAAAGGTTCATTGAAAAGAGAGAAATTAAAAGATGCCGCTCGTGGAGCCCGGCAAAACATGAAATTTGCAACAAATATCTCTCCAATCCAATTATAACATTCAAATCAAGGAGAAAAAAAATTATGAAATATAATGAAAGCTTTCTTTCTACTGAAAAAGTCTACTTGAAGGTGTCCAGACCTAAGGGAATTTCCAAGTCAGCATTATAGCGGGGAAAAAAATGTAATGTAAATGAGAGTGAAATAATCAAAATTTTCTGGTGGAAATAAGTGCAGTTGTTTGATGTAGTTCTGACACACAGCATAATTTCAGCATCAACACTGAAGTTTAAAGGATCAGTGTGTCTTCATGAGATTTCTGTACAGAAAAGCCATTCAATGGGAAAATTTAAATCAGACTTCAGTATGAACATTGGGCCCCCCTACAAGAGAAAGCCCTGAATTATGTAGATGCAAATAGAAAAATAGAGATGACCCTTTTTCAGTAATTTCTAGGCACCTTTTCCACTTGAAAATCCAGCATGATTATGGCATATAAATCACAAGAAATGCAATGCGTGACTGTTTCTGTGCTCACAATATCAAACTTTGGTTTATGCCTCTAACACCAGCTCAGCCACTTCAAGTTGCCCACCGTTTTCCACAGTTGCACACCAGACTCCTGTCACTGTGTTTGTTGCAGATGTAATTTTTAATATCGTGGGGATATATTCAAAACAATTAAAACAATTAAATCAGGGCATGTCTTCAGCATTTGACTCAATCTCGTAGCCTCTATGAAATATATTTGTAATTTTGGGTTCATTTCCAAATGGAGACAGATTCACACACCCTCACGGCCAAACTCAGCGCAGGAACCAACAATTAAATGAAGCCTGAGATCCAGTCCTCTGCAAGCATATACTCAATTTAATTTTTAAATAGCTTAATTAATAGTTTCAGTTAAAGCAAAGAAGTGAAAATGGGTCAAACTGTGTAAACATCGGTTAGAAAAACACACTGTCCAGCCAAAGCATTGTAGAAGTGCTTTTAAGAAGAATGGTCTTTAAATTTAATTTAAAGATGGTTTTCCAGCTTTGGTAAAAGCCCAGTTCAGACAAGGCTCGAGCCACTTTTTATGCCGCAAGGAATTAGGGAGCTTTGCTGGGAGTTGATTCAGTCTTTGCTTGTTCCGAGGCCGTGTTTGGCTCTGCAGTCCCCCTTTTCTCCTTGCTGTCAGTGTGTTGGTGCCTCTCGGCAGCCCAGAACTCACCGGGAGCCCCCGCGTGTGTCGGGGCCGCCTTTAATCGCCGCCGGGACCGGCCCCAACGCTGCAGAACGTTGTTCACAAATAGTTACTGGAATTTTGAACGCTCTTGCACTCCGGGTGTTTGCTTTCTGCAAACATTCAGGTTCAAGTTCTTATTGACATGGCTGTGATGGATGGGGTCCCTTACATAACTCCCAAGGCCAGGAGGGCGCTTTTGTGCCGGAGCAGCTGGGGAGCAGGAACGATACCACGTGCCCACTCTGACCAGTCATCCCCCTCCAGCAACCCTCAGATAATGGGAAGATACAATTACTGATTTCTTGGTAGTTCCTGGGTTCCAGAGGAGCAAAATTATAAAATTCAGAAAATTTCTCGCAGTCAAAAGAGCTTCTGTACACAGAGAAAAGGATATTCTTTACTCAAAAAAAACCCCAATTGTTTTCAAAATATTTCTTTGATACTTATATTTCAGCTTAAATGACACAAGAGTAGAATAATTTAAAAGTGGTTAAGTGTGTTGTTTTTTAAAAATTCTTTTTTAAATTATGCAGTAGCATTTACAAGGCTCGCTATATGTTTGTAGTTTGAAGTTTCTGCTCCAGTGAGGACAGTGAGTTATTTGCTGATTTACAGATAACTTCCAGGATCCTAACTTTTTGTTAGAATAACTGAAAGGTTTTCATTTGTTTGTGAGTGTATTTGTCTGGTGGGTTTTTTTGTTTGTTTTGTTTTTTTTTTTTTTTAAACTTCAATCTAATTAGGTTAATAGAAAAATACTGAAGAAAGACTATAAATGATGAGTATCAAGACTGGCTCAGGTGCTTTGCTTTAGGAAGCTGTTGTTGCCATCCCCTTCATCAGTACCTCTTAGTGGTATGAGAAACTTTGGCAGCCTGAGCCTAAATTTTGGCCAAGTTTTATCACATGGCAATATTCCCCAGATTCTTCTGTTGCACCTTCAGATGTCCAGAGCAGGTCAGGCAGCATAAGCTGACAATGTCTGAAGGCATCTCTGCTCTTTGCCAGCCATTCCCTGGCGAGTGTGACGTCAGGTTTTGGGGGCTGGTGGTGCCATTTTGTGGCTGGCAAGTGAGGAACAAAAACCAGCTTGTTCTTCTCACCACCTGCAGAACATCAGCAGAAGGAGGGAAGGGTACCGAAGATTTTTATAATGAAGAACGGTTTTCACTGATCATCTTCAAAAGCACAACAGGAGACAATATCCCTTTCACAGGAAACAAGCAAACAAACTTTTTGAGCTGAAGAACAGCCTGGATGAGCTGACCTACTCCAGCTTGTCTGGGAAGTGGAACGTGTCGAAGGGTTCTCTTCTGGGCAAAGGGAAGATGTAGGAGAAGTTTTTATAAATTGCAGTTGAGCAATTAATGTTAACCATCAATATCAGAATGGCTTAGATTGCATGATTAACTAGTAAGAGTTTTGAGCTGGCTGGTAATTTTAGATTAAATAGTCAGGCAGCCAGTGACTTGAATATTGATGAATATCCTGTGTTTTATTAATATGCATTCTCTATAAATTAGAGGCTTAGTACACAAAGAAGAATCCTAATGCTCTTGCTATTTTTCATTGCCACAGGTAGAGCTGAATAATTCATAGCAATTAATTTATTTCACTGATTTAGCCTTTTGGGGTGGGGGTGGGGAGCAGGGAAGTTGAGCACTAGTAGTCTGCAGGTAATTTTTTCCATGTTTATTTATTATAAATAACTCACTAAACACATTTGAAGACTAATTCTTAGTTGAGTAGAATTTTTTGGGTTCTTGAATCAGAGAAATTGGGAGGAATATGGGCAGAAGTGCAAGAAAGCCACCAGTCATTACAAGAACCCAAATGAATTTTAGATTGAAAAAAAAAGCCCAGCCAGTTGCAAATACCACCCAGGTAGGGTCAGACTCGCCTTGATTTGTATTGATTGGTGCAATGCTGGTTATTTTGTATATTTCTTCTCCTCGTTTGATTGATTGCAATTCTTTGGGACAAAGATTTTCTTAGAAATATTTCTCAGGGCAGATTTCATTCTGTGTCTAGTGCCTAATGCAGAGGTGAAATGCTGCCCCTTTTGCAGCCAAGGCAAGTTTCACATTGATTCTGGAAGATCCAGGAATCCACCTGCTGATGGGAACATTCTTGAAAATCCTTTTTTTGTGCACATATGACACTTCATATTTGAGTGACGTTTCAGAGTATCCAGAGAGAGATTTTTCATTTTCTTTTAGGTAGTGGGAGATGGTGCTTTGAATAGGAGACAGAATGTTGCAGCACAAAGATCATTTGCCAATCCTGCAGCTCAGGGAGGCTGCAGCCCCGTCTCGGTGTCACACTCATATCTGGAGCAGGTAATACCCAGAAACACAGGAGGAGGAGGAGGCTCTATGATTACTGCCTCTCTCTTTTGCTGGTTCTTACAACACGCTGCACAGCAGTAAGAGTTGCATAGCACGCAA
Source organism: Grallaria varia (assembly GCA_013396735.1). NCBI lineage: Eukaryota > Metazoa > Chordata > Aves > Passeriformes > Formicariidae > Grallaria > Grallaria varia. Next base: position 1,006,298 of record VWZG01006115.1, on the reverse strand, counting down.
TAAATCATCGCCTCATTATGCTCCTTCTGTAGGTTTGTTTAGGGCACCTCTTCTAGTACTAGCTCCGGAGGATTATTTGTTCTTCCCAGAAATTCCTCTCAGATAGAGACTTCTGTTTTGATTTGCAGAGAAAGAAAAAAAATATATCCATGTCTTATTTTTTAAAATAATTTCCTTAGTGTGCACAGTAATTTAAATTACAGAGCTGCCTGAGAAAATAATTTTAACAATGTCTGGAGGTGATTTTAATTTGTAGGTGTATGATTTTGTTGAGAGGAGGTAAAAGGTTAAGGAGGTTTTCATGTTTTTGTGACTTGTCAACATGAAGCATTAGCAAGTGAAACGCAGGGTCTTCCTCCCCTGCTTTCTTCCTTCCTTCCTCCCTTCTTGCCTGCCTTCCTTTTAGCTTTCCTTCTTCCCTCCTTACTTGTGTACGCAGAAGCTGCTGATCCCTTACCTACCCAGTTTTTGTTGAATTGTAAAAGAAGCCTAAGCACCTCATCAAAAATACTGTGAGGTCCTTCATTCACTTTTTCAGTGTGTCTTTAGCCAGCCTTATTCCACAGTCGGTGCAGGAGGACACCGGTCTGATTGATAGAATAAGGGGTTTTGACACTTGGTTTTGATTTAAGCAGACAAATCCTCTTAAGAAAAAGTGTTCATTAGTTGGCCCAATTTACTAGCGAGGAGCAGTATTGCTGATTTTGATAAAACAGTGTTTAGTTAGCATTGCACCAAGTAAATGCTGGAATAACCTACATTGTACCTGCAGTGGATTTGAACAGCTAGAGCTGAGACCTTAGAGAGCAGGTGGGTACACTGCAACACGGGTTGGTTTTGCTGCAGTGTGACATGACAATGTGATCTAGGATCTGATCCAGGCTCCCTGGAAATCAATGGAAATTCTATCCCTGACTTTACTGGGCTTTGGATCCTGCTCCAGTTGTGCCAGAGTGGTAATGAAATGACTCCAACTTGGGGGAAGAATTTTCTGGCTTTACAGGTTCAGTGTTTTGTACTGATGGGTTTGTTTATGTAAGGGGTCCTGACTTCAGGTCTGAGTGGTTTTGACACATGCCTTGCTCTGATCCTCCCTCCCATTCACAATTCCTTGAAGTGCAATGGGTTTCTGTTTTGTGACCACTCACAGTCATCCCAGATGCACAATGACATTTCAGAGATGATTGTGATGTGAAACTCTTAATCATTGTAAGCTTGCTCAAAATGTGACCTGCCTTCACACAAAAGCTCCCTGAGCTTTCTGAACCTTTCTGCAAAACTGAGTGTGTTCACAGCCATAAAGAAACACAAAACTAAGTCATTTTTGTGCATTTTGGGGTTTCATTAGACATATTTCTGCATCATTGTCTCTCAGTCCGGTGTATAATTCTTATTTGATCATAAACTCTTACCAAGAGCCTAGAAATAGAAGATGTGCTGAGGTCAGGACCAGAAAAGACTTTTTTTCAACACCCACTGCAACCTGAGTCCCCCACAAACAATCAGGACTCAGCGAGAATTGTACCCAACTCTTTTTGATGGAAGTGCAGTGATGACCTTCGGGATTGATTAATGATGTGACATTGATTGACTTTGAAGGGAGCCACTTCCACCCTTCTTCTGCCAAAAAGGCAGTGGCTGCAATGTGAAGCCTCAAGAATGGGGCATTGCTCTTCCAAGTACATGGAAGACATCCAAGGGTAACAGGATAATGCAGATAATGGGATAGGGTTTCTCCCCTCCCCTCCCTCAAATACCATATAGCTAGATTTTGGCTATCCAGACCCAGGCCTTAGGAGACTTTGCTCTGATAGGTACTTAGAAGATGAAATAGCTGAGGAAATGAGCTCTTTTTATAGGTTATGTAGGATGTTCGGTGGTTGAGAATGTCAAAAAGGACTGGTGGTGTTGACTCTGCGGGAACTTTTAATGGTGATGTGGCCATGATGGGGGTGAACAGCGCAGTGGGAGGGATATTGTGGTGGGGGAAAGGGCTTTATTCCTCTGGCAAACCCACCCCTGATGATTTTACACGCTGTCACTTTGAGGTGTCTAGTTTGAGAGATGATAAAGTGGCCCCATTTTCCAAAGAGAGGCAGTGTCTTAAAAACATCTGGTCTCTTTAGGGCACCTTGAGTTGACACTGAGAAATATTGGCCTCCAAAATTGCCACTTTTGTAAATATAGGCCACTGAACCTGATATGAACTATCAGAAACCAGAGACAAGGGAGCATTTATGTCGGAGAATGTAGAGTGGCTGGAAAACTACAAATCAAAATAATTCACCCTTTTATGTGTAAATCTCCTTCTCTTTGATACACAAATTGAAAAGCTGTCTGGTTTCCTTGTAGTTTCCGTAAGCAAGCAGCGTGTGACTGTACCCTCTAGAATGCTATTTAAGCGTTATTTAAAGTGCAGACCTGTTAAGGTCAAGCAAGCTCATCTGTATGCTAAAACTGAACCCACCAAACCTTACACCTAAAACCAGCAAGCAAGGAGGTCTCGAGTGCCACGGTTCCCTCCTGACAAGCGTGCGGTGTGACAAATGGTGAAGCACCAAAAGATCAAAGCACTTTTTCAGAGATAACAATAAAATCAGAGACAGAAAGACATCAAGTCCTGGCACAGGTGTCGGCTCCTCCAAAGCAGCCCTTTCTGAGACATGACAGAGCCAGCCCATCGCGAGGGGGCACAGGCCGGAGCCCCAAACTGGCAGTAAAGAGCATCAGCAGATTTACATCCCCTGCGGTGCATTTCCGAGCTGGTAGAGAGACTGGAGAGTCCTTGCACGAAGCCCACGTGGAAGGGACTGCTGTAACACACGCACTGGATTTACCACGAGTTTATTGGAAAGGAACTTTTCAATGCAGGCGTGGAAAGACAGGATGATGTCTGTTGCTTGTATTCCAGAGCCTCTTTCCTCTGGCTGAGCACCTCAGTCCAGGTCCCATGGAAGTCAATAGCTGTCTTGCCTTTCAGAAGCATTATGCCCCTAAATAGCTTCTTTAGGAAGTGTACTTTGCTTGGTGATAACACTAAGCAGAGGGTGGATGATTAACACCAATTAGGATTATTTACGAGAACCTAGAAAACAATAGGTCCATAAATCCTTGTCTTATCAGTTGTAGTTCCTCCTGAGTAATTCAGTCATCATTGGGCAAACTGTGTGTTTCACTGTTCGTTCTGTACAGATCTGACCAATGTTGGCTGAAGTGTGTGGAAATATTGAAGTACAGTATGACCTAGTAAGATAGCAGCCTGTTACAATAAATTCTGATGGTTTGCAACATTTTTATCTTCTAAATCCCCTACAGTTTTCTCCCAGGTATAGTGAGCGACTTCAAGGATACTGACAGGAGCCTTGTTTCTCTTGGGTCATGCTTCAGCTCTGACTGCACTTGTGTCTCCATTTGGGGTGGTTTTGCAGTAATCCCCCTCCATCTGTTGGGCTCTGGTCCACCTGCAGAACAGCTTCAGTGCACACAGATTCCTTCCAGAGGAGACGCAGTGGGGAGCGCCCTCCAAAAGCAAGCAGGGCTTGGTGGGACGCTCAGCCCTGATGCAAGGGGCAGCCACCCCACCCCAAAGTCCTTCAGGGTGTGTATCACCCTGCTTTGCAAAAGGAAGGATGTCAAACTGCCCAGAGCTCCCATGCCAGCCTGGAGTAGAGCTCGTGCTATAGAGAGGGTCAACTGCTTCTGTGCCACCCTTTTCGCTGGTGACTGGCAGCTCTTGTGACCTCTACTCCTCTTTCTTCCACCAAGGCTCTTCCTGGTTTGTTATCCTTTCTGTTTAACTGCCCAATCTTCTCCAGCTGTTCCACCTTGCTGTTGATCTTTTTTTTCCTTCTACTTTTATCACTTTTTGTGATCCCTTTTCCAATTTCCAACCTTAGTCTCCCAGAAGACCCGGAGTGGTGACGCCTGGATGCAGAGGAGATCACACTGCTTATAAATCTGCACCATGAGGAGGCCAAAAGTTTCTGCAGCAGCAGGAGGTAAGCCAGGACTGCTGGTGGGTGTAAGAAACAGACAGCAATGCCACATGCATTCGAGAAGAAAGCAGCAGCACGCCTGAGGATAGAAACTTTGGGTCACTGTCACAGTCCTGCACAGAAAACTTGAAGAGATCTTCAGGTGGGAACACACCACCCAGCTGACTGCTTGTGTGGTTTAGTCCATGGACCTCTGGGGTCTGCATGCCAGGGACTGGAAACTCTTGTCTTACCCTAAATTTCCTCTTTGTGGACTTCTGATGTGATAAGAATGGCACAAAAAATTCAATATATCTGCTTCACCGTAACATTTTCAGACTGCTAACTTTCCCAGGACAACTTTCTCCTCAAATTACTGGAACTTAATTACATGAGGTTTAATTTCAGTTGCTTGACCAGCTTTAAAAACACATGTATTCAAATTTGAACCACAAGGACAGAATTTTGGGAGCCTCTTTGCCCTCTCATTTTGTGTTAGTTTAAATGAAGAAACTGTGTCTGTGAATCTCTGCTTTACTACACCTATTCCAAGTCAGTCTCACTTCTGGAGAGACTTCCACGACTCTCAGCAGTTTAAGGGGCAGCACAAATGACCCCTTAATTTATGTTTTTGAAACTGTGCAAACAATAGATATTTGTCTCCTGCTTATGCATTTTCTTGTAAATAAAATGTATTGAGACCAGAGATGGAGTTACCCTGACTTTACACCAGATAAGATTTGTATTGACATTTTACAAGTGTTGTATTATCCCTACATTTCTTGAGTAGATCTTGCAATGTTTAATTATAACAAAAAAAAAAAAAAAGGGGGGGGAGGGAGAAGGAGAATCAAAGGAGGGGCATAAAGAAGGTGAAAGGATATGGATGGGGAGTGGTGGAGTTGGAGGATAACACCGGCTATCAAGGCTTTATCTGAGAATTCCTATGATTAGAACTTATCTTTCTGGCTTCACTATTTCATTATAATCTGCTGCTTAGCTGATAAGTAATAAATGGCCTCCAAATTTTATTGCATTTGCTCACTTTCTTTAGATTTTGCATCATTTTGCTCCCCTCTTAAAATCTTATTTCTGCTAAGGCATGAAGACTTCATGCTTCTGCTGGGACTGACTTATTCCTTGGGTGTTTCAGTGTTGTTATTTAGCTAGGAAGTGTCCCACAGCATTCTGTCACACAACACTTCCATCTGTCACATTGGGATGATCAAGAATACATTGCAGCTGATGTGCAAACACTGATGAATATCTGGAGTTGGGCACCCACCTCCAACTCAGCAGATAAAAACCCTCCACAGAGCCAACAAAAGAGAGCTTTTTTTAAACACCCCAAGCCACTAGTGGATTATCCCTAATGGGTTGGCAGCTTGCCCCTTCCTTCCTCTGCAGGAATGCTGGCCTGGCTCTGCAGCCCTGGGTTTGGTGGTTGGTTGGTTTTTTTTAGTGTTGGGCATTTTTGGGTTTTTTGTGTGTGTGTGTGTGTGTTACAGCTTGTAGAAGAAATAAAGTATAAGACTGATTTGTAATAGTTCATGGCATTTTTTTCTTCTGAAGCCTGGGATCACCTTATTTACCTCCAGGGAAGCAAGTGTGGTGACCAATGCTCCTCCCTGGGGAGTGATCCTGCCTTGCCAGTGTGGCTGTGCAGGAGAGGGCTCCTTGTAGGGGCTGGCTGTTGTTTCTAGATGCTCATGGACATACCTTCAAGGGCTGAGGGTTCAGCTTCTTCTGCGTGAGAGGGCAGAGGAAATGACCTTCACCCAGCTCGGCAGGGAACAACAGGAAACCTTCATGGTCTGAAGCTCCTGCCGTTTCCCACCCCCCAGAATCCGGCACTCAGGGACCGCTTTGACGAACTGTCAGGGTTTAGCTGCTGCAAATATATCACCAAAGTATGCTGATGATTCATGGGGAAGTGGTGTACGCTGATTTAAGTGATGGACTAGCCATTCTGTAATGGATTTGAGAATTCCCAATCAGATCGTACTTAGTTTTATCAAGCAGGAAGCTGGCAGGCTGTGTTTTAATCAACTGATAGCATCACTTGGCAATTGGCACCCAGCTAGTGAACAGAGCACTTCCCGAAGACCAGCTCACTAAGCTGCAAAAAGTCACAGCCACTCCGAGCTCTCAGATTTCCCTCCTATTTGTTCTGTTTAGCCTCTTCCTTTCCCAAATGGAATATACAGCTGGAAGTGCAGAAAGATGCAGCACGTCGGATGCTCTGCTCCTCTTTCACTGATGTTGTTGCAGGGGGAATGGATGAGCCAGAATACATTCGCTCCATCCTCCAGGAAGCTGTGCTGAAACAACCTCCTGGATGGAGGATAAAATTCCAGAACCGTGCAAATTTGAGGATTTGATGCTGGCACGAGTTTTTGGAGCGTTCACATTGCATAAGCGTAGTAAATCTACAACATGGGGCCACACCAGGTAAGACATGGCCTTTTGCCCTTTGAGTCAGGCCATTTCATGACCCGTTATCTACTGGGTCACCAAAGACACACCCTGTGTTCTCACAGGTACCAGCAGACAACAAGAATATTTCCTTTCCTGATAGAACTCATCAATGTCTTCATCACTTCTGGGAAAGACCAGCTCCTGTGGAGCATCCTCACAACACGAACCCCCCGGTGCCACAGCTACCTTAAACAGTTCCCTCCTCAGGCTTTTTGGTGTGTCACAATTATGGAGCTGTGCAGCCAACTACAGCCCTGTAGCTGTGCTCAGGCACAGCGTCAAACCTGGAGGGCTGCTTTGTTGTGCCTGGCTCCTATGTAGTAGTTACTGTACTTAGCAACCCACCTCCAATATAAATATATCTGCTACTCTGAAGAGCAGGCTCTGAAAAGCACCAGAAGGGATCACTCCCCCATAAGGATTTTTTCCAACATTGCAGAGCTGTTAGGACTTTCAGAGAGAAATTCTTCTCCCAGTTAAGCTTCCCAGCCAGAGAGGTCAAGAGTTCAACCCAGGCTGGCAAAGCTCTGGTGCAACTTGCTGCAATGGGCCAGGAACCCCCATTTCTAGCTGGGTTCTGTCTGAGCTGCTCTTGAGCCGTGCAGGCCTGGAGGGAGGTGGAGAACAGCCATCCATGTGGTTGGGAGCTGGGAGTCATCCATGGTGACTTTGTATAGGGGTCCCACAGCACACTGGTCTCGGAGCTGAACAGTAGAACCATGCTGGTTTGAAATTGGTTTCACATTTGGAGCCCTCAGAAGAGACTGATGTATGAAAGGATGTAAAACGATCATGCTCCCAAAAAGTACCAAACATGAAAGGGAGAGCTAAGGTATGAAGAGGAGTTCAGGAGTCATTGTGAAATGGTACTCTTGAAATTGTGTCAAATCCTGGGTGAGGGAGGAGCTGTATGTAAGAGTGTAAGGGCCAGATCCTGCCTTGTCCAGAGGAGTTGAAGTTGCAATGAGGATTAACAATGAACCTGTAATTGAAAGGAAAATTTTAACGTCTTTCTTAATGTTGTCTGATGACCATCAGATGAAAATCAGAGAAACCAGAAAAGATCCCTGTGTCCACTATCACATCCACCTGAGCATTTCAGCAGACAGTGACACCCACTGCAAGAACTGAAGTTATAGGGTTTCCCATGCCAGAACCGCAGGAGGAGCTGTGAAAGCTGAAAAAAGTCTTCAGTCTTCTTTCCCTGGGCTGGCTGTATATGATTTCCAATGGGTTGTTTTTTTTGTGTAAGCATTCCTATTTGTAAATTTTACAGATTAAAACATAAATGTATCTTGCAAACATATTCAGTAAGTCAATGTTAAAGCAAGTTAATTAATGCATCTAAGCTTTATCACAGAGCACAAATAAGGGGGGGAAATCCCCCAGCCAGATGTGAAGAGTCTGATCTTGATTTTCTCACTCTCTGAGTTCATTTATTACAATGTTTTCTCACTTTTATAAAAGCCATGCTGATGGAGTCATTTAATTTCTGAGTGCATCTCCAGGGACAGGAGATCACATTACAATATCTCACACTATGTGTCATTCAGGCACTATCTCCCAAATCATAAAACCTATGGAAAGGGAATGGCACTTGAATAGCAGATTCCTCTTCCTTTTCCTTTTTTGGAACATTATTTTTCCAGCCCAAGGTACTCTTCCTTATAATGCCTGACCCCATGCAGGCAGTCTGCTCATCTCCATTCTGTAGAGAAACAGGCTGTGAAGTGCATCTCTCCTTGCTCTACCTCACTGCCTCATCCAGGCTCACACTGCCTTATGAAAAGTTTGGGATTTCCCTTCTGTTCTGGGCTTCATTCGTATCACCTCATTATCCATGTTTTGTTCCTATAGGTGCTGCTTTGTGAACTGATGAACTGGAGCAGAGAACTGATTCTGCTGTCAAAAATCTGAAAGAGAAGCCCAAGTTTCAGATCAATAATTTCCCAGGTCTGAATCACTGCGTTTCTGTCCAATACTCTGTGCTAATACAGGTACTGAGCAACAGGACCTCTCCAGCTGCCACTGGTGCCAACTCATGGCCCTGCCATCTGCATATTTTTCAGCATTTTCAGGGGTTTTGGTAAAGACCTCAAGGAAGAGTTAGATGGTCTTAAAACATTTCATTGATCCATTCATGGCTGCACAGTCCAGGGCTTCCATTTTTAAGATTCCTTCCCTATTATCTAGGAAACTCGTTAATTACCACAGAAGCCTGCTAAAAACTTGCTTAAGACACCAATTTCAGTGTAGCAAAGCACTCGCAGTTTGCCTAAATCTCAACGTGTAAATCTATTGGGGCCTTTGTGCAAAAATAAGTTTTCCAGGAGAAGATCCTGTTGCTCTAGATATTCTTTTAACATTTAAATCTGAAGTCAAGACCTCAATGCCAGTTCATCCAGCTGACCACAAAGACCATAATCAATTTTATTTTGCATGGTGCATCCATTTCAGCATACCACTGCCACTGCTTATTTCTTCAGGTAAAAGCTGTGCACCAAATTATCTGATCTGATTAATACCAGGTTATTGATCTTACTAGTGCACTTACAACACAACTTAGCAAGAGGAAAATAATCCTGGCCTTTTTAAACACCAAGGAGAGCAGAATAAAAGCACATCAGGACTAAATTAGTTCTGACAATTTCTCATTTCCATTTATTCAGAAAAAAGTCATAATTGAGACTTAAAGAAAAAAAGAAAAGCCCTCCATGACTTTAAGTGTAAAATCCATTTTAGTAGCAGGAAGCTGTTATATGGTTAGAGCAGTTATTTTTATTGTCTGTCTGGGTATAGTTTTTAACTGCAGGCACAGAATAAATCAATAGTGTCATAAAGCTACTCTCGCCCTCTGCCCTTTCTAAAGGGACATTGTTCAGTGTCTGTGCTGGATGTGACACAGACTGCTGCTTTGATGCACAGAATTATGCCTCTGCTAATGGGGGAGAGCTCTGTGTGACACATACTTACCTGTATCTCGTTGTCCATATCATCTCAGAGTCATGATGTGTGAAGCAAATTAAAACACAGACACACACACAAAAATGCACGCAAGTTCATCAGATGAGAGGGGGTTATTCTGGTTAATTTCATGCGAATGATATTTTTTAATGAATCTGTCCATTCATGAATCTTCTCAGCTGACACATTTCCAAGACTACCTGAGAAAGCACGCAGGGTAGTCCATGCAGCTTAAACCTGACTGTAACCTGCTCTTTAGTGCAGGGAGGAAGGACGTAGCAGGATCTGACTACGAAGCTGGTGCTAGATAAAATTGCCCTGGAAGTGTGCCTTTTTAATAGCAAGAGTAGTTAATGGCTGGAGCATTTGGCTTCGGAATGCGGCGGATGGAGCGTTACTTTCAGTCTCTAAATCAAGAGTGAGTGTCTTTCTAAAGTTATGCAGGAACTTCAGCAGAAGTTACGGCTTTGATGCTGAAATGAGTGGGTGAAGTTCTTCAGCTGTGTTACATAGGAAACAAAACCAGATGACTGTGATGGTCCTTTTCAGCCTTACTAATCCATTAAATCCTGGTTTGGGGCCTTTCACACGTTGGGGTTTATAGCAGCCTCTTAGGTTTTCCGGTTGGTTTCTGCAGGCAATGCACGTTCCAGAGCTGGATCTGACAAACTCCATATAAATGGGTGTCTGGAATTGACACACTTTATAATTTATATATAAATCACTGCCTCTGAATGCAGTTCCAGATCCATTTCCCCATGCAGCTGAGCTCACTTTGTCTGTTCCATGCAGTGGGGATTTTCCTTTGCAAAGCAGACACGCAACTGAGTGGAAACACACGCCACGTGCTGCTGGAGACCCCAAGAACAGCCACCCCTAACATGGACCACAGAGAAGCAAACCTTTATGGATCAAATTCTTCAGAGATTTATCAGCAGCAATGCACGTTGTCAAGTTAATTCATCACTCCCCTGCTTGCTTGCTCATTGCAACTTCCCCAGGTTGGCACTTCTGACAGAGGCATGAAAACTGTCCTTGTGCTGCAAGTGGGAGGTGGAGACAGCGAAAATCTGTGCCCTGTCTGTGGGCTCTGTGCTGAGACAGCTCCGTTTTCACCTCTAGTCACAAGCCGATTGGTATCGCCTCAGTATTTGTTTTGAGGATGGCTCTCAAGAACTGAAATTGGAGTTTGGATTTAGTAAGATTAGAGAAAGTAAACCTAAAATAATGTAAGTGGTTTCTGAAGGCGGCGTCAGTCACGTGTAGCTTAGGACAGGTGGAGGAGCAGAGGGTCTGCAGGAGTTTGCACACTCCTTGGTGAGCGTGGTGAATAACACTCCTCTGAGTAACCTAATATTTGTTTTCCTTCTCTCTGCAAAATGCTTAGCGCTGGATTTTTGACGTCTATAAATACTGATTTGGATTTTCCTTCCTTCCCTCCCCACACTCCACTGGAAGCAAAGACTTCTCACCCACCACCGTTTGCTGACTCCTTCCCTTCGGCTCTTCCCCGTCCTCGCAGTGTGTGAGCACAGTCACGTGCAGCCCCCGGGTTTCCCCTCGGGACACTGCCACTTGGGGACGAGAAGAGCAGATGTTGGGCAACAAACAAGACCCTGACAGGTACAAAAAAAAACAGTTTAGGAAAAGAAGCCCACATGAACTTCCTGGCTTCTCCAACTTTGCCATGAATGGCCAGTGGCCACTGGAATAGCACCAAGCAGTCACCGTAATAAAAAATCACAGTAAATATCACGCTGTCATCAGTGACAGCAAACCAAACCCACTGCTGTTCAGAAATGAATTGGAGAAAATATTTCTTAGTCTCTTTTTGTATGATTCAGTCAGCTGTAATGATTTATAGTACTCCAAAGAAGCTGTGGTGCAGAGTTGTTTCTTAATCATCTGTCTGAGGATCTTCTTATTACCTGCATGTGCCTGTGCTTCGGTGGGGGCTCCAGCACTGCTGGATGCAGCAGTGTCACCACCAGCTGCTGCTGCCTCAGCTGGGGCTCTCTGTGCTCTCCTTGGGAACAAACTGATTTAGTGCAAGGGACCTCTCAGCCTTTCTGGGGGACCCTGCTGCCTTTAGGGACAAATCTGCCACGAGGAGGAGGAATTCTGCTCAGCCATCGCTGAGTCGGGGCAGCCCCGCAATAGTGCCTTGAATGAAGATTATTGCCCCAGAGACGTCTGGGCTGAGCCTATTCAGCTGTAAATAACCCACCTCCAGTGGGCATGGGGGGCTTTGGTGTTGCTGTGTGTCAGATGGACACCCTGCAGATGAGTCTTCCCCGCTGTGGGTCTGTGAGCACCGTCCTTATCGGTGGGAAAATAAAGTGATGGGGGATAGATTGAACTGGGAGCATGGTATCAATCGCTGCTGTCTTTGTCTACTTATTTCCAAAGATTTATACGTGACAGTGTGAGGACTGCTCAGTGACACATTTTAATTTAATTAAATTTCCTGTTGGATTGATGTCTGATCAATCAATAATGTTAATGTTTTTGCAATTTAGAGATTAAAGCTCAGATGAGCGGATATTGAAATACTCTCCCATTCAGCTGCCTGGGAATATCTCTTTCTGCTTCCATTGCTCAGAAAACCTATTCTGGGTGAGAAGGCATCCTAGCATTTGCCATGTTGAGGTTTCACCTGGAGATTTGAATCTGATCTCCACCAAAGACATCTGTCTTGCATGGGTCCTCTAGTCCCTCTGGATCCCACTCATTCCTCTGGCCACCACAGCCTGGAGCAGCAATGAGTTCCCCAGTTTACCTGCTGCTTTCTAAGCTGCCATCCAGGGGACAGCAGGATCCTGGTCCTTAAGGCTTCTTGAAGCTCCTTGCCTGCCCAAATTTCTCACAGATGAGCTAATTGTGCTCCACCTTCTTCAGGCTGTGAAGATAAAGAGATGATGTAGCATGTCCTCAGAACCCTTTTTTTTTTTCCCTTTTATGCCTCAAATATTTTAGAAGTGAGGTCAGGAGAGGCTTTAACTTATTCACGGGAGTTAATCTGCACTGACTTTTCCATGAGGCCTTGGGGTCTTACACAGCCCTTTAAAGATGCCTGAGTCAAGGCAAAAAAAATAATCCATGCTTGCAAACTTGTAAAAGTGTGAACCCAAATTTCATCCGAGTCACAGCCGTGGCTGTAGTCTCAATAAGTCAAACTAATTTGTCAGATCTCAACGCTATCAAAACTTGGACAGGGAGAAATTGCAGCCTCACTGATGTCTGCAGGCTCTGGTGTCCCTCTGCGCTCCCAGGTCTGTAACACGGCTGGCTCTGAGATACCCAGGGTGCTTATGTGCTCATTGGATTTAGGGGAGCCTTAAAAGGGCCCATTTCTTGCCCAACTGTATTTTCAAATCTGTAAAATCTGCGTGTTCTTTCCCTGAAGGACTCTCTGGGGGCTGTTTGCTGTGTGCCTGTCCCTCAGACAACCCCAAAGTAACGCACAGAGGGAAGAAGACAGAGAGAGAGAAAGGAGGAAGGGGCAAAGAAAGAACAGCTCATTTTCCACTTTAGCACAGGCACCTGAGGGGTAGAAGTCAGCAGTTTTTTGATGCTGCAAGAACTCGGTAACTTAAAACAGGAAGCAAAAGAAAAACCACGACCAAATAACTTTGCCTTGACCTCCTCATAAGAGAGTCAATGACTTTAAAGTAAACTGGCACTCCAGAAAGAACTGGAGTTTATTTGGATGTCGCTTGCTCCTTACCTCATTAGAGCGGCCGTATTCAGAAATGTGCCCAAAGATGCAGGCAGGCTGTAGGAAGAAATGAAGTTAATTTGGGGGAAATTGCAGTTTGCTCTGCAAGAGTCTCCTTTTTGCTTTTTGTTGCAAGTAAAGGAAGGCTTCACATATTTATGTCTCACTATCGAAATACCCCATAGTGCCCGGCTTTCTTCCACTGAGATACACTGCGTGCATCGGGTTTGGTTTGTTCCTCTGTTGTTGGCTCCACCAGCTTGCCCAGGGTGCCCACCCATGATTGAGATGGAGATGGTTGGTGGGTATGGCAGTGTCAGTGTGTCTGTGTGCCTCTGTTTGTGCACGCAAGTGTGTGTGGAGGTGGAGGAAAAAGCTGAATTTGTTCATTGGAACAGGTTGGAGAAAGTAATCTACTGCTAAAAAAATTATTTTTGTTGTGAATCAACCTTTTTACACTTAATCCCTGATGTATCCTGCTCTCCAAGGCTCACTTTCACAGGTAGGACTGCTGTAAGTTGGTCCACCTTGATGAGTGACCATTTTTCGCCTTCCCTTCCCTTCCCTTCCCTTCCCTTCCCCATAATTCCCCTTGCTGTCCACCACACCACCTTGCCCACCAGACCATGCCCTGGCCACTTGTCCAGTTGGGGATTTCACGTGAAGGAAGGTGGGAATACAGAACAAAAGCCACTCCGTGTGTCCCACAACCCTCATCCTGCAATGAAATTCATTTAGGCCACACCGTCAGACGACTTTTCAGAGTTGTTCATCTTACCCTGAACAGTAAATTCCTATAGGAAAGTAATTTATGATCTGGGAGGGCTGTTACTTACGAGCCAGTAAAATAACCTTAGCTGGACTTTTAGTACCTTCAGCAGCAAGCGCCCGTGCTGAAGCCAGGAAGGAGCCTCTCCTCGCCAGCAGTGATACAGGATGATCTATGGGGGAGCCACATGGGTTTTTGGCTTGCATTCATCTTGTTTCCACGTCATGTGTTTAAAAAAGGAATAACTGATTTCTACTTGCAATGTTTACAGTCAAGTCACGTTATTTCAACAACTGCATGAGACTTCAGTAATTCATGCATGAGTAGGATCAGGGTGCCTTCTAGCATAGCTTGGGCACCCTGTTTGCTTGAGACTGTTCCCTCAGTTATAGGTGTCCAGCCATCTCCTGCATGCCAGTCATCCAGAATCCCTCCATCTTTGGGTGGGCTGAGTCACCCTTTCAAGGTAGTTTGCTCTCCTTTTTGAATGCAAGTGAAGTTGCACCTGTGTCTTAATCTTTAGATCATTAAAAATTGTTATCACAAGTGTGTTGTATTAGAAGTGTCACAGTTTTACTTCACCCTTCACTGCAAAGTGAGTCGTACCCAATTGTGGCTCAGGCACTGGGTGCTGTTTGGTACCAGCTCTGACACAGAAATGGGCTCAGTCCAGCAGGTTCTGGATCTTATCACACATTTTCCACAAGTAATTAAAAGCAGAGAAGCACAGAAACACAGGCCCAAGCCTCCCGTGAGAATGCTGCAGATAAAAACATTCCCAAAGTACGTGCTGGTGCCACTCTGACCGCAGAGCAGAATCAGGCCCCTTTCATCCCTTGTCAAACATCCCTCAGGGATGCTGAGCAAGCCGGAGCTACAATTTTCTGTTCCAACTGAGTCTTTCTAACCTTTAGAGGAGCAAAGCTCCTTTACCCTTTACCATCTTGAGCATGAGAGGAGACCTTCTGCAGTACAAATGTTCAAGTATCTCCCAGTCAACAAATTCAAATCCGGAGCATTTCTTTTGTAGCATGATTTACCTCCTCTGTTTCAGTCCACAACACGTGTGGGGGAGTATACAGCAACATTTAGCACTTGCATGCTAGCCATGAGCAGCCAAAGCCACCAGGATTTGCATTATGTGTAAAGCAAAGCGAGTCCAAGCCCTTTGCAAACATCTATCATGTCTGCAGGAAAAGCACATGGGTTTAGCCTTTATTTTCAGGAATTGCCAGTTGTGCCCTGGAAGTCATTACATTTATGATTATGCCCTCAAAAATAAAGCTTTGAGCACCTCTGTGCCCTCCTGCTGCCATGCAGACAGTGCTGGCACCTCTGAGATGCCTGCCAAGGCTTCTGCTGGGATTTGAGCAGGTTCTGTTCATTTTGCCTTCAAAAACTGGGAGAGATGAAAGCAAAAATGAAGCTGTGGAGAAAGCCCCAGCAGAGTGGTCTTCAAGTCCCATTGAGAAATACTCAAAAGACCAAAGCTTAGGGAATAGGTTCAGTTCAGGAACCTCACAAAGGGGTGTGAATGTTGGGGGGAAATGGCCAATTTCTCCAAGGGAAAGAAATGCTCCAGTTTCTACACTAGTGCAAGAGATTCGGACTTCCCAGGTGGAAGAGAAATAGAGAAGAGTAGGTACATATTGGTTGCACTTCCCATGTATATTTTTAATTATGGCACATCCATCATTCTTAGCACTGCCTTGAGCAAAGAAAGATAAAACAGCAAAGCAAAAGCAAGATTTCCACACATGTAGCCAGTCTCAAAATCAATGGGAGTTCGGTACCTAAATGCCTTTAAAAACCTGATCAGTGGTCCCCTGAGGGGCCCCATGAATATCACAACCTTAAATCCTGGAGGATGTTCAGGCATTGCCATGGAAGGCCGGGGGTTGCACTCAGGACAGCATTTGGTTTGTAATGCAAAGGGCAGGAAAATTTTTCCTTCAGGGTTGGCAGGTGTAAAGCTGCACAATCTTCTCCTTCAGCATCTCCTTGGTTACAGGTAATTTTTGACCATGTCCCAGCAGATAGCAGGAGGAATTCGGTGACTGTCCTCAAATACTTTTCAGAAATGTTTGTAATGCCCACGACTTTTAAATATGTTACAGGGAAAATGCAAACCTGCCCAAACTCTTGGTAGGAGAGGAGGAACAAAGGATGTTTACCTCATTTTTTTGCATACAAATAGAACCAATAAATATTCAGGCGAACTAAAGAATTATAAACTGTTTTCAGTGAAGGTGAGGGAATCTGCTGAGATCTTGCCATGTGGTGGATGTGAATGGGAAATGTGGCCGTGGCTCCTTTTGCATCCTGCCCCACTGGCACGGCAGCACGTGCTCCCCTTGCTGCTGCCCACAGAGCTGCCTCACCCAAGGGCAGGCTGCAGGAGGGACTCGCTTGGCCAAGGTGACTCCTCTCCTCGGTGACGTATCATAGCTCGGCTTCGCGAACGAAGATTTGGGAAGGGCTCTACCCACGTTTGCTGCAAGCGCGCTGATGGCTAAAGAGGCCGATGCGAGATAGGCAAGGCCGGTTGCAAAAGGCACAGCAGAAAGTCTCCATAGGCGGTGTTGGTGGGGCAGGTTCTNGGTGGCAAGTTCACCATAGAGCACGATCTTAGGGAGGTGATGATCCTCCATCCTGGAGACGTGCCGTGCCCAGCGCAGCTGCGTTCTCAGCAACATGGCCTCAATACTCGTGACTGCTGCCTGTTCAAGGACAGACACATTGGTCACGTAATCAGACCAGCGGATGTTCAGGATAGTGAACCTCTGTTTGATGGTGGGGGGATGCTGACAGCCCCCTCCCTCCTTGGGGATGCTGAAACAGCTACAGGCGGGAGGAAACCAGTGAGTGGTTCCATCGTTGCAGCCAACAGAGGCTTTGGGTTGGTCTTCAGTCCTCTTTAATTAGAGTTTATTGGTAAAGCAGCCCCATTTTTCTGTTCCTGGAAAATCTGGGCTGTCAAGGCCTAATTCCTTGGGTCTATCGAGTGTGAGATATGTTTACCAAGTCCCTCCAAGATGAGCTGGGCCGCTATCAAAACCAGGGAGTGTATTTCTATCAATGAAAACCACTATGACAAGGTCTGTCCCCTGAGACAAACGGCCTGTTCCATGGAGGCTTTAAATAGGAGCAATAATGGTAGTGAGCAGCACTGAGTTGAATAATTAGATTGTTCTTCATAAATCCTCAAGTGAAGACTTCCAAGCAGGTCCATTATGTGTGTCGTATGTTAGCACTGAGCTTTATGTGGTGTGGACACCACTCTGCGCCGGGCTGCTGTGACGGGTGAGTAAATCACCAAAGATTGGGACAGGAGGAGTATGGCTCCTTCCTCTCCTGCCTTTTCCCCCATGGAGATCATCTGCTCTGAACTGCAAACACCCATATTATTTATTTTATTGCTCAAAGAGTTCTTGAAAGAACTAACTGGAGTAATTTCTGAATATTTATGCTTTGTTTGTTTATATTCAGAGTCTGGAAAACACACATATTTTGTTCACGTCCCCAGACTGGTTCATTTACTGATTCACTTAAAACATCCTTGCAGATCCATTGAGAGATAACTTTTTCCTCAGAGGGACGCAGTTGTATAATAGCAGCTCAGTATTATCTCCACATATCCTTGGTGAGATTTCCACTTGCCAACTGAGAACTGTTCTTTTCTTTAAAAAAAAAAATTTAAAATTAAAAATCCTTCTCCATCCTCCAGTTTCAATTATTGAGGTTTTCTCGCTCTTCCTTGCTCTCTGTGTCAGTTGCAGAAAGAAGTCTCAGATGAGCAAATGCCATTTAACCCTAACCCTGAGTGGTGATTTTTTAGACATTTCGGAGGGAATTGTGGGAGGCAGCAGCATCTGCAGGCAGGGAGGTACACTCAGCCAATGCATGATGCAGGTGCGTGCTCAGGCAAGCACTTCTGCTAGACCCAGATGCACTCCATTCGCTTAGAAACACCTTTGTCAGACCTGGTTAAACAACGCTGGTAAAAAGAACAAGAAATTGTGTTATTCCCCTGAGAACTGTGTATACACCTAACTATTTAGTCTGCCAGTAAGAATCTCGTGTCACTGTAAGGTTTATAGGAGCTGACTGGCAAAGGATGCCCTGATGATAAATAAAATACCCCTATCCCATGTGCCATGGCTCTGTGCAGCTGATCAGCTGCGGTGTCCTTTTCACTTACCTTGGCATGAAGATGTGGCATCTGCCTTTGGACCCTTTGTTACAGGCGGCTGATGGGGTCCCACAAGGGGACACGTCATACAGCAGGGCCAGGAACACGCACCAGCTGTGAGCCAGCTTCTGCTAAAGCTCATGGCCTGCTGTCAAATTCTTCAGCTTGCACACAAGCATTAGGATGAGGTCTGGGATTGGTGTGATCCACCAGCTCTGCTGGGCTCTAGTACCAACTGCCTTGCTGACAGGTCATCCCTCACTTGGCCCTGATGGAAAAAGTTCTCCAGTGTCAAAACACTGCCCGGATAAAGTGTTAAACATTTTACAAGGCAATTTAGGTGATAATCATCAGGGTAATAGAAAAATATTATCCATATTCATTTAAAGGTGTTCTGTACTTTCCTTTCTGATTAGCATATGAAACTCCTCACCAGGCTATGAAAATAAAGTGACTGTGAGAATTTTTAAAGGCACATTCCTCCTTGCATTGTAAGAGCATGAATTCCAGGAATTTCCTATCCATAAGAAGCTTGCATTCCTGGGTCGAAGTGCTTGTACCCTTGCACACAAACTGCCCTGATGCTGCAGCAGGAACCAGCCCTGCCCCTTTCTGCTCTGCCTGAGCAGCCAGAGGGGTGGGCGCAGAGTTTCTTACCCTGACCCTGAGCTGCAAGTGCTGAGCATGGCCGAGGGTCAGGCCACATCCATCTGGAGATGATTTTCAGCACGATGCCTGGGAATTTATGCATGACCTTGTTTCCTAAGATGTGTCCTCTCATTCAGCTTGTTCCGCTTTGAGCCGAGCTGCCTGGAGGCAGGTGGGCTTTGTGACCGCTGGGCAGAGCCAGCAGTGAACATTTCTTCCAGCAGGTTTGTCCATATCTGCTCTGAGAGGGTGTTAGTTGGTCCTTGGGCACAGCAGCAGTTCAGTAATTCAGGTGATAACCACAGTTTGTGAACTGATTCATTAGGTGAGAGTCCACCTGTAAACTTCCCCTGCAAAAAAGCAGTTTGAGATATTTTGGTGTTGCAGGTTCTGTCCCATGTGTTGGTTAAAAGAGGAGCCTTCGAGCAGATCCAGGGGCTCTCGTCTCACCAAGGGCAGGTCAGAGCACACAGTCCAATCCAAGAATTCTGCCCAGAAAGAAATGTTCTACACAAGTGTAGTTAGGTTTTCTTAACAGGGTCTGGCCAGGTAAAACTGGTCGCAGTTTGGAGGCAGGACTGAGTCAGCAGCCCCACTCCTCGGTGCTCCCTGGGCTCCTGGCGTGGAGCTGCTGACCTGCAGTGCAGCTGGACCGAGGCACCCAGGACACTCCGAGGAAATGGGAAATGTGTCTGCGGACACTGGATGATTCAGAGTTGCTGGCAGCTGAACTGAAGTTTTCTGGATTTCAATTTTGAACTCGGGCACTTTTATTCCACCCTGTTCCCACAGTGGGCACCTCCATCCTCTTACGAGCCTGGGCTCGGAGCTGCGTTAGCGCCCGGCATTAATGGTCCTTGCCTGCCTCAGAGGCACCCTGAGGAGCCAAAGAGTCCTGAGATCAGGGCACTTCAGTCACAGGACCGTGTGAGAGCCTCAGATACACTCAGTTCACCTTCCAGAAGGCAAGGTCCAGTTTTCAAAGGGTTCTGGGAAATTCGTGTCTGAGCCAAAAGCTGGTTCACCACTACCCAATTTCACTCTTCCTTCATTCATCTGCTGGCTGGTGTGGTGCCAGGCTCCCTCCCTCCCAAAAATAATGGTAGTTTGGTTTTTTATGCATCAACACTCCCCCCCCTGCCCCGCCTCTTAAGACCAGGAAATATTTGCAGGAAAACACAAGGTGTTCTTTGCTTTCCAAAGATTAGTTTATAAGCCTAAAAGACATCAGGCCCAAAAGTGTTTGTAGATTGCCTGAATTTCCTAAAGTAAGTTTAATAAATAAAGACTCAAGCCTGAAAACACTGTGTGTTTGCAATGGGATTTCTCATTACATTTCATGTCTATTTCAGCTTTATGAGGATATGCTGGTTTAACTCCTTTCTGATGCTGTTTCTTAATACAACCAGATTTTCTAGATTAGTAAAAGTATATGAAACAAAAGCCTGGCATTAGATTTGCAGAAAGTCTGTTATTTATACTAGATAATAGACATTAAACCAAGACAAAAGAAATTCACTGTCACAATAATAAATCCATTTTAAAATCCATTTTCAAAGCAATCAGATCACGGCAGAAACCCAAGGACAGGTATATAACACTAATGTGTAATTATACAGTAATTTTTACCTCCAGGAATCCAGCACCTCCAAAAGTACCCGTGTGGGAGGTGGCTCTGGGGTGGAGAGATCCCAGTGAGTGACACAGGGGTTCTGGAGCTGCCCTGGCAAGGTCACTTAAAGAAACTTGCCTTCATCTGAAAGACCCCACATCACAGGAAATGAGAGTTATGCTTCCAGTCGGCCTGCTGTGCCTGTGGTCGGCGTGCACGTGAATGGGAGCTGAACTTTGCCTCTTTTCGCAAAGGGCTGAACA
Organism: Grallaria varia; assembly: GCA_013396735.1. Classification (NCBI taxonomy): domain Eukaryota; kingdom Metazoa; phylum Chordata; class Aves; order Passeriformes; family Formicariidae; genus Grallaria; species Grallaria varia. The sequence continues at coordinate 985,680 of VWZG01006115.1, read as the reverse complement.
ACAGAAAAATAACAGTTTCCCCTTTTAAGGTCATAAACAGGATGAAAGTGCTGCTTCAGCCTGGGGTTGTCCTGCTGTGTGAGGCTGCTCTGGCCTCGGCTGCACAGTCAGAATAGTTTTGCCAGGGGATTTTTGCAGTCCTTTGACAAGCACCAATATTTTTGCTAAATGTTAATAGAAGCTTGACTTGAAGTCAGCTCGAGTTGCAGAACAGTGCTTATAATAATGATTTATGTATTAAATGCGGCTGATGTGTTATTTTTGCTATCTTGATGTGTTTTTGATGTTCAGTTTTCAGAAGAACAGCAGCCAAGTGGCACAGAAACCAGCTTTGAACAAGTGCATGTGTGCATGCCTTAGCAAACACAACTCATGTATGATGTTCTAGTCAGGGCTCTGAATAATGGGGTGTAAATAACGAGCAGCTCCTCGTGGGATGACACCACTCCATCGGCTTCGGCGTGACAGAGTCATCTGTAGCCAGGAAGCTCCTGCCGAGGTTTCGTGTATTATCTGCAGGAACTTTCCTGTCTTATCTGTGGAAAATTGATCCATACAGTCTCTTTAGAGACCTACATCAAATATTAATTTTGCCTATTTGTTCGATGTAATTAGCAGGTGTGATTAATCAATTAATCAATCTGCGATTCCTATCTGTAGTGCAAACAGCTGGCTGTGTTGGGGCGGGGACACTGTGAACAGGCATCCTCCAAATGCCTCTCTGCTCCCCATTGCAGGGCCCTTCCCTACCCTCTGTCAAGCTCTGCAGCCACAGATCTGGTGCCGCTGGGGACTCTTGCAGTCCAAAGGGCATGATTGAGGTGCTGGTTACACAGCTGAGCCCTCTCCAAACCACTGCCTGTTGTTCGGTGACACACTCTGAATCATCTCCACTCTATCCTTCCTGTTTTTCTCTGCTTTTCCCCTTGCTATTGGGAGTCTTCCTGTCTTGCATCTTGCTTACCATCACCCTGGAGAACCTGGACCAAACTGCACATCTGTTGAGATAAGGTAGGAACGTAAGCCAGGAGAACCCAGGGATGCCAAGTGCTGACAGTCTCCTTCAAGCTCTGCCTTAAGTCCTTTTCCTGTTTTGTGATCTTTTATTTCAGCAAACCCTATCTCTGTAATATATATCCCTCTGGACAACCTGACCTTACCCTGGCCTAGGGTGGGGTGCTTTTTTCTCATTTATTGGGCTCATTGGGCCTGATTTCATTCCTGTGCACTGTATGCTTTGCTGACCCAGGAAGATTTGATGTTCCTCAAAGGCAAATGCCCCCTAGAAGATGAACTGGCCTTGGTTTCAGTGTGATTTTTGGATTAGAACTGCCCAGAGTAGCACTTTTGTCAGAACAGTTTTTCTACGGAGTAAAAAGTATGTCTCTATCTGATGCCTTGAACTGTCATCATAATAACCTCAAATATAGCTGTCTTCACCACATCACCGTCCTCCTCTCTGACCCATAAAGTTTTACCATTACAACCTGCCCTTAATCACCTAACCATTTCCTTAGTCTTTCAAGGACAATGGTTTTTATGCCATACTTGCTAACCTTAGGTATTAGTCTACCATCCTGGGCTGCGTTTAAATGACTTTTCTGAAATCTATGTGGATTAGCTCCACTGCTTCGATCCTGCCTGTTTTCCATGTTAGCTCCTAAAACAAATTCTGCCAGATTTGTCAGACGAGATTTACCCTTTATGGAGCTGAGCAGATACATTTTTATCAGTTCATATTTCTCCAGATGTTGGGTGATCTCATCCCTGTTAACATCTCCAAAATCCTTCCTCCGATTAAAAAAAAAAATAAAAAAAAAAATCACATTCTGCAGGTTTGGGGCAGACTTTCAGCTGGTGGGAGTGACTTAGTGTGTGTGTGTGTATCAGATTTTACAAACATCTGTATTGACTGATACCTATTGCAAATACATCTTGGTTTCTACCTATCTCCTCTCACAGGTGCTCAAAGGTCTTTGCTTTACATCAGCTTCTCTTTACCAATTTTTAACTGCAAAAAATGACTCAAAACCTCTGTTACTGGACACTTAACGTTTCCTGTTGTTCCATTAAGCAGCGTGGGCTAAAAGTGCACTCAGTAAAGTAAAAGTACTCAGCCCAGCCTCCTTGTCCTTAGTATGGGTTTGCTTTGGTGATTATTCATGCTCTCAGCTCTTCCCTGCTTGGCTGTCACAGGAAACTTTGCTTGTGTGTCTGTCATCTTACCTCCAGGTTCCCCCACCAGCATGAGCCTGGGGAAGTAATTTAATTTCCCTCATTTCAGTCCCTCTCCCAGTGTTATTAAGCTCTCTTGGCCACCTCTCAGTGGTCTGGAGGCCTCCCTGTTAATCTTGTCTCCTTTACCTGTTTGAAGGAAATCTTTCATTGTTTTTATTCACCCCATGGGCAATTCTCCTCTCTCTGTCATATTTGGTTTCCTAATCAGCTTTTTACATCTTTTCATCTTTGCTTCATAATTCCTTTCATCCTCTTAATATTCGCCTTCCTACCCATGTCATCTGCCTCTTTGCCCCCTCCAATAGCTTTTATGACTTCCTCGGTCACCAGGCTCTGTTGGAGCCTCCCTGCCTGACCGGGATCGCTGTTTCCAAGAGCCACATTCATTTCCTGAGTACGAGTTGCCGTGGATGGAGACGGGGGCTCGGTGAATAGGCACCACCCGTGTCCCTCATATTGACTTTGCTTTCCTTCTCGCTGCTGTTTGCTCGTGAGCAAATGGCAATATTCTCACATGCACTCGTCGCTCCAATTCGCTTCTGAGCAGCTCTGTGATTTTGCCTTTTTTTTATCTTTGCAAATGGAAGCAACTCCAAAGTGGAGAGTGGCCAAAGAGGCTGCCGTGGATCCCTGAGAAAGGCGTCATAGTTTTCTTAGAGGATTTTTAAATACTGTGGGACAGTAGCTGGGCCATTCTGTTCTCAGAATAGCACGAAAATCCCCTTTTCTGTTAACACAAGTCAAAACCCTTACAAAGAAAGTCAGTGGTGGTGGATGGGGCGTAGGAAGGGAAGCAGTGAGAGTTAAATGACTTGCCTAAGGCCATCCAACAGGTAAGGTGGCCGAGACAAAAACAGACTCCTCCTGTCTGCCCAGGACTGTGTCCACTGGGCCAGGATAATTCCTGGCAAAGCAGCAACAGTGAGGCCACAGAATCAGATCATTACTCATTTGGTTTTATTTGTTCCAGCACGAGGTGATGAAATGCAAATGGTACAGGCGGATGCGCAGTTTCAAATCCTCTGTGTGTCACGACTCCAATATCGGAGCAGGGTTTTCTCTCCCTCTGCAGGGATGTGCTTCTGAAGCTGCATGAGAGCATGGAAAAGGGTATTCAATGGGGTCACACGCTCAGGGAAATCTGAATTTGCAGAAGTTTTTTTCTCAAGCAGAATTGTTCAATTGTTGTGTAAAAAAATATATAGTTACGTGCACACACACACACACACATACATATATATATATATTATTTTTTTAATACAGATTTTAAGCAGTACAGGTTCCAGTCTCTATTGTAGTCTCAATCTTTAAACCGAGGAACTGGGGAGAAGGGAAATGCCAGCACAGGATGAGAAGGCAGGGAGATGTGTCCTCTCCTGGCCCTGAGCACACCTGGCAGGGGCTGGGACAGAGGGGCACCCCAGGTGCACGGCCAGCACCCACCGGGGGCTCTCCCTCACCAAAACATTTTGTCCAGCATCGAGCAGCAGGCTCAGCAGTGGGATCTGCAGAGAGATCTACGATGGTGCTGGAGCAGCAAAGTGAGGTTTTTTAATATATATTTAAAAGAAAGAGTTGGCACAAAGGGAAGGAGGAACGAGCTGCAAGTGTGAGAACGAAACCACACCTTGGTTCCTCCTAATGCTCTTTCTCCTGCTTAGTGGTGATTAGGGATCGTCAAAAATTTCTTCATGCTATTTACATTTTTTGACAGGCAATTTTTTAGCTTTCTTGCCAGGTTTTCAAGCTTTTTCACAAAAAGAAAAACTTCTGCGTCCATACAGCCTGAAGATTTACCAAACTGTTCTATTCACTGGGTTTTTTTAAACTTTTTTCAGTTCTACCGCGGAATCATGTTGCAATCAGAAAGACGATTGTTCAATAAAAGGCGCTAATTAACATTTTATTGTTATAATTATTTCTATCATATTCCCTCTGCTATACAGGTCCTCTCTTTCATCATTTATTCCAGTGATGTAACTATACAACAGGGCTTGTGTACAAGACAAAGACAAAGCTGAAGGCTTAATTCAGCATCGCAAGCATGATGAAAGGAACAAAGGATGATGCAGCTATGCCCTGATCCGGCAAATACTTGTGCACATGGATAACTTCGCTGCCAGGAGTATTTCTGCTCGTAGGAACTGTGTGCTAAAGTGTCAGCAGACTTTAAGTCATAGGGCCTGATTTAAGCTCTGCCCGAGCCGGTGCACAAACTCTGACACATTTCAGCAGGGGCTTTGCCAGTAGTTACTTAGGGAAGCATTTTAGCACTGCTGAGTTTGCTTGCAACCTAATCCTGAGCATGCACAGGCTTTTCCGGGCTCCGAGCACACGCTCCTGCTACTGGACGTGACAGTGATTGATGACTTGATTCATTGCTATTCTGTGAAATTACCTCTGGCGGGCACTGCCCGGTGGATGGGCTCGGCTCAGCCTGGCATGGCCAGCACAGGCTGGCAGAGCAGGCGGGCACTGCCCGGTGGATGGGCTCGGCTCAGCCTGGCATGGCCAGCACAGGCTGGGAGAGCAGGCGGGCACAGCAGCGGGCACTGCCCGGTGGATGGGCTCGGCTCAGCCTGGCATGGCCAGCACAGGCTGGCAGAGCAGGCGGGCACAGCAGCGGGCACTGCCTGGTGGATGGGCTCGGCTCAGCCTGGCATGGCCAGCACAGGCTGGCACAGCAGCGGGCACTGCCCGGTGGATGGGCTCGGCTCAGCCTGGCATGGCCAGCACAGGCTGGCAGAGCAGGCGGGCACTGCCCGGTGGATGGGCTCGGCTCAGCCTGGCATGGCCAGCACAGGCTGGCAGAGCAGGCGGGCACTGCCTGGTGGATGGGCTCGGCTCAGCCTGGCATGGCCAGCACAGGCTGGCACAGCAGCGGGCACTGCCCGGTGGATGGGCTCGGCTCAGCCTGGCATGGCCAGCACAGGCTGGCAGAGCAGGCGGGCACAGCAGCGGGCACCACGCTGGCCGAGGGGCAGGGATGCCCAGGGATGCTGCTGCAGAGCCGGCCGCCTTCCACAGGGCACTGCTGCTTTTGTCCCGGCCCTCTCCAGAAATGTCTCTGCTGAAACTCCCAGGGATGACACTGCCACGCCACAGAGGCATTTTTCAACCCTGCAGGGGACATCTCTACACTTCAATTAGTCCCTTAATTGAGCTTTTTGCAGGGGAAGACTCAAGGGAGCTGAACACCTATTTCCTCGCCGTTTAACTACCACCAAATCTCAGGTCCCTTAAATTAGAACAGATATATAGTGTCTCTGCAAACTTTGTCACAGTGAATTGCCTAATATTTTCCTGCCACAGTAATGGTAGGATATTCAAACTGTGGTGTGAAGTATAATCAATTATAATTGAGTTTTGATCCCTTGATTTTTTTTTTTTAAAAATGGATTTTTAGACAAAACACCATGTATTTCCTCCAACTACTTCTAAAGCAAAGACCTAGCTGAGTTTTGGGGCCAGACATTACAGACCGAATTCTCTCTTTGTGTAAAGTTTAAAAACAGTGCAATCCCAATATTTCAATGGCTTAGATTTATGGAGGGATGAGAAGGACAACATTAGATCTATCTTTAAAACTAAACCAGGATGTGTACCCCACTTAAAAATAAATAAATCAAGAGGTTATCTGGAAGTATTAGCCCCAAATTCAAAACCTGCTTTGAAGGCAGTGCTGTTGCAGTGCTGAGTGTAGCCCTCACCCCAGCCTGCCCCCCAGTCCCTCTTGCAGAGCAGAGGATCAATGTGTGAGGCAGCAACCTTAAATAGAATTATAGGCTGGTTTGGGTTGGAAGGGACTTTAAAGACCATCTTGTTCTTGTCACCTGCCATGGACAGGGACACCTTCCACTAGAGCAGGTTTCTCAAGCAAAGCATGTCCCTCAGAGCCCTCGCCTAGACCAAATGAAACTATACACAGGTTAAGTTAAAAACAACACAGGTCAGGTTAAAAACAACCCTCTACAAATGTCTGTGTGACTGTCTCAGCAAGAGCCCTGCACTGAGATCCCCAGTGCTCCCTGGCTGTAGCATTGCTTCGTGGTCCCACAGCAGGCTGACCCGGGACTATAACCCTAAACCTGTGACTCTTGGGTTGGGTCTTTCTTTAGGATCATTCCAGCAAGTGTTGCCAGAGTCAAAATTAGTGTTATCTGTGGGGGCTCTGCAAGTAACTGGCACAGTGAAGCTGAGAGGCCTTTTTATGATTCTTCAGTAAACCAGACCAGCCATGCATTAAAAGTCATCCCAAAGGCAAATTATCTTTACGATCAAGGGACTTCAGTTGTTCTGGGCAGCTTTCCATCAGAGCCTGACAGTGAAAGCTGCTGCAACATCTCACTTCTCTGTGGGATGACTGGACACGAGTAATAAACACCCGAGACTGGTGTTTGGCCTGATTTTCATCTCCTGGCTCCTGGTTGAAATAAATGTGCTGTCACATGATAGGAGTAGCCCGTGAGACTTATGTATTATTATATCCAACTTGAAAATTAACTCTAATGTGAGTTGCACACAACACCAAGGAAAGTAACCATTAATTGTTAATATAAACTATTAATGAAATACCAGGATGAAGGTCAAAGTGCATGACTGAAACCTCCCAGCAAATGAAAAGATTATTTTTCCTCTTACTGAGCATAATTATCATCTGAATTTCATCGACTTTCTGATCATACCACTTCCCCCTGCACTGACCTGTTCCACCACTGAGGTAAATCTTCTCCCCAGAACTGGTATTTGCTTTTCATTGTCCACCAGGGTTTTTATGCATGCTGGATGGCTGCGAGGAGCAGAGAGCTGGCACCCTTTCGCCTTTGTTCCTGTGGGAGCTTTTTTCCCCCCCTTCCATTGTCCATTACTCACAATAAATTTGCATTGACCTGGCTCCCCATAAATTATCCTGTCTCCTGCTGGTCCATCCTTTAACTGTCCCGGTTCACATGTCACAGGGCCGTGACGTGGTGGACACACCTGAGGCCATGCAGCCTGGAGTGAGAGCAGGCCCCTTCCCACGTCATAGAGAGCAAAACATCAGGGAGGTGTCAAGTTGGGGGGATGTTTTGGAATGACTGCCAATCAGTTTTCCCTTCCTTCTGTGCATGGCAGTGTAAGCAGCCTCCTCCAGCAGTTTTCCTTCAGTAATTTCCCATACAGGCTTGGACTGCTCTGGTAATTTCTGCTCAATATTGTTATTTATTTTTTACACACACACACACACACACACACACATACACACACACAAGAAGTCTTTTCCCAGAGGAGAGTTTTCCCACTTTCTTTTCCCGTAAGAAACAAAAATCCTAGCAAATGCAAAAGACTGGATCTGAGGGTAAAAATATCCTGGTGGGTTTTTGTTTCTGGCAAACTCTGAAAAAAATTTTAGGTGTGCAAGAAAGCAACTCTCTGTCAACGTTCATTGCTTTGAAGGAATCTCAGAAGCGCTGATGTGATCCAGGACCGCTCAGCAGTAACATCTCTGGCTCAAAGGTTACCATCCATGTCTGAGCTGCAAGTTTCCTTGGAGATGCAGGTGAACTGCTGGGGCATTGGCTTTACCCTGCCTACCTGCTCCGTGCCCTGCTGGGCAGGAGCTCTTTGGCTCAGGCAGAGCATTTGGCTCTGTGGCCACCCAACAGTGCTTGCCAGGGCGGTGGGGGCTGCAGGGGACAGGAGAGAGGACATTCTGCACGGGCTGAGCCCAGGTGGGCCACCTCTGCCAAACCAGGCTGAGGCAGCAGCTGCCAGGATTGAGAGCTCTGAGTGACAGCAGCGTTGAACCCATTCCTGAAGTTAGACAGGTTTGAGTCCTTTCTTGAGTTTCCTGAGACAGAAAAAGTGTCTGGGATCAGTCAGTCCCTACCAGCAAGGGTAGGTGCTGCTCTTGAACAATGTGACAGACCTGTTGAGGTAGAGCTGTGCTGGACGGGCGTTGTATGAAGTCCAAATGCTTAGTAAATTGAAGTTCCGGTGACTGAGATTTATTGAGCCAGTTGGTGTTGATGGTTATGTAGGTGAGGATTGCAGTAGGGCCTGCTGACCCAATTAATACGTGATATTATATTAATGGGCTGCTCAAAGTCTTACACATGTTTCTGTTTGCAGGTTATCTGTAGAGTTATCTGATTTTCCGTGAAGAGCATGACCCATCTGCATGGACCTTTCTTGGTTTGGTTCCTTTTCATTTTTACTCTGTATGCTTTTTACTTTTTTCGGGAAACAAGAGTGCAACCCTTGGGTTGCCTTTACTGGGGGAAAATACTGTGCCGTGTCTGTTAGCACGGGCATGTGTAAGTTGCTCCTTTGAAGAGAAGGTCCTAATATGTTAAGGTATGCCAGGCTGTGACAAGCTGAAATCTCAGCTGAAGAGCCCTGTCAGATCTGTTCTCTCATCCATGCCCTCCCTCCGTTCAGACCCTGACCTTCCCCATCAGATAAGCAGCACAGATCTCGGCCCTGTTCCCTCTGCAGTCTCAGCTCATTAAAAATTCATTGCCTAAAGTGAATCTATTCTGTTGCTGCCGAAGTGTTATTTACCTCGGCCCGGATTTCCTCAGGTTCTGACAATTAAAGAGGGTCCAAGGAGAGGGCTGAGTCACGGGATTAATGCTTGGGCAATAATTCTCTTGTAGCAAGAGACGATCATGTAAAGCCATAATTTCCCAGCTGCGTTTTGGTTCCCCTTCAGTGCTTCATTAAAGGTGGTGACTCAACAGAAAGGACTGAGGCACAGGTTAACAAGAATCCCTCCTTTTGTGGGATTAGAGCCTCGCATACCCAGGCTCTTTCAAAGGCAGGAGATGTTGTCAAGCATCATTAGGAAGCTGTTTTAAACAAGAGTCATAAAGCACCCTTTGCGGTCACACGACTTTATTAGAGAGGCGAGGGAGTGGAGGCGAGCAGGGCAGGAGAGAAACAGATGAACACTTTGCACGGCATTGATAACAAAGCAGTTCACCAGATCCAGAGCTGCCACCATTAGAACCACTTAAAAGGCTTTTGCAAAATTCCCAGGGTGTTTTTTTTGTTCTGGATAAAAGCGGTGACTTTGTGGATGGTGCTGGCGGACAACGGGCATGTCTTGAAATCAAGGTTTGTGTGCAGGTTAACTGTTTCCCAGCCTCATGGTTGTTCCTTCCAACAAGTGGAAGTGGGAAGAAACAGGTCTCTTGTTGTGCCCCAGTGATCCTGAAAGCCCCCATGTACTCCAGCTTGGATGGTCCTTCACAAAGGCTGAGCAGCTGGGGGAGGAACTGGGGCTTTTTCACAGGGCAGGACTATAACCTGTCTTCCTTTGAGAAGATGAAGGGTTTGCAGTAATTTCTCAGACAACTTCTGGAAACATTCCGCAGCAAAGTGTGGTTTGAGGGGCTGTCGGAGAGACTTCAGACATTATCTGATCTTTGATAGGGCCTGGTTTTGGAAAGAAAGCAAATGCTCTTCTTGGGTTTGATATGAAGGAGAAGAGAGGGAAAGAGGGGAATGAAAGAGGAACAGATGAATAACAGTTACTCGTTTGGAAGTAGGTAGGCAGCTTTATTATACAGTTAGCATGATGGACTACGTGCTGTGTTTGTTTATTGAACCGACAGCATAAATCTAAATGAACCAGTAGCTCAAATCTAAACCAGCTGTGGCTGAAGGTAGAGGAATGCCAGATACTAATCATCCAGACAGCACCAGTCCTCGTCATCACTGAGAAATGTGCAGTAAAATCCCGTTTATTTTGCGTGATGCCTGGGCCACACAAGCCATGGGTTTGCCAGGTTGATGTGAGCCCCACGGAGAGCCCCGTGGCTTCTGCATGTACAAATGCTTTGCTGCCCAGGGGCAGGACAGAGGCTGGCAGTGGGACAGATGGAGAGGGACCTTCCTTGAATGGACTGTTATTTTTGGAGTGGTTCCCTTCACTCTGTTTGGATGGTTCTTCCTAGGGCATGTTTGGAAAGAAGGGACGCTAATGTTGCAGGGAGTTCACAAGTGAGATCAGCCACAGGCAAAGGAGCAAGCAATCATGCAATCTCTTTAGAGACGGAAGGGTAGCTGTTCATTGGGAGGGAGGTTCTTTGGAGTGGAAAACAGTGGTCAAAAGTACATCTCCTGGCTAGGAAGGGGTTTTTATTTTGTATTCAATTATTCATATGTGTTAGCTGGTTCACAGATGAAGCTGCATCTCCTTCCCTCCCTGCTTCCCTCCTCCCAGTGTACACCAGGAGTCTGCAACGTGGGGTCGGGAGCCAGGAGTGCCCCTGCTGCTGTTCTGTCCATGGGATGGACAAACAGGATGTTGAAAGTGAGGTGTCCAATTTTGGGATTCCTAATTCGCTTCGGGGTGATCACTCTTTACATTCTCCCACTGCATTTGCACTTCTCCACCAGCTCCCCCAAACATTTCTTCCCCTCCTCTCTCCAAGGCTCTTTGCAGGGGATTTGGGGCAGGTGCTGGCAGATGCCAAGAGCTCCTATTCCTGGGCAGCAGCAGAAGGGAACAGCACGTGGGCTTTGCGCAGGGGGCTCTGGCAGAGCCAGGGAGGGAACCCGGAGCATTGTCTGGATATAATTTAGGCACTATAAACAGAGGCAGCAAGGGGTCATGCTTTCTATTCTCATTGTACCCCCTGCAATGTCTCTGCTAACTGGTGCATACAACTTGAACTCTTGTAAAAATTAGCAGAGAGCACAGTACCGGTGACAGAAAGCTGAACTTTTCCAACAGCAGGCTCTAAATTCGCTGTGTGCGCTGAATCCACTTAAACTTTAAAGAGACAGTCTGCTCCCTATTCTTTCCACCGCTTAGTCTGGAAATGACTGCGGCACTAATTAAAAGCAAATTGTTTAATCTCGTTGCGTCAGGAAAGGAGTCTCTCTTCGGAGAGGACGCCTCCTGCGAGGGGCCCGGCAGCGTTGGGACCCCCGCGGGGCGGCAGAGCCGAGCGCGGCAGCCGCGGAGCGCGACGCTCCATCAGTCACCCCGCGCCGGGGCCGCCGGGTATCGCAGCCCTGCCTCTGCCGCC
>VWZG01006115.1:943335-973964 GCA_013396735.1 Grallaria varia | reverse complement strand
GATGCTCAGACCCCAAAGTTTAACTGAAATCCACTGCACACAACATGTGCTCTGTCCCCAAATAGCCTGTCTCTCCTAGGGCTGAACGGAGCAAATTCCTCGCCCCTTCACCCACCAAAACTTCTGGTTAGTGCACTTTTCCTCACATGGACAAGCCTTATTTATTATTTTTTTTCTGACGATCAAATCAGCCTGCACTAACGATTTTATACGACCTCAGCATAATAGAATAGCACTTTTTATTTTTTTTCCCCCCGAGTTTACATTTGCACGCAAGGATGTGTAACAACACGGAGAATTGATTTCTTCCCCTGTATTATCTTTGGATAACATGCATACCATCTTTGCTGGCTAACAAAGAAATAGGAAACCTCTCTTCTTTTGCTTCAGGATACCCATATGACACCCTGTTCCTGTATTTACTCTAAAGCAGCTGGGCATTGATTGCAAATTAACTAAAAACCGTGGAAGAAGTCCATACCCATTTTCCTCCCTACCATGTGTAAGGAGAATGAGTACAATGCACCTTTTTTTAGCAAGATTTTTATTGAGTTAGATAATATGTCAATGGTTTTAAATTTAAGTCAATTGCGGCAAGGCCACATTTTTCCTGTAGCAGGCCGGAAAAGAACAGTGAAGAGAGAAAATTCAAGTCACTGTGGGTTCGAGTGGGGTTTGCCGTGTTCAGCTAAAGTCCAACATAAATTGATGGCATCTTGTATCAATTAAGTGAGTTTTGGCAAAGCAGGAAACTGGTGTGAGTGGGTGGGCACAGGTGCTGCCTCTTCTCCATCAGCTCCCTGTAGGGAGGTGTCTTCATGCTATTGGTGCTCGCCCTTTATATACACCTAATTCTAGCAGAGTTGCTGTGCTGGTCAGGTTTTTGTGTGCTCTGTGCCAGGAGACTGCTGGGTAAGACCAATTTTTGGCTGCTTCTTTTGCTGTAAGAGGATGAAGACAACTAAACTGCTTTGTACTGTGACTGGCTTTGCACAATGGTGTTATGGCTGTGACAAGGGGTCTCCAGGGCAGAGCCCACGTGGGTGTTGCTCCAGTGGTGTGAGTGACACTCAGGCTGAGCCCCATCCTGCAGCAGCTTTGTGCTGATGGGATTCCCTTTGCCTCAGTGTTGTTTTAATTCACAGCAGTGTAAATTCAAGCCTGGATTTGCTCACTGGCTCGGTGTGTTTTTCTCATGCTCTGTGTAAAATGGAGATCTTTCCAGGATTTTGGTGGCTGTAATTCTGGTGTCCAGATGTTTCACACTATACCTATGGTCGGAAGGCTGAGCATCATGGGCTCTGCTGTCTGCACCTCTTAGCAGAGGAAGTATTAGTTTTAATGGGTGGCAGCCTATGAAATAATAAATATGTCTTCATTTATTTGAGTGCTGCAGCATCCTAATGAAGCTTAACAATGTTATAAAGCACGTAACATGAACCAAATCAGATATTTTGCCAATTTCAGTACTTCTACTTAATAAACCTGAAGCCTTTCCTGTTTAAATGTCTATCCAGGAAGGCTGAAGTCAAAACAATGTTAAAAACATTGTCAAAGGGAGGGAGGGAAGCTAGAATTATGTATAGACTCCCTAGAATTGAGTCCTTGGTTATTGCATTGTGTGTTATTTATGCTCCTCTCTTATATTTCTGTATTACACTCCTCTTTTAGAAACTGTACTCCCACTTTCTGGGTTGTTGTATATACACTATATAGTACCCTGTGAACACTTGTAAATGCATTGACTCCCACAGTTATAATTTTTTCATTCCAAAAGAACCCACAGCAGGGATAATGATTTTTCTTATTTTTCTGCATTCAATGTCTTTCCAACAGCAACTTGGTGACAGTATTTGCTTCAGACTTTCCAGAAGTCTGCCATAAAGAGACGATAGTCTATTACTGTTATAGATTTTATATTCACTCTGTTTGCTTTGAAAGGGTGTGTGGACATGTATGCACAATGTGTGATTATTAGAAATTCTCTCCTACGTTTGTAGAGCCCCAGACTTTTGTCTGTTTAGTGGCATATCATGGAAACAGTGCAAACAATTGCCTCGTGCATGAGTGACCCTGTAGTGTTTGTGCTGATCTTTATATGTTTTTTTAACATGTGAAAAGAGAAGGCTGTGAAGTGATATTTTTCATTTCCTGATAATTGTAGTAGGCAGTTACCCAGAGTGAATGAAGTGAGCTGTGCTTCAAATGTGCATTTTCTGTTCAGATATAATCTTTCATAGGGTTAGAATGGGGCATTGCTGCATTAAATGTTGCTGTTGTAGATGGCAAATGTATAGTCCTCGGTGCTGATAAAAAGCAGGGAGCTACTGTGCTGCACAATACAGTGGCTGGAGAGGAGGAGACAGATGCATATGAACAGAGGAATTACTGCATTGCTTCGTGGTGACATAGAGGAAGCAAACATCATGGAGGCACTGCTTGTGACTGTCCTGTGTAGTAGGTTACACGGTTGGTACTTCTGATTTTTCTCGGGCTGTTTTTCGTTCAAACACCTCTCACTCCCAGATCCAGGAGGAAACAGAAGTTGAGGCAATGTGGGTGATTGGAAACCATACTACTAAAATACTGCTGTCTGCATTTAGGTCTGACTAAAGAGAACTTGTTGCCCAGGAACTGCGTCACTTTGCAAGGTCCAGAAATGAGGGTGTTATGTGGGAGGGATAGGACAATCTCTGCCTTAATCCACTAAGGATGAAATACATTATTGAAAAAGGTGGGTGAGACCCTCAATGCGTACAGGCTGACTTAACTCCTCTTGAAGTCAGTGCATCAGTTTATATCAGCTAAATGCTGATTTCCACAAAGATTACGTTGAGATAACTCTTTCTGAAAGAGTCTCCTCTGAGAGTAAGGGTACCAATTCCTACCCTTATTAAAGGGCCCAAACCTTGAGTTTTCTCTTCATCCGGCAAGTTTAACGCATCCACTCAGGATTTTTACTGCCAGCGTTTGAGCCAACCTTTCACTCCTAGAGCTCCCCTGGCAGGAGAAGTCTCCGTTTCATTACCCACTTTTCTCCTGCAGAGGAGTTTGCTGCATTTCCCTGCTCCCACGGATGCCTGGCACATCCTGCTGCTTATCCTAGACTCTCTTCCACCCCAGCTTCCCAAGTGGACTCTGAGTCCCCTTGTGCCATTTTTATTTTTCACACACTTTTATGTAAAAATATCTCTGCTAGCCACCCCAGAACTCTGATCCACATCTATAAATGGTGCAGCTGACTGATCAATTTTATTGATTTCTTTCAAGTGCCTCTGTCAAAATGATCACACAGTGCTAGGCCGTTTTCCAAACCTGCAGGTGCATTAGTGGACTAATACCATTGTTTTGGTATCTCTGTCTCCTAATTTTTTTATTTTCCTTATTTTCCATGGTGTCACCTGTGGTTTTTTGTGTGTTGTTTTAGTTTGGTTTTTAGAGGGAAAGGAACAAACCTGTTTTGATTGCAGATAATTGATTATATCTGTCAAACGAGTTGTTTGTACACAAGGGAAATCCATGTAATATGAGCTTTTAAAACAAATAGTTTTTCAGGTGCCTAAGTCAAGGGATGGGCTGATATCAGGTGTAAATCAGCGGTGGATGCAGTGGCATTTTAGAAGGATCTGTGAATGACACTACACAGTTACAGCTCAACTGGGCAATTGATTTCAATGTAGTATTAATGATGGGTGGAACAAGGTTGCTTTCAGCACTTTGCCGGTTTGGAACTTGCTTCTGTGGAGGCTGTGGACTTGAGGCATATTTTTTACTTTGCAGGAGTCAGATAATTAATTATTATTATTACTAGGACTTATGTTTTTTCGCTATCTTCCTCATGTCCCAAGGAGCAGGATGAGTTGACATTTATGGCTGGGGTTGAGAGAGCAGATGGGAGGGGGTGGAAAGGAAAGGTTCTTTCCCTGCAAGGCAAAATATGGCCAATAGCGGAAGAAATGTGTGCGTGTGGAGGAAAACACCTCCGGGGTGAGACGTGCTGAGCATGGCAGTGACCACAGCAGTTGGGGGAGATGGTTATTTCCTTCCTGTGGTGCCCTGCTAGCGTTGACAAGGCCTTGTCCTTCTAAACAGCCCCATTACCTGTCAAAGGCAGCATCCATGGCTGCAGCCCAAGCAAAACTCTTGGCAGATTTTTCACTTCCTCTTGTTTATTGTTTTCACTCAATCTCCTTATTCGTGCTGGTCCCCATGTAAGTGAAAGGTGAAGGCTTGTGACACTGAAAACCAGGGCAGCGTATCAGCGAAATATTGTGATAAGACATTTCCTTCCTTTGAAATGCACAAGGGCTGCTCAGGCAGGGCTATCTCCTGGGGTCTGTGCCAGAGCCATGGGTTGGGGACCTCTGCTCCCCCCAACCTGCAGGGATTCCCCTGGAAATGAGGAGGAGCCACCTGGGTTTACTGGGCTTTTTGTTAGCACCAGAGCCTGTTTCCTGGAGAAATGTTGCATATGCTCTGGAATTTAACTTAATAAATGCAGATAATACAGTTTCATTAACATATCACAAAAGAGCTGGAGTAGCTCATCTTAATTCTTTAATTTCCTGCTTCTCTTCTTGCCCCTTGTTTGTCTTGGGAAGGGAAACCAAGAATCTCCCTGTATGCCTTGGCCCATCCCTCCTGCTACCACAGTCCCAGAGCTTGGTGTCTGTGCTGGTGGCCTTGCTGTGCTGAGACCGTGTCAGTTTACACCTTCCTATTCTGCAGGGAATGGCCCTTTGTGTGTTTGCTTGGGATATAAGAATATGAAAAATTGCTGATCATAGATCATCTCCATAAATCTTACAGACAATAAGTCATAAACCCTTGTGTCCTTACATATGGCAGTAGCCCAGGGACAGCTTCACCAGATGTGAGCAACAGCCCCTGAAACCGAAAAAAAAAAGAAAATCGGTTGAAAAACTTCTCCCACTGTTTACAGTGCCTGGAGTTGAAGCTGTGCTGGCGTTACTTTTCCCTTTATTTCTTTTCTTTAGTACCTTCTTAGTGTTACACTGATGTGTCTGTCGCACGGGGAGAATTCCCTGTGCGCTAATTAAAAAGCACTATCATTTGTTAACTTCTCCTTCGCATCAGTCGCAACAGGACAACAGGCTGACAGACTGTAAGGAGACCTTCAGGTACTCCCAGGTTTCATCCATCTCCCCACCCAGCATCCCTCCTCCTGCCTCCCAACCCAGCACAAGAGCTTTTCTCCCAGGCGGCTCAAAAGAAAGGCAACTGGGTTATGGTCTGGAAATTGTCTCCCTTCAATAAGAGACCTAGTTAGCTTTTTCCTCCCCTGCTTTGCATATCTATCAAGGTAAATTAAAGGAGACACAGGAAGCAGTCTTATTGTGTAATAACGCTGCCCCGTTGTTAGATCTCTGCTCATCAATGGAAGTGAAGTGTTCCAGCAGCAGCAAGTGAAACCCGTGTGAAGCCACCAGGCTTTGCTCTGTGTTCACGTGCAGTGGTCGAGGCTGGGATTGTTTTCCCCCTATGATGTAGTTCTGCTTTTATTGTCATTCCCTTTCCTTTGTGACTCTGTCCGCAGAAAAAAAAATGAATGTAAATGCAGCAGGCACTTTACAATAATTCTCTGTAGGGAAGGGGTTGAACAGAGGCACTCTGATTTACCATTTCAAAGTGCTAACACTTCCAGCCCGAAAAATGTTGCTGCTTTATCACAGAGGGGATGTTGTCCCTGCCTGCATGGAGGGCTCTCAGCACCTTCCCCTGCTGTCTGCAAAGGGACCCTCCTCCTCAGCGCTGCCACAGGGGCTGGGTGCTGCTGGAAGAGAACGTGGGCTGCCTCTTCCATTCTGGGGAGCAGAAAACTAATGCAGAAGAATGAAAACAATTATTTCCTGATCTTGGTAAGCATAAAAATCCCCCCTTTGCGCTTTGCAAAAGTGGGAAAGGCAAATTCTACTTCGGTGTGCCCCTGGAAGTGCAAATTTTAAGGAGGTTGACTGGAATCAAGTGTGCTTTCTTGGTGTCTGGCTCCTGCTGGTGTCAGTGAAATCTGTAGCTGATATGACTGGGCTGTGACTGTAGTTTGGAGCACAGGAATAAGAGATGCTCCCTGATTTGAGTGTGACCACTGGAAATTAGACCCTCAATGTTTGCTGCAGGGAAAGGGAAAAACAAAACATGGCTCTCAAAAGTGTGATGTGCTTCATCAGGAAGGGATGGGACGGGAATCTCTGCAAACAGGACTTACTCTTCAGTTCTATTCCCTTATCTGTTCAGTCACAGTTGCCAAGTTCAGTGCCAAACCCCTTTGAATACACTTGTTTTCAATGAGCAGAGATTGGGTAGGGCAATTGGAGGCGCACACCTGCGGAGCTTGGCCGAGGGGTTCATGGGCTCCAGGCTTTGCCCCCACTGCTGGCTGCGGGTGCCCTGGGATGAGCCCCCTGTGTCTGACCCCTGGGGCTGTGGAGGAGCTGTGCTCCCCAGGACCTGGCTGTGCTGGGCACACAAGAGCCCGTGCTGAGGTGCAGGGTGCCTCCTGACCACACCTCAGGCAAGGCAAGCAGCTCTCAGTTAAGTGGTTGCTCTTTAAAACTTTTCTTTGCAGAAGCTGGGTCACAAAGAAAGCAATACTGAGAGGAGGTATCAGAGTCCTGGTGCTACACCAGCCTCTTATTTTTTCTCTCCACTTCCTCCAGTAATTTTATTTCCCCGGTGCACTGACAGCAAATTGGAGTTCAGTGTTAAAGGCACAAATTAGAAATACATCAACCAGTGTAACAGTGACTCTAACATTTGTCAAGTGAAATCTGTTATCACTCAAGTATTATTTGTTCCTGGGTTAAATCAGGTTGTATTTAATATTGAACAAGCAAGTAAACCTAATTCCTCTTTACTTTTTATAGAGATATATAAAAAACCCTTTGTCTGACCTTTTAAAAGAATTATTTATTTATCTTGTAGGAGATCATCTGATTTAGTCCTAAGCCTTCTGAGAAGAGTTCTCTGCATGGACTGAATTGTTGTTAATGGTTTATACCCCAGTTACAGATGAAAGTTGCATCTTAAAAATAGCTGAAAGCCCAAATGAACCAGCTTTTAGCAGAGGGTGAGAGAGAAGGGAAGAATTAGTATTTGGGTGCAATGGTTGAGCAATGACTAGCAAAAGAATCAAGACTTGGACTTGAACGCTGTGAGCACTTCACTGTGTCAAAATCTTTACAGATTTTCTTCGTCGAGGTGAGGTTATATCCTTTATAGCAACATTCAGTAGTTGCTTTAAATTATTAAAGGTATTTCATAGGGCTGTAGCTCTTTGAGCATAGTTTGCAAAGAGGGCCCCTGCCTGTATTCTTAAGGTAGGTTAATGATGACTTTCCTACTGCAATGTGTCCAGGACACTGAGGTTAATAAAACCCGTAGCTCTTCTTCATGACTATCATGGGATATTTAATGTTCAGGAGTGCGCAAGACCTCAGCTTAATGTTCCATATGAAGAATAGTGCTGCCAAGCACTCATCATCCCTAGTGCCAGCACAGGACATTAGAGGTGCGAGGAATGGGCCGAGCACGCTTGGGAAGAGCTCAAGCACCTCGGAGCATGGCCATCCTCCTTTATGGAATCAGAATCATTTAGGTCAGAAAAGACCTTTTAAGATCGCAGAGTCAAGCTGTGACAACTGTAGCTCTGTAGGGCAGGGAGCTGAGAGCAGCTGGTGGTCCAGGGCCATGCCTGGGCTGAGGAGGGTTTTGCTCGAGAGGGACAAGCCCCAATCTCAGGGCAGCAGAGCTGATGATTCATTCTGAGCTGGCTTGATGAAAGCATTTATTTATTTGATATAATCTCTTTATTTTCCTCTTTTCTCATCTCCTGCCACCCCCATTTGAGAACAGGAAGGAATTTTTTGGAGGGGGGGTGAGGAATAGTGAAAGATTCATATGGGAGGGCAGAGTTTGCTCTTGTAAAAACTCTGAAACAAAGGAAGAAAGAAGGTGGGTGTAAGGGGGAGTTAATTTCTCCCTTCCTCTTCCCCCTCCCTCCAAAAGAGCTTGAGACTTTAAAATAGTCCAGCATTGTTCTGGGACTTAGTGGGCTTTTCTAGCTGTGAATATTGCAGCAAATACCACAGCAATGACAGTATAGCACTGTCTGTATTCTCTCTGTGCACTGGCTGGACAGGGATTTTTCATTTCATGCATCATTTACAGCCTTCTGCATTGATCTACAAAGTCAGTGCGTGTTGCAGGCACAAAGGGAAAGAAGAAAGGGAAGAGATAGGCCTGAATGACAAAGTTCAGATCTGAAATCAAGTCTCTGTTCAAACTTTCCCAAAGCACTGGTTGTGCCTTACAGTTTACCTCCTGCTACAAGAAGGACAGTTTACATCACAAAGATCAGATACAGGTTTGAGCCAAGTTTTAAAGCCTCTTAAACTGCACAAAATTTGAGCAGGAGTTGTAACAAGGAAAGGTCAGAACCCTGGGCTGGGACTTTCAGACCCAAGAAATAGTCACTGGATGCCTCTATTTATTAGAAAATGGTTGTTTGCCATGTTTGACACCTGTTTTTCCTGTAAGAGACAGCAGTGGGTTATTTCAGAGTATTACAAGGAGTTTTTGCTAACTTATACTAGTTTCTGACCCTTTTTAATGGATGGCTCACTAACCCAGGATCCCACACATTGGCACTCGAGCCACATGCTCTTTCCTTAGCTGCACTTCTGTGTCCTATTGCAGGAGGGAATGAAAATGTGAAGGGAAGATAAAACTAGAAGCACTTAGGGGTTGGGTTGGGATGACCATGGTGGAAGGGAGAACTGAAAAGATTCCTTCATGTTTCCATCCACTTATGGTGGAGCCTGTGGCTTCTCTTTGAAATAAGACATAGGTCCTAAAGAAATAGAGAACAGGTCTCATTTTCTTGGCCCATCCAGGGTATTTTTATGGAAGAAGCATAAGCTGAAAGAGAAATGTCTTCTATAATTTTTCTTATTTTCTAGGTTTATTTCATGCAAAAATTTTCTCCTTTGGCAAAATTCTATGTCTGGCAGCAAAGACTTCCCCCCCCCCAATTAAAAAGGTAACATTTTTGATGTTATTTTTTTTAAAACCTCTGTCTAGGCATGTTTCATGCACATGCAATTTTGCTTTATCATAGTAACAAGCACTCTAATCTCTCTCATCTGCTTTAATGAACTACTAGTATAATCTTGTCATTTTGGTTCGCCGTACTTTGCCGTTCAGTGAGGTCTCATTTCCCCTGCCAATTGCCCGAGGCTATTAGTCAGCAGCAAAGCTTGCTCACAAAACCAACCCCAATCAAAAGCAGCAATGCCATGAGGTAGAAAGTTTGTCTCCAGCCGCTCCTCTGGCAGCCAGGCAAGTTGTGCAGGTTCCTTAGCTGGGGCTGAGCCCCTGCAGGAAGGGCCGGTGTGTCCTCTGGGATGCAGGGGGCTGCTGTGCAGCATCCTGGGCTCCCAACGTGCTGCCTCTGCCAGGGCAGGAACTCTGCAGTGCCTGGCTGCAGGAGGACTGGGGTCGCATGAAAAGTGGGTTTTTCTCTCGAGCGGTTGTCAAGATCAAAAAGAATGAGAGGCTTTAAATACTTTGTGTCTTCTGCCTTTACGTTGGCTTCTGTGTAATCAAAAGCAATTTCTCATTTACACAAAGATACACAGAATTGTGGAGCCATCCCCGACCCCTGTTTGCAGAGGAGGTAGGAGGAAGAAAATGCTGCCTCTACATCAGTATCATGTAATTAGTAGAAAGGAGACTTGGGATAGGGGAGAGGGCTGAGATCTTCTGTGATGCTGCCCGATACCTTGGCAAAATCTAGTGATCACTTGGAGATACCCAGGGATTATGCTGGAGCAGCCCCATGGCTCAGTAGAGGTGGCACGCCCATGAAGGGCTCAGGATTTGAGATGAAGTCATTCTCCCTCACCTGTGCTTTGCACCCCAAAAAGCCTCAGGCCCAGTGGGAAGCGCCAGCTGTAAGGAATCCAAATCTCCAAGGAATGGCTCTCCCCACCTACACTGCTCCCTCTTCGCCAGTGCAGGGATTGGGCAATGTTTGCACCATCAGTTATATATAGAAACTTTGGGTGTTTTAGGAAGTGACTGGAATGTCCCCTAAAGGAGCATCCCAAAGTTTCAGTGAGAGAGCTGGACAAGGTATTAGGGAAGTTCCTTGCTGGCTGAGAAAATCTTCTTGGTCCCTGCCTGGTCCTGGGATCTGCTCTTGGCACCTGTGGTGTCTCTGCAGATAGTGGGGTCAGCCTGTGCAGGGGCTGCCTGTGGTGCTCCCCTGCCCACCCAGCTCAGCCTTGGACAGCACCAAGCTGTAGGTGAGGGCAGTCCTGGGCTCTCTCTGGAGGCCCTTGGGCTGCCCTTGCAGGAGCCATAAAACACACCCATGAATGCTACTGAATAATGTCAGAGGTGACTGTCAACCTTCTGGTTCAGCAAAGAAGACGTTTCAGGCAGGTGTCCAGTCCTGTTATATCATGATAACAAACTGCATTTGTTTCTAATCTACAAATTTGGTCTTGTGAGATGTTTTCTGCTTCTCTTTGTTGAGTATCACTAATATCAACCCAAGTAGGTCCTTCTAGGTCATCGGCGAATTGCCTCCTGAACTTTGAGGTAAACGACTGGGACTAGGCTTTCCGGTCTTCAGAAGAGCCTTTGATGTGTGAGAAGGTGGCCTGTGCCAGATGTAATAACTGTGTAGTGTTGTGGTCATAAGAGCGAATGAGAACAACCCCGTAGTCCTCATTGCCTCCCCAGATTGCTGTTGGTTGTGGTCACCTCAGAGCCGATATTGGGTTATGTCAATCATGTCTGCAGGAAATGAGCCCTTGACACAGAGCAATCCCATTCAATAGCTTTCTGTATCATGACTGATTTCAAGACTTAGTATAAAAATATATCAGAAGGCTCAGAAGATCCCCCAAACCTTATATACCCATTTTTCCCACCTTTCTGATCTGATGAAGAGCAGTTTTCTGGCCTTTCCCTCTTCCTTCATGTGCCTTGAGTGTTTTTGTTTGTGGTACAACTGTAATTACCTCTTCCAGTCACCACTACTTTGAATACAATCTCACTCTGGGTGAATGAGTCTTCAAAAAATTATTACAGGGTTTAGTAGATCTGGGATCTCAAATTAAGCAGCCTCGGAATTGCTACTCCAGGAATCTTTTTCTGCCTGAAAATTTTTGTGTCTGCTTTGCTGAGTGATGCAAGGCCAAAAGTGATGTAGGGGGCCATCTCATTCTCAAGCCTATTCTCATCAGTGAGAGTCATATGTTTGAAATGGGCAGCAGGAGCCTACAAAGTCTTCTTGAAAGGGTTGCAAGATGAAGATTAAAGTATTTATTATCTGGGAGACCAACAGGGCTTTGGAGCTGGGCAGGATAGGTGGCTCTTCTGTGTTCATACTTCTTTTTATTTTTTTTTAGTCAACTTTCTTCCTAATAGTGGTACTGGCAAGCAATAATTATCAAACTTGATAATTAAGACTGGCAATCATTCCTCCAATCAGTGACCACATTCTCTCAATCCACTTAGAGATTTCCTGTCTCTTCATGCTCGGCTCCTCTTGGATCACTTGGATGAAATGGGAACACTTACAAGTAAGCTGAGCCAGTGTTTGTCTCCTCAGATATCAAAATTAACTCCCAGTTAAGAACACTGTACTGTTTAAACATTTTAGTTTGGATTTTTTTGTTTTTGAACCGGTGTTTCCACCTTTGTCAGTGGCACAGATGTGTCGCCATGAAACACCAGTAAGAAAGCACAGTTCTTATCTGCTGTAATCTAATAAGCCGTCAGTGTGGAAAAAAAAGGAGGTCAGCCAAATGCGGCTCCTTTCAGTTTAAAATTCTGAAAATGACTCATTCCTTATTTAGTCTTATAATGAGCTCCCGCCCACTTAGGGCAAGCTTCTAATTTCAGTGGCTCTGGCGTAAATCCAGAGGGCTTCCATTGAGGTGGATGAAGCTCCCGTTGATTTGCATGGCTGCAAAGGAGATCAGATCCCGGCCTCCGGTGGGTGCTCCAGGCTGGAGGGACTGAGAGGGGCACGGGCTCAGGTGACCAGCACTGCTCTCTGAAGTTTGCTGTGAAGTTTCTGATAATGCTGCTGATGTCAGAAAACATCATTTTCATATCTCCCTCCGTATTGCACTACCAGACAGTTCAGTTCTCAAAGCCTTTTTTTTTTTTTCTCTCAAAGCCAAGGGTTCCTCATAGGAGAAGTGTCAAGTGCTTGCAAAAGTGAACATGAGCATCACAGTTTCTCAAAGATTTCCAGTTCACAATGGCTTGGAGAGACATCAGTGATTAGATGGAAATGTATTGGTGAAGTAATCCTTCACTTGCCTGCTAAGAGCGATGAAAATTTAAACGGGGGGGAGTTTAATAATTTTCTCATGATGCCCCACCCCTGTTCCTCTGTCTTGCTTTCCTGCCTTGTCCCATCACTATGCTGGCAAAGGAACCCAGGGTGTGCTTTAGGTGTCTGACAGCAGCAGCGCAAACACAGCGATGCCGAGGCACGGAAACCCCTGGGTGGGTGCTTATGGGGAGGCTGCTAAGGCTTGGTGGCAGTGCCTGCCCGGGCCCCTTGCCAAAACCTTGTCCTGGAAGAAGTTCTTGGAGGGCTTTGCAAGTTGCTGAAGTCTTGAGGCTCCTCTGGTAATAGAGGTGCTTCCTGGCGTATCAAATTGTTCATATGAAGGTCATTGATTTGGATTAAGCGATGACATCTACCCTCACAGCAATAATAATGTCTGTAGTAAGGGAGTGTTTGAGCTGCTGGAAGGTGATCAGGAGTCACGTTCCTTCCTCTCCGAGTCTTGTCTGGGGAAAACCCTGTGGCAGGACAGAGAAGAAAAACCCCAGTAGACAAGGACCAATTGCATCTTGTGCATCCAACATTGTGGCAGGAAGGATCACAGGGAAAGTGGTGCCCTCCAAATCAGAACTTGTGTTAAGCAGCTGTATATTTGAAGAGAACAAAATGAGAAAAAAAAGCCTCAAACATGAAACCTTTCAGAACCAGAAGTGGTCGGGATGTCATTCTGTATCCACAAGATGACACCTTCAGAAGTGTGGTGATAGCACCCGGGTTTCAGGGTCGACTCAAACCAAGACTACCACCTACTTAAGCACAGCAACATTTCCTGGGCTCCTGTCCTGCTGCTGGCCACACTTGTGCCAGCTGGGGTGCCAGAAGGGAGTGCTGCAGCATGGGCACCAGTCTCAAATATCTTTTTATTTAAACACTGACATTTTACCTCCTGGAGAAATGCAGTGGGGGTTATTGCCTTGGTATGGCTTAGTGAGACCTCATGTGTGAGACTATAAATGTCCAGGATGAATAGTGTTCAGGCTCTTACAAGCTTAGCCTGTCACAACCTGTTGTGATTTATTATGGTTTAATATAATTCCTAGAAATTATTCTCTATACACATGCTGTATAACTGTTTCACAGAAGGGCTGTTCCTAATCATCTGGCGCGAGCAAAGTTTGGGCTAAAGTCAGAGACCTTCAAGTAAACAGGACAATTAAAATAGTTTAAAGATAACTACGATGTTTTCATTATGTCCTGTAGCTCTTCATGGTGATTTTTCTATTAATTCTTTTGCTGGACTGTAAGACAGATGGAAGATGTATTCTATATACGGGGCAGATTGTTGATAAGACTTCTATTGCTCACCTGGTTCACAGCAGCCTGGATCTGCTGCAGGGAGGGTCAAGAATGATGCAAGGCCAGGTGCAAAGCTTCCTTGGGAAGTGCCTTGCTGTGGCAGTCCTGGGGCTTGTACCCTCAGACCCATTCACTTCATGAAGGGGAGTGAGATGCCCTGATGCTCTGAAGGGTCCACGTTGCTGTCTTTGTTGGGGTCTAAGTTGGAGGAAGAACGGATATCCAAAACAACTCTGACTTTCAGTGTTCAGTGTGTGTTCTCCCACTGTACCAAAAATAGTTATAACATTGTCAGAGACTTTCAGAGGATGTTACTCACAAATTTCAGTTTCAAACATGAACTGCTTTCATGAATGTTTATTACGTTTGGCTTCTTCCCTCTGTTTCTCCTGAAATTGGTACAGAGCTGAATCAGAACAGCTTTGGAAAAGAAACACAAAGTTGCTACAGTTACGAGTTACTGCATGTGGCACCATTTGTTTGTTGTTTTCACCACAGCATCACTTGAGATGCCTTTGCAGTACATATGAATACCACAGAATGACACTTCTAAACAAAATAGCAGCGCCTCCTCACTGTAGATGTGACAATATATTTCAAATCCCATCATCTCCTTTATTTGTATGGCCCTGAACACTAAGAGCATTTTTCTCCTAAATCCCCCTAAGCAAAGTAACTCTGAGCAAGGTCACTGTAATATTGGTACATCTAATTCTACTCAACTTGGTTTTACCATTTTTTTTTTTTCCTTCAGTGAAAAAGAGAGCTGGTTTTCTACTACACGTGAAGACAACAGAGGGTTACCCAAGCCTTTGGGAAAGGCTCTCAGCTGCTCTGCAGCCGGGGTTTGTTGGGAAGGCTGTTGGGTACCTTGAGCTGATGCCAGTCCCATCTTCCTCCATCTGTCCAGCAGGGCAGGTGAGATGGCTTGTCCTGCTTGGAGAAGCCCCATTTGGGATTTCAGTCCAACAAGACTGCTACAGGAGACTGAACAAGTGCAGGTCTCCGAGGCCTGAGTTGAGGTATTCTAATTCTCCTTCAATTGGTTATATTTAGATATGGAAATTCCCACCATCTGCTTTGAACCTTGTGTCACCAGAACAGACACCCGGCACTGAGGTGCCTCTCCTCACTAATTGTAGATGAGTTTTCACCTTGTGAGCTGCAACCTCGACCCTTTTGCAGAATCTTCCTCTGCTCCTATTTAGCTCTCGTGCCTTTCCCTTGGTGTGAGTGGTGTTCAAATGAAACTGGAAGCCCAGGCTGGTTTCCTGGAGGCTTTGCCCAAGTGCTGCTGTCACGCTGCCAGCTGCAATGGGTCCCCAGGGCTGTGACCTACTGCCAGCACCACATGGTAGGAAGCTGGGGTTAGAAATGCCAGGATGTATTGGAAAAAAAAAAAAAAAAAAAAAAAGGAAGAAATTACTGCTTTTAAGTTAAAACTTTCCATGTAGCTGATCTTTTGGCAAATGATGATCTGAAATGACATGCCTGCTCTCCAAACCTAATTGTTAATTGGTCAATCGACCTCTAACTGACTGGCATATTGCTCTGATCATCTGCGAGCCTTTTGGCACCGCTTCCCCGGCTCAGGTTAGC
This sequence comes from Grallaria varia, assembly GCA_013396735.1. Lineage (NCBI taxonomy): Eukaryota > Metazoa > Chordata > Aves > Passeriformes > Formicariidae > Grallaria > Grallaria varia. Next base: position 958,675 of record VWZG01006115.1, on the reverse strand, counting down.
TGCTTGTACTTGTACAATCTGCTTGCAAAATGTCATCGCTCTGAATCACTGGGGCCAGTGCCAAGGCCTGCGGTGCCCGTGGGAAGGGCTCCCTGCGAGCTCGGATGGTGCCCTGGCTGGCAGGGGCAGGGCTGGCAGGGGCTGTGTGTGCAGGGGCTGTGTGTGCAGGATGCTGCACCGTGGGCTCTGGCACACGGGGCCGGGTGCCTGCGTGATTGCAAACGTTAATTTGTGACAGGAGATGCATCATTGCCGTTTGCTCTGATCTTGAGCAGCGTTGCCAGCCCTTTATCAGATTTTAATCAAAACAAGGGCAATTAATTTCTATGCCCTTATCTTATCTCGCTGATCTTACAAGCCCTTTCAAAGTTTGGTTTCGTGTTTTCAGCTCCTGAACGCGGCTGTAGCGCAGTTTTAGTTCGGAAATCTATAATTCAAACTTCAAGACGGAATGCACTTCCCATGCAGCCTTTTCATAATTGGTTTTTGGGCTGGTCTGTTCTGTGATGTGTAATTGTTAGCAGTTGTAAAAAGATAACTCACGTTTTTAAAAGCCTAACGCTTGCTCTGTGCAGATAAAAACTGTGACAAATTATGTTCCAAAAAAATCATAAAAGTAGAGAGACATGTTAATAACCAAAGGTGAAGTTTCATCTGAAGGTCACCAGGAGCTATTAAAGTGGTCAGTAATTCCAGGGTTTGCCAGCAGCGATTTGACCATATCACTTATCTGCTCTGGTCCATGCTTAAGCATCTCCCTCAGTGAAAAAATAATCCACTGAGAGTAATACTGGAGGTCAGAGGTAACTATGGAGAAAAAGCAATATTGTCAAAATAAACCAGGCTTTCAAGTACAGACATTCAAATTCCCAGTCCATTAAAATGTTTTGACTTTGACAATTTTACCACACTGTTTGGACGCATCCTTTAAAATACTGCTTTTCGTGATTTTCGGACCCCCCCAAAAAATCAAGTAGATCATGTTAAAAAGGACATAAAGTAAGGAATAGCATTTCACATTGTCAAGTAAGTATTGGGTAATAAAGAGCAGTTTTTAGTTTCAGGATGTCAGAGATGCCAAAATGGGGCCAAATAATAACTGTGGTTATAATGCAAGTTTCATGAAGCAGGAGCTGGAATTGCAAAACATTGCTGCTGTCAGCAGGCTGGGGGAATCCCTCCTGCCCAGCCAGCATATCTGCTGGGTGGCACTGGGAGGAGAGGAAGAGCCCGGTTTTGCTTTTTTTACAACTGGCAGCCACCTCTGGGTGACAGGTAAAGTCATGATCTTCCCAATGTCTGCGAGAGGGTTTCCGTGGGCTTCAAAAGCAGCAGCAGAGTCGGTGCCTGTGTGTGGCACAGCCACTGCTACGCTGGGTTCAGGAAGGCTTGTGTTTGGCTCCTGGCTGCGTCTCAGGTGCCCTGTGTTAGACTAGTGCTGTTGCTTGAAGGCACAGACCTAAGACTCAGGGAAACACAATGAAAGAAAGGATATTTTATCTTTTCCCTACCTGTCCTGGCTGCAAGAGGCGGGGTCCAGGTGAACTTGTGCTGCATTCATACAGCACCCAGAACAACAAAGTTCTCAGCTTCTGACCTTTCCCGTTTTATTAGACTCCTGAAGTTATCCACATTATCTAAAAACAACCTTTCCTTTATGAGTTTCATTACAAGTGCTTATTGTGCGAGCTTGTCCTGACAGCATTTTTTGGCATGAAATCCTCCCTGTGCAAGATGTAAGTTTTCTGTGTGTTTGTGCAAAATGATGAATTTGGTTGCCTGTGTTCTGCATATCTTACAGAGGATATCACAGTGTATTTTGGTATCTTCTGTTAAGTACGTTTTAGTGCACTTTTTTGTTCAAAAGAAACTTTCTGTGGTTAAATGGTGCTTTGATATGTCTTAAAGGGCAAGTGTTCACAAGAACTTGTAATGCATTTTTCACGTAAAAGCTTGGAGTAGTTCTGATAAATACAGATTATAGTAGGATAATTTACGTGTTCAAAATACGTTCTCTCATTTACATGTGAGACTGCAATGGTTCACCGCCGCAGGCACCTTTTTTACATATTCAATGTAGTAAAAAAACCCAAATCCCAACACAAAAGTTTAAGAAGTTTAATTTATAGCCCAACAAGGAAACATGTAGTGAGGCATGTAATGAAAATGTCCTGTTTACTTCTGTCATTTTGAATGCCCTCGTTTTCTAACACTTGAGGCAATTCAATAATATTATTGATTCACACCTGTTCTGTAACATTGCCTTTGCAATGAGATCCAGCAGAAGAGAAACCACACATCTGCATACACCTGAGACTTGCAGCAATTTGAAAGAAACTCAACCTGTCTGATGTTCAGACAGACGCTATCCAGGTGCTGTCTTTGGGACATTCAGGTACCCAGTATAACCAATGCTGGGATCTTATACTATGTACGTGTGTTGCAGGCAGTGTGCCTTACATAACATATAGCAAATATTGGGCGTCACGTGCATTTATCCCATTTATCCCTGTGCTATCCGTTATAAAGATTCAAAGTTTTTCTATCCTTGGTGGGGGCGGGGGGATGGTGTAAAAATGTCTCTTTGTAGTGGAAAAAGGGAAGAACATTAATTTTTCTGCGGCTCTTTGAGGGATGGGTTTGTCTTTGCAGAGTTGATGCAAGAGATTTGTTGCCCTTAGAGCAAAGGAAAATCAAATGAGTGCTGAAAGCCCGGTGAGACCAGCCCATGGGTCAGGTCTCTTGTAATATAAAAGGGGAAAAGAAGCCCCTGTATTGCAAAACACAGATGAGGGACCCCAAACTGAACCTTAGGACCAACACACAAGGGTTTGGATGGCTGTCCTTCAGCTAATATTTAAGCTATCCAAGCTGTACACTGAGGCTGGAGAAGGGAACCAGCAGTCTTGTAAGAACAGGCTTTCTTCTCAGATTCTGACTCTTTGGTTTTAGTGGTTCCTGGGAAAATCAAGAAGAGCAGCCCCTTGATGTTGTTTCGGCCCTTGCACAATAATCCAGTCTAAAATTAAAATACGAGAGGCCCTTCAGCCTCTTCAGTAGGGTTTGGATCTGTTTGGGGCCTCAGTGAGGAAGAGCTTGGGGAAATGACTCCTCCTGAGTAGATGTGGCAGCACCTGAATTTGAAGTCAGAGCAATGTGTTTCAAAGAACATCCGCAGGAGTAACAAGTTCAGCTAGAGAATGGTGCGTTAAATTTCCCCTATCTGTTCACTTAGTTCCTTTTTAGTTCCTTTCACGATTCTGATTTTCTTTTATTTTCTCTGTCCCTTTGCAAGAGGGTTACTGAGACACAGAAACACCCACTGGTGGCAGTAATGGCAGTTTTACAGCTTCCCTTAGCTAACCATTATCAGGCCACTCAGCGCACCGAGTGGAAGGCACAATATTGCTTTAACACCCCTCTGATTTCCTTCCTCCCAGGGGGCAAATGCTCTGCAGAGAAACCTCCACACTGCTGACCACAATTGCTGTAATTTGTTAGTCTAATGGGAAAAAGTACACAGCCTTTTGAAACTGGAAATATAAAATAATATTGTGCGATACTTTACATAAATAGGGCTTGTGCATGGAAGTGCCTCTGGTTCACTTGAGCTCTTCCCTCAGAGAGCCTTGATTACCTGCATTAACTGTCCCTGGTTAGAAAAGCACTTATTAATAAATTATACATCTGCAGTTTGTTGCCTTGCAAAAAAAAAAAAAAAAGAGTTTAAAACTGCTGTAGAAAGTATGGGAATGAAATCTGCAGGCTGAAGAACCATTTAGTAATTGAACTTGAGTTACTCTAGAAAAAAAACACTCGAGTGTCTGCAATTCTTGGACTCACACTGTCCAAATGCAGGAAAAGTTTGGGGTTTGCATCATTTATTCTCTAGAGAAAGCTGTGTGATGGGGCTCTGATATGGGGAACTGCAGTGTGCAGGATGGGCTGCAGAGGCAGGAGGGGCTGAGCAGAACCTGACCCACTGCAAAGCCAGTCTCGGGTGTCTGTGGGCATACAAACTAATCTGTGTTTCTAAAATGAGGAGCAGGATGGTGATCCAGGTAGCCCTGCAGTGCAAAGGCACTGCTGTGAAGGGCTTTCCCAACAGCCTGGGCAGGGATGCTAGAGTGAGTGGGATGGCGAGGCACTGGGAGCAAGAAGGACCAGTTGAAATTTAAAAAAAAAAAAAAAAAAAAAAAATTCAAAAAAATCAATCTTTCCTATAGCTGATCAATATTAATAATGAAATTGAGTGGCTGAAGAGGATATATGTTTTATTATGAGAGGGGAAAATGAAAGAAATAAAAACAGAGGTGAAATACCTCTGCTGATAATCAGACAATAAGATCTAAAGTTTAATAGCTGCAGAATGATCACAGGGCTGCTGTAACTGCCTGCAGTTGCTTCAACGAGAGCCTTGAGTTTGCATGTTGTGAGTTATTGGAAAATCTCTCTGCCATTAAGTGCTTTGATGAAAGATGTACTTAAGGTCTAAAATGACCAGAGGAAGCAGAGGAACTAGCAAGTGCTGCTGCTGAAGATGCCTGAAAGATAGATTATATGGTGTCACATGGTATTTGATGCCTTAACTGGAAAACGTGTGAGCCAAATATGAGTTACACTAGTGAGATGCAAGCTCTTCGCAGCTTCCTAAGCTTAGTTCAGGTTCAGGTGTTTCCAAGTTCAAACACGGCTTATCCACTTTGTGCTTGAATAACAAGCTGAATTGGAAAGATATTTCTTCTAAGGCAGGAGGTTCTCCTGCTTTGGTTGGAGGCTTTTCCCAGGCTGGGCAAGAAAAGCAGCAGAGAATTAATCTTTCTGTGGCTCCTGCTAGAAACTTAGCTCTGGCTTTCTGTGGAGGAATGGCCAGAGGAGTAAATAAAGGAAAAAAAATCCCTCTTTCAACACAAAGGCCATAAATCTGAGCATAAGTTGAGAGATGAAATAGTTGCTTTCAAGCCTGAAAGTATTAAAAAAGGAGGAAAAAAACCCCAGATGATCCACTTCTTACAAATCTTTGTTACTAGGACATCTTGTTTCCAGTTTTTCTCTCTCAAGAGTTCTTGAGAGAGTCCTTTTCTCTCAGATGATATTTACCCAGAGTAACCTCCAGATCACAAACACACTTATCTCTACTTTATATCAGCCTTTAGGATTAGGAATATAGATCTGTTTTCCAGACTGACCGTCTGACTTACTGACCTGAGCTTGTTCCTTCGCAGAGCAGCACATGATGCCATTCTTGTCAAAACCACAATTAGTCAAAACCCTTTACAGGAAACATGAGCCCAATAAGGATGGATAAAGTAGGAAATCACATGGATCCTACACAACCTGCTCGTAGCATGAAGGTACAGGGATCTCTCCTGGTGCTGCTCACCAGCTGCAGTCACATCAGCCAGGAAGGGGAGTGATGAGCAGATTAAGGGATTTTTCATCTTCAAAACACTTTCAACCATTAAAAATGAATTTTTACCTCACACTTGGAGAAAACATGAATTTTTTTTTTTTGTCCATGATGCAGCTGAATTCTCTTTGCTCATACAGTGGATGGGAGCCTCAAATGCCTGGATTGGTGTCCTGCCCTTATTCTCCTCTCCCAGCAGTGCTGACACGTTGTTATCCCTGCTCTCTGTCCTGAGTGATCCAAGTGTCTCATTGAAATTTTGCCTAGCCTGACAGGCCAGTCTTGGGAATTAACTACACTCTGGCTACAGAATACAGTGGTTTTATGAGCCTCTCCTTTTTTAAGTGTGCCCTGTACCCAGGGAGACGACGGGATTTTACTGCAGTCAAACTTCAGTGGCCCAGCCCACCCAGGGCAGCTCCCACGTATCAAACTTGGAAACAGAGGCACAGCTCCAAGCTGATGACTCCTTTTAGCACATACGGTGCTGGAATTCGTGAAAGTGTCACCAGGGAATACTAGAACTAATTTTATTATTATTATTTTTATTCTACAAACACAATAAAATAACAGCTACAGTGCAATTGCTGAGCTGTTTTCACACAAAAATAATAATTATTTTAAAAAGTAATTTGAAAACCCATTCACGATAAGGAGAGGAACACAGGGGAAATATTGACACTGAGATACTGTAGCCCGAGGCAGACTCTTCTCTCGTAATCCTGAGTTGTCCATCTCCATGCCCCTGAAAGTGAGAAAGGTCAGTAGATCAGTGCCACCACTTGCATGGTGGCCCCCACCAGAGCATCTCAGGTTTGCCCTGGGCAGGTTCCTCAGCCAGAGTGGAACTGCCTTTTTCAGTCTGTACAGCGCTAAGCTGTTGTGATTGCAAATTATTAAAAAAAAGGGCAGCTCAGGAAGGAGTGGAACGAATGCTGCGTGTCTTCCAGCTGGTGTCTAACCCAGCATGAGTTCCTGCTGAAGCTTTTCTTGCAGCTGAATATTCATAATCCCAAACCTTTCCTTAGGCAGGGCAGTTTGAGAGTTTCCATGCTACCTTGCCATATGCTTTCAAAATCAGAACTGCTTGGTGTCTCTGAGTTCCATGTTTTTCTCATAAATTTGCTTTAATATTGTCTCCATGTTCAGAGGAGATGAGTGCTGGAAAGCCTGCAGAGGTGATTTGTTCTTATATGTATCCAGACTTGGAATATTCTCAGCTAATAGAAGAAAAAGGCAGTGCATAAACCATGCAAGACTAGTTTTAAAATACTCCTATCTAAAATTGGCTTATTTGGGTGTGAGATTTTTGGCTGAGAGGTTTTTGGTGAGTAGTGCCAGGGGAAGGTTACTGCTGTTCCTCTGGCACTGCCATTTGGATGCAGAAAATCTTCTGCAAAACCAAGATGAAATGGCAGATCCTTTTGCTTTACCATGTCTCTGCAATGCAGAAAATTAAGACATAATAGGATATTTCCCCTTGAACAGTAGTAAAATTTAGAACTCTGACCTAGTCACAAGGGCTGGCTGAGACTGGAAGGTACCTCGGGACTCCAATTTGAATTCACATATATTTCCAGAGTATTTTTCAGGTGCAGTATGACTCTACAGTCATGCCATTAGCTTTTCAAACTCAGTTTGTAGAACTGTTTCAAAGCTGATTGAAATGTCTTTGACTGTCTCATCAGGATGTGTGCAGTCTGAGAGGCTGGCTCTGCCTTAAATGGACGAGTAAAACTGTTTAATTGGAGCAGAGTCAGGATGCTGGGGTTTTTATTTAATCAACACTTAATTAATATATGTGAGCAGACTTGGGATCAAGTCCATAGTTAAATTTGCCCAGGTTCACCCAAAATGTGTCTATACTTCCAGCCCTGTAGTTGTCATTGACTAACCTTAGAATGAAACACATGGGCAAAGAACCAAACCCGCTATCGCATTTTACTTCTCCCAACTGTAATATGTTGCATCTCCTCTCCCCCAAATAGATACTTTGAGGCTTTGCTGATTCACGTTAAAAATTAATGAAAGCAGCCTTAGCACTCACAAGTAACCACACAAAAATAACATGGCGCGTGTGAGCAATGGAGGAAGGGTAATTTCGAGAAAGACACTGACTTCTGAGCTAGCTTCAGTGTGGCTCTTCTTTTTAAGTGATCAAGTCGTTTCATGACAATTTTTGTCCTAAAAAAAATGTAATACAGATCTCTCTGCCCCTGCTGCGACTCCACTCTTCTGGTGTTTGGTGCCTGTAAATGTGTAGGACTGCGAGTGCACCCTCCTTAGACTTACAGAACGAGCATGTTGGATGCCATGGAATTTATTGCCAGCACTCCCAGGAAAGCCCCTCCACTCACACTCCACACTTGCTGCCAGCTATAATGTTCAATCTCACTGTCTCCCATCAGATTTTCATGATGCTGCTCGGCGCAGCAGGTCACCAGCGTCCGGGTGGTTTTTCCTGCCCTCCTTCCCTGTGTGATGCAATCGCTCATAAGACTGACAGCCCATGCAATAAAACTGTTTCAGATATCTATTAATATTTTAACATGCTTTTAAGAAAATTTGGCCTTTTGTAATTCTGGTCTCAGAACAGACACATATAATGGTTAGTGATACACATTATACCCAGAGCAGTCGTTCTTAGGTATGTTCCCATTGTTTGGACTCACATTTTAACATCTATTATTAAAAAAACAAAACAAAAACAAAACAACTTTGACAATTACTTGTTTAGATGCAATGTTGGCTCAATCTGATGACCAGAATAAAATATTCCTTTTCTCCCCACCCCCCCAAAATAAAGACTGTGATTAAGACCATAACTTGTTTTTTAGCTCCAAGCCCAGGCTTTGCCCTCTGGTACCAGCTCTAAGCCAAGTGCAGCTGGACCATGGGGGTGTATCCATGGTCCTCAAGAATATGTGAACTCCAGACATCATGCCAGTGACAAAAGTTGACAGGTTCCTACTAACAAGAGGCTCGTTTTGCTTTGTGAAATCTACACCCACACAGTCTCTCGTGCTCATTGCATCTGCCCCACACAGGGCTCAGGGTTCCTGTTTTGGAGCACCCACCCTGAGCAGTGCGGAGTGATGCCAGTCATAACTAAGGTGCTACATGGCCAAAGTTGTTCTACTATCCACAGTTGAGAAGCTGCACCCATTTGAAGGAGAGCACACAGGATGTTAATAAGAATCTATAAATTAATCTGTATATAACACCTTGCGGACACTTAGGTTTTATAGGTATTGTGAGCTGAAAGCTTTACCAGTCATTCATCCTTTATTGTGTTCATTATGGGAATATGACATCTCGATACCAAATATCTGCACGTATAATAAAGCACCTCAGTGAATTAACGGGATGATTGCTACAGTATTTCTCCTTTCCACTAATCAGAAATGTAGGATATATTACTTCTGATGAATCCTTAGACATTCTCATGTAGATAAATTAACTAACTGGCTGTTAATAATGTTCAAGGGATTTAAAACAATATATTTTCAGTCTTTTATGAGGTTGATCTAAATCTATAAGCATGGATTGGACATAGAGAAAACGTGAAGGTGTGGCTGCAGTTATTGCATATGAATATATGTCACATAAAGGAGAAAACTGGGGTTGTTCCAATGACAGGTCACCATTAATGAAACCTTCAGATTTTTGTCAATGCTGTGATATGAATAGCACAAACATTGACTCAGCAAAGTGTGTGGTGAAAGACCTGAATGCAAATCTATTTGTTACTTCACTGGGATCTGGGTATTGCATGAATTATGTGTTGAATGGGATCCCACCAAAGCAGGTCCTTGAAATAAAGCCAAAGTTCGACTGTTTTCCTAGATGGTGACATGAGTATTCCAGATCAATTCAACTTGGCTAACTGGTTTTTCCATTATTATTTTCTGGAGACACCTCAACTATTTATGCCAGTCTTTTACATGTTCTTAAATGGATCTGTAGTATCAGTGTGTACTCCACCCTGAAGGTAACATGCACATGTTTTTATGTTTTTGGAGAAATACTTCATGATAAAACCTGGAGGCACAGTGAAGCTTAGAAACAGTAAAATAAAAAGGCAACTTTAAAAAAAATTAATTTAAAAACATCTCACAATATTGCAGCCTGTCTTTTGTTTTGAGGGAGGGAGACATGGGACCTGGCTCATATTCTGACCATTTGGGTTCAGCAATAATTCAGGCTTGCAGAATTAATGGGGGAGGTGGAATTACCTGCTGCAATGAACTTTTCACTACTTAAAAAGAAGCACAAATAGGGCTTGGATGGCACAGCATACACTGTGACTAGAAAAAGCATTGTAGCAGAGAGGAAAAAATTATCAGGGAGAGGTGCTTTTGAGCCTGTCATAGCTGCTGTGGCTTTTATCCCATATCAGACTGACAGATGAGATAAACACCCCACATTTTAGTCAGATCCTATTGTTTCGTCAGAGTTACTTAAATGTATTTACAATCCCTGAAGCACTTTTTTATAGTAATGGTAGTGAAGCCCTTCCAGAAGGAATAAAGATGATATAACATTCTCGAGTACCTCTGTCTTACTAATGGAATGACTTATGTTACAGGGGATATTGTTCTGCTGAGCTCCACTAAAATACATATTTACTAGTCAATCTAGTCGTCGTCTTGGCAGTCAATGCCATGATATCACAGCGCTGTGTCTTTCAGGAGAACAACAAAGCAAGCAGAAATTCTTTCTCTGGGACCTCTTTTTGCCTTCATTGATACTTCTGTATTTAAAAGAAGCCACATCATTAAATGAGAATGAGCCACCTCTGCTGCACAGTACAGCGGTCGTGTTCCTCTTTGGAATTCCGTACAGCCGTGAGAAATCGGGCACGGCAGGCGAGACGTGTCGTAAACGTTGGATGCAGCTGGTGGTGCCCAGTTAGCTTAGCCAGGGCTGCTCCCTGCAGAACGGGGACAGGACAATAATGGGAGGAGAAAAACATGCTGAGCTGTTTTGAATGAATTGGAGAGATCCGTTGGTATGCAGGTATTCCATGCAGCATTTCATTTTCTGTTTATTGTAAAGGAAATCACAAGGTAGTGTTAATCTCTGAGGAATATTGATGAGTGACTTGAGTCACGTACCTGTACTCCAGTTTCTGCTGGGGTTTCTGATCTTCTGCTTTGAGGAACCTCATTCCCTTTTTCCCTTATAGCCAAAAGCTCAAGTGAGGTTCTGCCATTCAGGTTTTCAAGAAAGAAAAAGATAAGACAACTGTGGGTTTTCTGATGGCAGGTTTGGGGTTTCTGGGCTGAGAACGCTCCAAGTGTCCGGCACTCCCGTAAACGTGACTCTCATCCCGGCACTGCAAAACTTGTCCAGATGTGGGACAGTTTCTGCCTACTCATATCCCTTGGGAAGAGATCCAGTTCAAAACCGTCTTCCTCCCTTATCAGCGTTGCACTGAAAAGCAACAAAACAAGAGATAAACCCTCCAACACACAAAAGCAGCTATGAAAAGCTTTGAAACCCCGTTCCCATGGCATTTGGTCAGCTGTTGAGCCAGGAGATCATCACACCCCAGATTGAGCAGAGGGCCATTGTGACCTTCATTTTCACAGTGAGGCACCACAAAGTTGTTTTGTCCCAGTGCTCCTGTAACGATGACACGCTGGGAAAAGTGAGTGCTCGGTGGAGCTCTGATTCAGGCTCCCCTCTGCTCTTTGCTGGCCTGGCAGGAGCGCGTAGGGCTGGAACAAACTCCTTCCCCATCCTCCAGGGTGTTTCCCTCCACGTGCGCCTCTGTCTTGGAATAAAGAGGCGTAAAGGCGCAAAGGCTTGAGGTTCTCGAGCAGGGAGGAGTGTGATGGGTCGTAGGAAGGATGTGTTGCCTCCTGGTACAGCCCTGCTGTGGTTACAGCGCCGTATTTTGATTTATTTGTGGTTGCTGCAGTGGCTGCATTCGCTCTCACAACGGGAGTGTCCCTGTCAAGGAACACACGTGACAAACTATTTATAAGGAGGAGGCTTGCTAGGAGAGGGAGCAGGCTGAGAGCAGCACGGGGAGCACTCGGGCTTGGGAGGGACATGGGACACACAGCAGGGGCACGGGATTAAAAAAACCAAACAAAACCTTAATTTTGGCTTCAGCAGCTCTCATTGGCCTCCACTGCCTGTTTACCAGGGCGAAAAGGTGTCACAGTACATTTGTGGGGTGTGGATGGTCCTGGAGACACAACACTTTAGGTAACTGAATCTGTATGAGGCACACCAGCATTTCATTCACTTCCTTTCGTGCCCTTTTCCATGGCAGCACGTTGATGTTTGCTCAGAACAGGAAGGGTTATCTATTTTTGGAGTAAGGAGATGCATTTCAAGAGTTTATATGGAGCCAAATGATTGCAAAAATATAATTTGAGCTTCATAAACTGTTAAAAAATGAATATCTGTAGTCAGTGAAAAAGGGAATGTTCTCCAGAAACGGAGGCACTTTTACTTTGTACCTGTGCAACCTGTGATTTGTTTTGGCAGCCACCTTAAGGTGCTGCCAGCTGTGAAAAAAGCTATTGCATGTCCCCGCCGTTCAGTGTGGGTGAAATGATCTCTGCAGATGGAGCATGTGAATATCAGTTTGCTACATTTATAAAGAGCTTTGGGGTACTTCGGCATGAAAGGTCCCATAGTAGTGAGAGATATTGTTACTATAAAAACATTTTATCCTGTTTTAGTATGATGGTTTATTGAGTTCTAAAGTACTTTTCATGGCAAACATATATATTAACAGCAGCAGCAGAAGCAGATGGGAACAAATACGTGTTTTCAAATGAACTTTCTGGGCCAGATTCTGTATGATGTAAACTTGGAGTAAGCATGTTTAAATTAAAGACAAATCCCCCATTTTTTTATAGCTAAGTTATTGTACTTTGAATTATCTTATTGCTGGTTCCACATCTGAGTAGGAGTCAAGTGACTCTTGTACTTCAAAGCTGATTTGAAAACAGCTTGTCCTTCTCCAGTGTTGCTGCAGCTAAGGGCAAAAACTCACACAATCTTGTTTGCCACCCCATAAAAGACTTAACAGTATAAGACACCAAAAAAAATAATAATAGGATAAATACTAGTAGGAATTGGCCTCAGAGGGTATTTCAGAATCTGCTGAAAGCTGGTACTGAGATACCACAGACAGTATGAAGACAAACAGCAATAGCTCATGTGTGACTGACCACATCTAGTCCACCATCCCCTGAGAAGAAGAGGATGAACAAACACGGTCTGTCTCCATAGCCTTGTCCTCAGGGGGGGTGTTTATAGAAAACCTGATTTGAATTTTGCATGTAATTTTGTTGTTTATTGCAAACTGATTTAAAAGGACAAGCTGGTGCTCTTTCATGTCTAGCCAGAAGTCTATACATGGATTTCTGGATGTGCTGGAGAAACCCTCCATGTGAAGCTTTTTTTCCTCCTTACAGAAACACAGGAATCAGTTTTGTAAAGGCAAGGGAAGAACATTTGCATCCTTTGCAAAGGCCTTTCTTTAATAATGTTGTCTTTCAGTATTTGTAAGGAAAACTTACATAAATCTTAGTAATTTTTCCCCTGTTGTTTATTTGCACCACTTTGTTACTACTCTTAGCTAGAATAATGCGTTAAAATAATACTGGATTAATGACACAGTGCTGGGGAAATGAGACTCAATCTAATGCTGTAGAAATCCATTTTACATGAAAAAATAACCTAACCCTTTAACCAAAAAAAAAAAAATTTAAAATGAAAGCAAAAAATCAGCATGTTAATGAATAATTTATGTTGTGATTTCTTCTCCCTTCCTCTGATGATCCTGAATCTCTTCACACCCATTCACTAGAAATCATAATAAAATTAATAGAAGTTATTCTTCTTCAGGCCTATAGGTGATATTGAGCATGTGGCAATGTGTATTAAAAAAAACCTTGATATACTATAAAAACCCCATCCCTACAAAAAGGTGACATAGTCCTTTAAAAATAGCTCTTCCAATCCATTGTGCAAAGACACTGACAAAGATTGACAGCTTTTAGAAAGGTGTAATGTTCCCAAGCCAACTGCTAGCACAGCTCAACAAGATAAAGATCAGTAATTCGATCCAGAGGAGAAGGCTAAATGTTAGAGGTTAAGCTGCTATGTTCCTACTACTAATCAAGCTTCAACACCTTATTTTAGCATCATCAGACCTCAATAAGGAAATGGTGAATTATTAAAGCTCCAGCATCCTGGTACACATTGATACTCTTCTGAGAAGCTGTGGCTTAAAACATGCTGGCTGTTGTCTTAATTGACATGTGCAGGATCTTTTTGACTAGGTACTGGCGTGCTATTTTTTCTTTCTTTTGCTTGGATACTGATAATTTAAGGTTAAGATACTTTCAAGGTGCAGTATGCTGCTCTAATGAGGACTTAATGGAGTGGAACAGTGATCGTTTGTACAAACTATACTGGACAGACACCTACTGCACATCAAAATCCAGACACCACGGATCCTGACATCCCATCTACTTTTGTCCCAGCCTCCATCAGCAGATTTTTAACCTGGTTTCCTAATGAAATGAGGCTCAGGTGGCTGCTCTCTCCACCAACCCCCTTCTCCCCTGGTGGCTTTCAAACCCTCTGGCCGATGGCAGCCCAATCTGACTGGTGGTCAAGCCCTACAAGGCAAAATCAGGGCAAGGAGCAAGAGCCTCAGCAGAGACCTCCTGTCTCTGCCAGTGGACACTGGGATGGGATGAGGGGTGGGATACACTGGGGAGCTGCTCTCTCTGAAGAAATTTTTTCTTCCAGTAAAAGAATTCAGCTGAGAATCTTGATTTTGAATGCTATGGAAGCTGTTATTGTTTATGTAGGATTGAGAAAAGAGCTTAAGTTATTCAGGCTTTAGAAATGCTTTCAAAAATTCACTGCTGGCAAAAACACTTTGATACATTTCAGTGGAGGTCGCCTCTGTGTTTATTGCACCATAAGAACCAGAGGGACCTGAGGGCCAAATTCTGCTGGGAGTTCACACAAAATGTCCCATTCAAAGAAGACAGGTCGAGTTTCCAGGTTAGTTTTACACAGGAAAAGGGACGTACAGAAATGTCGGCATTGTCATTCAGTTGCTCCCTCTGAACTGGTGACATGCACTATTTGCAGGGACAGTTTTCTGCGCTGTGCTCAAGTCATCTAATAAGAGTGTTTGTAAATATTGTCAGATTTCCAACCAACATTAGGCTGAGTGTCATTACATTTAACACATCGACATAAATCCCATCGATGCTCTAATTTATACTAATGGTAAGTAAAAGAGTTAATCCAGAATTACACTGAGCAGTGCCCACTAATATGCCTAAAATATCCAGTGTGATCATTACTAGTCACAACCCTCCAAAGCTATTTCCTGGCATCTGCACTCCCCAGGGGCTGATACCCACAGCATTAGTCAAGCCAGGCACTCCTGCTGCTATTGCCTCTCCAAAAAATACTGCTCTTAAAAAGAGACAATGATGATGTCTATTTTGTTTGCAGTCACACTGCCATGATAAACAGCCCAGGGCTTTTGCCACCAATAAATGGGGATTTTGCTCCAGATACGGTTGCAGGACCTTTGTCATAAGCACTCTATTTATTTTATAATGTTCTTTCTCAGTTTTCCAAGTTGAAAGTGACTTTTTGTGGGGGGTGGGGGGTGGTGTCAGTCTGCACTGTTAGGATTGTAGCTCACAAAAAATGTCATTTCCCAGCTCTGTAAATGTAGTTCTTAGAACGGATCGTTTCAGTGTTAATTACATTGCTATGACACCCCGTGCATGTATGAGATGCAAAGAGCAGCCTAGCAGGGTTATGTTAAAGGAAATCCCAGGAAGTCTGCAATTAATACACAGATCAGTGTGGCAGGAATGCACCCTTTTGTCCTTGCAAGAATCTTTTGACACCAAAAAAAAAAAA
>VWZG01006115.1:910533-943310 GCA_013396735.1 Grallaria varia | reverse complement strand
AAAAAAAGGAAATAAAAGAAAAAAGAAAAATCACACAAAATGTTCCCATTTCACAAATGAGTCCTCCTGGCATTTTCTATTTGTTCCTGTAAAATTACTGACAACTATACACATTTCTATAATATTACTTCAATCTGCATCACTAGGAAAACCTAAAAGCTTATTAAAGAGATTTATTCTTTCAGTCTTCAAGGTGTAAAGCAGTTTCTTACAAATGTGCTCCATCAGCTTGATGCACGTCTGTGGAAAGGGGGCTCTGGTTTAAAAGGGGTTTTAAGTGAGCTGCGTTCGCTGCGTTCCCAGGGTGGGGAACAGGAGGCACCGGGGCAATTCCCATAAGCAGCATGTTTGCCGTTTAATTCCTTAACAAATGCAGAGGCTTTAGAGACACCTTGTAACTCCACAGAAACCTGGGTACTCGGCTCTGTAACTAGTGCTGTGCCATCCATCTGCTGTTGTCACTTTTGACCTGCACGTGCATCAATCCAGAAGCTGTCCCTGATGGTGGCTGAGGCAGAGGGGTTTGGCTTTCATAGTTAAGTACAACAGTCACCTCATTTCTGATTACTTATATTTCTCAGAATTTTTTTTTTTCTATTTAATTTAAAGATTAAAAAAAGAGATGGGAATATTATCTAGTAGAGCCTGTATTTCCAAGCAAGGACAGTCATTTCTCTTCCAGTAAGTGGAAGTCCCTCTGTATTGACAATGCCACTGAGAAATTAGTGGGACTCAGCAGAAGTAATGGTAGCAATATTGGGCCTGAAATGGCGGCTTGTTATGCACAGGAGAAATACTAGTTTCATGGAGTGGTTATCCTCCTCCTTCTGCTATCACAGGGAAAGCAAGAAATAAAGCCAACATACGTAGATGCCACAGATCTCTCAGCTTTTCAGAATTAAATGAATTTTGTACCTTTTTCTGAGTTTTATTTGAAAGCTAGAATGCATTCGGTATTGCCAGTCTGTGGGAGAGCTGAAGTCAGTCATTTAGCAGGCTGTAAAATGCATTGTAGCTGGAGATGCTGATTGTGGAAAGGCTCCCGTACCCAGTCACTGAGCAGAAGCAGTGACTGCAGGCAGTTTGCAAGCATGTGGTATAATGGTGGCCTGAAACACTGAAACCTGCTCCAGCATCTTTCTAGGGCCTGTGAATCTTCTTAGCAGGTTGGAAATTTGTACCAGCAGCATGCCCAGGGCAGGCAGTTCGGGCTGCGAGTGCTGCACAGTGCCTGGTGCTTCTGACAGGGATGAGCTAAAAATGTCTTCCCATTATTAAATGGTTTAACCCTTTTTTTCCTTTTTTCTTTTCTTTTTTTTTTTTTTTTTTTTTTTAAATCAGGCTCTAGGAGTTCATAAAGCAGAACTAGGTTATCTTGACTATGTTACCACCTAGAAATTTTATCTCTGCAAACACCTTATCTCCTCGGCTGTGTTACCTATCGCCGCAGGCAGGAGGGAGACCATGGATCCTGCCATCACTGCCACCTCCCAGCCCCATTTTTCCCCTCCTGAAGTGGCTTTTGGAGCTGTTCCAGCCAACAGCCCTCGGCTTGGAGGAATCACAGCGGGAGGCTGCGTTTTTGTACATAGCACATAAATCTGTTTGTCAGCTCCATGTCTGGGCTCCATTTTCCCCCGAAGTGCCTGCAAGTACATCCGTGTGTATTTGTGTGCACATGTGGGTACAGACATAAGTGCTTTTAAATCCTGTTGCTAACTGCAGGTTTGCCAGCGGGGTGGACACTGTAGCTCAGAGGGCATGATCCATAGCGAATAACCCCAGCTTGAGTGGAAATCATCAGCTGGGAGGGAAAATTATCCCAGCCCTATGCCTTTGTGATTTCTGGATCCTGCTTGGACATTAAGGCATTGCAGGAGCAAATTGAAAGTTATCAAAAGACGAAGGTCTCCTGGACTTCTCCTGAGCTTCTGGGCCCTGTGGTCATGCAGGGAGAGGGAACAGCAAGGTCTGGGGGACTCTCGCTCCGGGGTGAGTTTCCCTGAGTCTCCCCAGCCCTAACAACAGCAGCAGTATTTTTAACAGAACCAGCTTCGCTGTTGAAAAGCCAACTCTGCTCTGGTTGCACCTCCTTTCTGGGCTGTAACGTGAGGAAGCTCAGCCTGGGAAATCGACTGCCTTGAGCTCCTTCCAAATAGCGCAGGGCAAGCTGGTAGCGGCAACATGACACTGTCAACAAATTGACAATTCGCCTTCCCTCATGTGGTGTCAAACAGACACTGCTGCACTTCCCTGTCCTCCGTCCAAAGGGGTCCCGCTGGGCTGCGGCAGCAGAGAGGAGTTTCCCCAGGGCAGTTTCCACCAGCCCCGGCACGAGAAGTGACCCTGTTTGCTCAGCTCATGGAGCCGCCTCGGCAAAGTATCGGTAGGACCCATAAAATGGCATCATCTCCAACCACCTCAGCAACCCCCCGGGAATGCCGAGAACCTGTTCAGAGAGGGAGGTGCAGGACGTTGCTGCGCGGGATGGGTTCCTGCCCTGCTCTTCCCAAAGCTTTGATGCAGAAAGGAGGTTTGTTTGGTTTTTTTGGTTAGCATAGCCTTGGAAAAAGGCTTGGAGAGCCATGGTGGGGAGATAAATCAGTCTCTCCTGGCAGAGAACAGCCAGAGCTGGGATTAAAAATGTGTCTCCAATCTTATTGTTAGAGCCTTTCCCCACCTTTCTGAAGGATGTTGAGCTTTGCAGTGTTCACAGAAATATCTTCAAACGAGCTGCCCTCATGTTTTTGAAGTAGTGTGAGTGTGCCTTGGCCATGTAACTCCCGTGAGCAGGTAGAGCTCTCACATCCTGTTGCAGTTAAAGATGGGGATGGTTTGAAAGTGTCACACCTAAAGGTGAGAAAATACCTCTCATGTAGGCACTCAGTGCGGCCCCGAGTCTCCTCTGCCACCGATGCACAGGGCAGGTTCTCCAGAGGAATTAAGGTGGTTACAGCCTCTTCTATGGAGCTGTGAGTCCTGCCATAGAGCTACAACTGCCTAATTTTCTTTTTCAAAGCTACAGAGTAGTACCTTGCAGGCACCCATTTGATACAGAGACTGCTCCTCACTTCTGCAAGCCAGGCCAAATTTAGAAACCTAACTCAACATTTCAATTGTTAAAAAGCTTGGCTTTTCCTCCTCTTCTCAGAAGCAAATTTGTACCATTACAGCTGTATTCATCACGGCCCTTTCCCATTCGTTTTCTGCCAATGCTTAACCCAAGGAGTTTGATGGAGGAAGTGAAACACGCGGGCAGTCACCGGTGGTGATGATCTGTCCCTGAAGTCTGATTCAGTGAATTGAACTCATCCATTCAGAGAACAGAAACATTCAATAAGACGTGTGGGCCCATCTTTTAAGGTATTTAGGTCCTTAACCACTAATGTTTCCAGTGTCTGCTAGGTGTGCAGCCACTTTCAAAAAGCAGGATCTGCGTGGCCCATGAAAAACTGCTTGCTCTGGAACATTCAAGCAAACTTCTGTGGAAAAGCTTACCTCTGCACTTCCATTGTGATCAGTGATGTGGGTTAGGATTAATTTCAACTAATTTTGGACACGGGAAAATCAAATGTCCCATGTAAGGTATTTACCTGGGCTATATCTCTACAGCAAAGGAAAGCAGGATCTCTAGCGGGTGAATCATCCCACCTAATTTCAACATCTACCTTTGGGACTGGATGAGTTGTCTTCTCACTGTCTTAACTCAAAGTAAACCTTGGAAAATCCTTTAGGTAAACACCTAACTTTTAGGTGACTAAATTATGATGAACTATATGCCTCTTACTGCAAGTACTTTTAGGTAGTGAATAATTTCAGGATATTTTAATTTGCTTGAGACACATCAAGAACAGAAAATGAGGTAAAATTAGTCATGTGGTTAATCCATTATGTATAATACCCCTAGCTGGAATCAGGGCTGAAACCTGCCCAATAAGTCTACCTTCATGCCTTCCACTGACATTTTTACAATTTGAAGAAAGCAGACAACTCCCCTAAACTGGATTTTCACCTAGTCCCATGAACCAATTTCAAGGCCAAGATTAAAAGTGCCGAGCTTGTATGAAGGTTTGAACCAGAACTTTTGCTGTTCACAGTAATGTAGACAACTTTATTGTTAATGAACATTGTGAAATATTCAGAAAAGTGCATCAGGACTTGTCTTAAAGCATGCACACCCATGCATCCAGAAGGATAGGCTTGTTATAAAACTTGTACTTGTTTCTAAATAGTCTTGAAATAATTTTGTAAGAGGTAATCTTATCAGGAGAAAGAGGGGTCAGAAATCTTTTATTGCCAAGCCAGCTTCCACTTTTTTTCAGAGACAAGCAACCAGGCTGCTTGTTTGGGGAGGTGAATGTCTCAAAATAAATTTTGCACATATCCATAGTAACTGCCTACAGAATGGGCTTGCTGGGCACAACAACACCTATTAGTCTCTTGGAGTGTTTCCCCCCCACTCTACCTTCCTTCCTGTACACGAGGCTTGGAAATCTGACTGCAGATGCTGTGGTAGACCTTTCTTGATGTGTACTGAACCATGGTCCCTGGTCCAGACCCATCCCAAATGCAGACCTAGATGTTCAGAGGAGCCCTTGCTCTTCCCTAATTCTGGATGGATCCTAGGAGGGCATGTGGGAGCCTCCTGCCCATTCCACTGTACGTTGTGGCAGTGCTGATCCTTCGGTGTGTGGCCAGCACTCGTCTTCCAGGGCACTTAAAAATACACCACAAAACCTCCCTTGGTTTTCAACCGGTGCATCTTCCTTGATGAAGCACCCCCTTGGTCCCTGACCTGAGGTCAATGACTTTAAAGGACATTAACTAGCATTGACGGAGAGATTTGCTAAAGGTCAAGGCTTGAATAATTCAAGCCCCATAAAGATTTCACTAAAGTCGAGGCCCTCTGGGCAAGTACCTTATTCACGTGGGCAGGGTGTCCATATGTCCCTGACAAAAGGGGGTGGTGCTGCTCATACAAGGGGTCTGGGGAGGCTTGTATGGGAGCTGTATATCTGTGAGTTCCAGGGTGAAGTGAGATGTCCACAGACAGGGATATAAAGAGAGTTTGTTTTGTTGGCAGAAATCTATGTGTGCTTTTTGCATCTGACTCCCTTGGTTGGAGCCAGCAGCATGATGGTCAAACTGCATCCTTCTGCAGGCTGTTAGCCACTAAAGGAACTCCAGGACACAGGACATGTTGTTGGTCCTGGTCCCAGCAAAAACACATCCCCAAAGTGCAACAGGACAATTTCACAGTCAGTGTTTAACTTGTATTCAGGGCATGTCTCAATGGGTGGGATGTCCTGTCTGGTGTCACCCTGTTCTTTGAAAGGAGCAAAGCAATGACTGGAGGGTGTATTTTGAGCTCCATACTAAAATCCAGTCTGAAAATAGCATTGACATGGAGCATATGTGTCTCAGAAGAGCCTGTCATTTCATCCCCTACAGAAAAGACTGTTGACTTCAGGGACTTACAGGCCAGGACTTAAAACTCCAACAGATCTAAGCAACACCGAAAACACCCTACATTATTTTATAAGTCCTAACTGGGGCTCCTGTACTGGCTCATGTCTCTCCTAGCCATGCTGAGTCTTTGGGTCATCCTGGAGTTCAGGTAATGCCAAATGGACTTCTGCACAGACAGAGAAATGATGGATGTCCTGGAGCAGAGCAGACAAAGAGGATGCCGCCTCCCCAAGCTGGTAGATCTTCAGAGCATCATGTGCCTGCTCCAAAGGTTTTGGGAAAAAAACTGAGAAAAAAATGCTGGTTAGGTCAGGACTGTAAGTTTTACAGGCACTGCGTCTTGTCCTGCAGCCACACTCCTACCCTGAGGTGCAGCATCTCTGCATGCTCATCCACACGCACAACCTGGAGACCCGACGGGCTGAGCCTCATGGTTTGGGAGAGCACATTGTGGGAAAGCTGCTGAGTTAGGACACACCCAAAGGTGAACGAGCTCTTGGCTAAAACTCTTTCCTGCACTGTTGGATGCAAGGATGAACTGTGTGGAGACTTCACCTTTCTTTGGTGGGTGTGGCTTTTCTGTGTCCGCATCAGGCTTGGCGGGTTCACTGTACGATACAAACACAGTCCCACTAATACATGGAAATAGACCTACAGGCTTCAATGAAACTATCCATATGAGTAAGAGCTACTTACATGAGTAATTGTTAGCAGTCTTTGTGTCTCTGTTATTTTAACTTTGAGTAATTCAGGAATGACTGTAGATACATCCATATGACGGCAGTTGTTTCGATGTTTTCATTCGAAGCTCTTCCGAAAAACAGGTGATGCTGTCTAAAAAGGGCATTTAATAAATGAACCAGACAGTCATTTGAATTCGGGTTTCCTTTGTTTGCTGTTAATAACAAAAGCTTATCTTTATCTGAAATGTCTCCTTTTTTTTTTTTTTTTTCCTCTCTCTCTGCTGGAGCATAGAAAGGATTCACAGGGCTTTGTGCTGGGGCTGGGGCTGGGGCTGGAGCTAGCTCCAGTACCAGCTGGTCATAAAGCTACAAACGTGAATCTATACGCTTTAAAAATCAAGAGAATTGCCTAGACAATCATTGAAATGGCATTTGGTTCAATTCCACGTTAAAAAAAATATTTTGAAAGTTTGACCTGGTGTTATAGGGACTTTTTTTTCCAATTCTTCTAAGAGTAATCCCAGTTTACTTTTTTTCCTTTTCCTTTTTTTTTTTTTTTTCCCCCTTCAGGTTCAACCCCTTTTATCACACTAAAGTGCCAATCAATATTGTGAGATAGATGTTACATCTTAGGTTTTTATAACATTACTCGTCCCAGAAGGGATACTGTATCTTTAAGGAAATGGACCCGATATCCTGTTTCTGAAGGATTAAAACACTTTAAAGAGACAGAAGAGGCTGTAAACCCCTATCATATTCTTATTCTCTCTTCATTATCTTGTCCAGTATCTATCCCTGCTGAGTAAATCTGGTTGTGTGTTTCTCCAAAGTGGTCATAAGAAGAAATTTATTTACTTCTCTTTGCACTGGAGGGGCATTACTGGGTTTCAAGGCTCTCCGAAGTAATAAAGATTTTGCAGTGTGTGCAGAAGGAGCAGAAATTCAGAACTTCTTTTCCCCCTCTGAGGTCGTTTGGCCGGCCTAAAGGGGAGACACTTCTCATTTTCTGACAGGCTTTATTTCCGTAAGATTTTCCAATTAGCAGGAAAAGGTCACACTAATGTTAGTGCTGTGTGGAGGAAGGGGGATCCAACTATGCAAACAGAGATCTCCTTGAAAGGACAATATAAAAACACCGTGTTTTCCTTCGTTTCTTCAGGAAGGCTGGGAGGGGAGGGTGTGCAACTGGGCACTCCGGAGCGCAGCGAGCGTGTGTTTGCCAGGGAGGGCAGGGAGGGCTCGCCCTGGCCTGGGCTCAGCACTTTCACTCCCTTTCTGGACCTCGCTTTTCTCTGAAACAGCAAATTGCATTCCCACCCCCCTGCCTGTGTGTTTGTCCACCTGGGTGGGAAACCCGAGTGACTCCCACCTCGCCAGCGCCCTGCGAGAGGGAGCGGCCGGGGCGAGGGGCAAGGAGATGACACGCGCTCAACACGGTTCTCCTCCTGCTCCCACTGAATTGCGAAGAGGAATTGGGGGTGGGGTTTGTTCTGCATGGTTGGCCCGGGCATTTTTAATCAAACTGAGCTGCAAACAAACAACGCTGACTGCAGGCTTTCCCCCGGCCCCGCTCTTTGAGCCCTGCTAGAAGCATCTCCGTGCCTTTCGCAGCCGCTTTTGTTTTCCGTGCCGGGGGTTGGTGTGTGTGTGTCCCCACGCACGTGCGTGTGCCAAAAGCGCGAGAGCTTTTTCCAGCGAGGTGAAGAGCCAGGAGGTGTCAGGACTTGCTCACACACTCAGCTTTCAAAGAAGCCTCACATTCTTCCTCCTCGCAGGCGAGCATCTGTCTCTATTTTTATAGCCCGGGAACAGCCGCGGCCCAAACTTGTGCCCCTTTCTCCACGGAAGGGGCCGTAGCATTTAAATTTGGCTACGGGCATGGGGAGAGGCAGGTGCACAAGTCTGGAATCTCTCCGCAGGCGTTGAACTGGTCCAGCTCCTCCCCGGCATATTTCCTCCTTAAACACATAACTGGCTTTGCAGCCAGGGAGCTGGAAACCATCTCAGGAGTCAATTTGCGCTTGAAGATGTTGTGTTGGGGCAAACAGAGCAGAGTTCAGCCGCCCGCAGACACTCCTGGGCAGACAATTGTTGCCGTGAGTGGTTCATGGGAAATAGGAAATCTGTTAATTTTAGGCTGTAACTTGCTGAGCAACACACATGCACACATTCACATGCGTGTGCGTGTGTGTGTGTATATATATATGTGTGTGTATATATATATAGTCGCCAGAGAATTATTTCACAGGAAATTAAATATTTGCAGCTCTCCCACACCATTTCATATCTTGCCAATTCCCATAACCCCCTTTTCAGATCACCAATCCCTGCTGGAGCCCAGAAACTGTCTATCATAACCAGAAGTTTATACACTGGGAAACATTTCTGCACCAAATCCGTCACTGGAGTAAGCTGGCAGGATGCCACTGAAGTCAGAGCCGTAGCAGTGATTTACACCAGCTGCGGATCCAGCCCAGAGAAATGTGAACAACTCAGTGAGCTTTGTGCATCGGGGGGTTACCCAGCGAGTCCCTGAGATAGTAAAAGCTAAAATATCCTGATCTCCCAAGGAGCTGATCTGAACAATATTTTTTTCATCCGCATTAAGCAGTAAGCTTAGGCTGCACCATGGAAATCATCCCTTCCTTTTCATTGAAAAGTGATGTTTTATCTTCCCTGAGTTTCCACTCTGACATTTATACCAAATGACAATTAACTTTCCTTTCCCATTAATCAAAAGTAATTCTCTCTCTGACAGCGTTTGGCACTGGTGTGTGTGTCTGGGCACGTGAGTGACTGTGCAGTCCTTCCCACTGGAGGGACTCTCACTTTTTTGCAGGGGGACAGAGTTCTCCCCCGTGACGTCCCTATGAGAAGAGCCACCGCAGGAGGGCAGTTTGTGGGTTTAGGTGAGACACGGACTCGGGGGGAAGCACTGAGAGCAGGACTTGAGCCGGATGGGAGCGTGGGGAGGGACGGTGGCTCCCCGGGAGCAGGGAAATCCAGCTCTGGTGGCCCCCAGCGAGCAGCTTGCGCTTGCAGATACCAGCAGTGGAGCAGAGAGACAAAGCACGTTTCCCTTCGCTGCCCTCCCCTTTCCACCCGCAGAGCCCGTGGAGCAGCTGTCAGGCATTTCACCCACCTGCACCTTCTCCTCATTCGGGTACTTGCCGTTTCCCTCTCTCCCAGCCTCTCCTCAGAGGCCAAACAACTTTGGTGCTAGTCGCAGAAATCTGGGTAATAAATAACTTTTCACTGCGGTTTGCAGGGTCTGATGCTCCTCCAGGTTCCCTGCAGAAACACAAGGTGATCTCTTGTTCGTGCTGGAGTGGATGGCAGTGTTCCCATTTGCTCTGGGGTCACGGGATCAGACTTCACAGGGGACTTCTCGTGAACGATTTCAGTTGAGAAATAACCAGGGTCATATTTGGGGGAGAAAAAAACAACATGGGATTTTTTTCTTTTTGTTTAAATGTTTAAAGCAATGTTGCTTGATTATTTTTAAAGCAGCTGTTAAAGAGAGAAACCTCTTTTAATAATAGCTGATTTTGTCCAATGTCAGAGGGTATGATGCATCAGTGAAACCAAGAAAGTCACATAAATACTTATTTTAACCTTAGAAATATAAATTAAGTTTCATAATAGCCCTCAAAATAGCCATGTCTGCTTTAACACAGTCTGGAGAGGTGTAAGCTGATGCACAGGGATGCTCCATGAGTCACTAATTGAGTCAAGTGCAGAACCTCAAACCCTCATTACCAGAGTTGCCTGTAGGTCTGTTTGTGTCTTGAGGTAAACTGAAAACCTGCAAAAAAATATGCAAAAGGGCTTGTGATCAGTGAAGCCGAGATTCCTGTTCTGATTTCAATATTCTGTTCATATTTTGGATTTCATCCAGCAGCTCACAGTGGAGGTGAAAAGGTAACGTGCTCCAAGGGGGAGCCACCTTCCGAAAACTTTTACATTCTCACTGATTCCATACATCAGAAACCTCAATCCCAAAGGTGCTTTCTTAGGGAATAGATTCTTAGGGGCTGGCACCTAATTTTTTGCAAACTCATGCTATTTACCTTTCACGTGCGTTAGCTGCACGCAGGCAACACTTGGTTTGCAGTGATGCTCAGGAAAATGAATGTTGGGTCCATAGCTGGAATTTGTTGCATGGCCGTGGTGATTTGTGATAAGTGGCTGTGCTCAGGAGACAGATAAATTTAATAAACACTCAGGGGATATAAAATAAATTAATCTCTACTGTTTATAGGATAAGACATGATGTTTAATAACATTAATGCTGTTGTACAGAGTAGTCAAGAGCATGTCAACATTTTGTATTTATCTAGACCATACGAGCCCATGGATATTAGAAAGCACACATTTAGCACCAGATGTAGCTGTAGGGCGACCCCAAGCCAGAATAATTGAATGCCATTCAGTCCTCGGGTGGCTGGATCTGGCAGGCAGTCCCTGGTGGAACTGCTGCCTTCCCGAGCTTTCAGGCATGAGTTTGCATTTTTACTTTTCTGTACAAAATTCAGCTGTTTGTAAAGCTTAAACCTTGGCGTGCCCACCTGCTCGGCAGGCACAGGCAGTGGCCTCCTGCTCCCCCCTGCAGGGTATGGCCAGAACCCCACGCTGAGGCAGCATCTGACTGGGGACTTGATGGGACGCTGTTATTTAGCTGAGCTGGTGGTTAATAAAAACAAAGCTAGACCAGATGTAGAAACCTGCTGGAGAAACTGGATCGTTTCAAAGATTTAACAGCTTGCAGGACTGTGAGAATCCCTCTGCTTCAGGACCACCCCAATCCTTTTTCATTGTGTGGAGGGCAGTTCGAAAATGCGTTTGACCTCTTCGAGTCATTAAAGCCGTGCAATGATGAACTCTTTGCTTTTTAATACAGTTAATGTTTTAAAGAATGTTTTTTCAAAGAACATACCAAGCTCAATGGAGGGCACATGAGCAACGACATTTAAAAATCAAGCAGATAGTTCCTACTGGATAACTCAACCTTGCTGGTACCACCTTGAGTGCACAATATTGACAGCCACTTTACAAATAGTTATCTGAACTAACATGGGTAAAAAACAAATGCAGCTATTAAGTTTTCTGTATAGGGACTTTAATGTTGTCTTTTTTTTTCGTTATGCCTCTAAGAAAATGTATTTCTTGCTGTTATGATACATGCAAACAAGCAAGAGAGATTTGCATGGAGTTGGCATTAGTTTTGCTAGGGCTGCCAAAACTGAGGCTCTCTGCAAGTGATATGTTTCACATTGCAGCATTCCTCTAAAAACTTGCAGAACTAAATAAATAATGGCACCATGGATGAAACTGGAGAAAACTGAGCAATGTTCAAGCCAGGTGCCCAGAATTTCTATCCAGGCTGCCAGATTTTCAACAAATTAAACTTTTCAGATCAAATTCTATAGTCTTTATGAAATTTTGATGCTAATAAAGCTTTGAATGGAATTAACTTTTTGTCTTAACAGAGTGCCAGGGACTTTACATATAACATCTGAGCCAGCACCTGTCAAGACCAGTGGAGAGACTACTGCTGATTTTTTATGATCACTGATGAGGCCAATCTTGAGGCTTTTTTGTTCCCTGATCCCTGTTTGGCTGATCTTTCTTCTCGTTGCCTCTCCTATCTGTGCTCAGGGACTTCAGAGCATGGAGCAGCTGACCATGCTGACCATGGTCTGGGGAAAGTGCCTTCTGATTCTGACTGTTTGCCTTCTTGTAAATCTTGCCATTTATCCTCTAATTGTACTAGTACAATTATAACAGCTTTACCTAAATTATATAATGATAAATCGAATAGCAGAGTTTGCCCTTCAGCCTTATTGGCCCCTTGAGTACTTGACTGCAGAAAAAAAGACTGTAAATATATATCGTAGTGAAATTTTAAGGTTTGCCTAATATCAGACACCTGTCTAAACTTCTTTAAGGATAGGTTCAGGTATATCCCTGAAATGAGTCACTTACCTACTCAGGCTGAAGTACTGCTCTGTGAGCAGGTAGGAAACACAAACCGAGTTCACACTCTTCAAAGAGGCTTTGAAGAAACTTCCAGCTTTGCAGAGACCATCTCTGGTGCACTGACCTGCTGGGCAGTGGCAGCTCACTTAAGTGTTGCTCTTGGCTGGAGTTCCCCTTCGTAATTTGGTTGATTGGATGAGCAGGCATTTTAGTGACACAGACTAGCTCTCCGTGCAGCGGCCCATCAGATGCAGTCAGCTGGCTGTTCTCCACTCACACTGAGTGATGGTTTCATGAGGAAAGGTAGTAGATGGAAACTTTTAAAACCGAAGAACATGTCAAGTAAGGGCAGTTACATCTTGGGCTCAAAAGAAGAGAAAGGATTCCCTTATTGCATGTGCAACTGGCATGATGGTGACTTCACAATCTGAGCCATTCACTCCTCTGAAGATACACGAAGAAATCTTTCACCTAAACCATCATGGCAATTCCAGCAGAACATGCCCTAAGTTTCCTTTGTTTTCTTATGGAGCTTGAGTGACTGGACAGATTCAGGAGCTGCAAAATTCAGTTCCAGATGCCTGAGTTGAGAAAGTTTGCTCAGTCCTTTCCAGACAGAAAACTTTCCCAAACTGCCTTTTAAACACCATGAAAACTTCTTTGGTCCACAAAGCTAAATATTATAAGCTAAGGTCCACATTTTTTAAGCCTGGCTCCTGGGATGGAAATTGTAAGTTGGGCTGTCTTAGCATAAAGGGGCACAGAGCAAAAGGACAGTATCTTGTCTTTCCCCAGATCCTAGAACCTGTGCCTCGGCTTTCCTTCTTCAGCCAGTGGTCTACAGGAAGCGTGTTTTCTGGGGCTTTGGGTTTGGGTTAATGAATCTTGAATTCTTCTGCCTGGAGAAGCCACCTAGCAAAGCCCATGGGTGGTGGGCTAGTCCAGGATGTGGTGTAGAAAACGCCTTCTTGAGATACAGGCTGCTTTCTTCCAGAGCAGGATGATGAATCTGTCCTGCCTACACACCATGTGAAACTTTTAACCACAGTTTGGTGCATCATGTGCCTCTGTTGGAGAGAAGAAAACGGTGGTTTGTTTGTGACTCGATGGGTATATCGAGTACAATTTGAAAAATGCTAATCAGATTAAGCTCCTCAGGAAACCCATGCCATGGGGGCCCCTGTTTCTGCTAAAGTGCTCTGCCCAGCAGGGCTGAGGGTCTTTCAGGAAAGAGCAGGAGAAGAACTAGAGATAACTAGGAAGAGTTAGATCAGAAAATGATTTTAATGCCTTGAGAGCACAGGAGCTTTCAGGCTCACAGCTTTGTCCTTAGGCACCTCATTTGCCAGTCAGGCACCCAGCTCCTCTTTTTGGAACTGATTCTTCTTAAATTAAGAGTCTAAGTGCTGTAATATAAATAAATAATAAAATTAATAAAAAAATAATAAAAATCAGTATTAAAATTGCCATTGGGAAAACCAATAAAAGGAAAAGCCACCAACCATGTAATGGCTACTTTTAACCACTTAACATACAGTTTAAATCTCTAAAGAGGAATAATAATACATTTATTTCTGAAGTACCTGAAGTTGCCAAAGGCACTCAGGGTGCTCTGCGATATAAAACTGTTTCTAAAAATAAATTAGCACATTATAAAAAGCCTCTGTGTAGTGAATGTACTTAGTGAGCAGGTGAAATGATTCTGACAGAACATGTTTCTCTTGGAAGAGCAACTGGATCATGTTGAGAGGGTTTCCAGTGTGAAGCTAGCCGAGCATTTCTGGGTTTTTTACAAAAAAAAAAATAAAATTCCAGAGGTGCCAGCTGTGGGGCTGGAATGAAAGGCAGATGGGAGAAGCTGTTGAGGATGGAGCCGTGCGATGCCAGGGGTGCCCGCGCGAGCCTGGGCTCCTCCACAGCCCACTGCCACCCGCCCTCCTTCCCTCCAAACACCACTGCAAGAGACACCAAACCTCTCCCATCCATCCAGCCCGAGGAGCGGGTACAGAACCAGCCCCAGGGGTCCAGTGGCACAGCTGGGTCTGGCGGCGCCTGGGCCGTGCCCACCAAGGCATCTGTGCCAGGAGAAAGCCCTGCGGAGCGGAGCGGTGGCGGTGCTGGCAAGGGCCCCGCCATGGGGCCCCGCTGGAAAGCGTGAAACAAGAACGGCAGGAGGAGGATTCCCGAGCTGCGGAAAGGGGAGAGGAGGAGGAGGAGGAGGGTTTGTTGTTATTTGCGGTGGCTTCGTCGTTTGTGCCGGAATTGCTTCCCCCAGGAGCCGCGCGTCCCCGGCGGCAGCGCTGGCCGGGATCCACGCGCATCAGCTGGGGGATATTTTTATGAGCGTCTCCCCCTCCCACCCGTCGGTCGGGTCCAGGCCATGGTGATGCAACCCCTTCTTGGAAAGCGAAGCGGCTTTTGGAGGAGCTGCTTCGGGGAGTTTGCTGTTGGGAACGGCCTCGGAGGGGACCGTGCTGGGCTTTCATCTGTGTCCTGAGGCCTAATTGAGTTGAATGCAAATATCAACTTATAACCGACGCTTCAGTCGCTCTCTTTAGATTGTCTCACAAAAAGCCGGTTTAATGACCTTTCTGGAGGCTGTTTCACTGAGGCAGCAGAAAGGCACCAGCTTTCCATCATTACTGAATAGTGCATAAAGGAATTATTTAGCAAGATGTTCTGTTTGTTAATAGACCCAAATCACAGTTTCTTTAACCAAATACTGCTTTTATTTGAGGTCTTTGAATGAATTTCATTCAAACAATGCTAACATCTGATGATAAAAACCACTAATGAGAGGAAAATCATCCGCAGTTTTGATCTAGAGCTCTCATTAATTCCAAACTTTGCTTTTAGTTCGTTTCGCTGATCAAATCATTAGAACAGTTTTTATTACCACTTTGGTTCCCTCCAAAGAGAGTCAGCTTTCCACAAGCCTAAACTCAATTCTCTTGGTATTCCTTATCCTGAGTTGCATCACCCAAACAGAAAGAAGTGGTCCAGAAGGGAATTTCACCCAATGCCCAGGGAAGACACCCCCAAAGCTAGTCCTGATAAACCTGGGGACAGGGTTTGATTATTTTCTGTTTAGGTCTTGGACCATACACCTGAACTGATACTGTCTTTGTTTCCGGGAGGATATTTTTTCAGTCGAAATACGGAAGAAACTTTTTTGTCTAGGGACATTCAGCACTGCACTGTGGAAATTTTTGCTTGATATGTGATGATTTCCTTCCTTGTTTACACTGCTCCTTATACCTATTAGCACATGCTGTGCTGCCTTGTAAATTGTTATTAATTGCTGTATAATTTTCTCCAGTAGTACCAAGCTGCAAGCTGTGCCTTTTTTTTCTTTTTTCTGTTTCTTTTTTTTTTTTTTTTTAAGATAGAAGCCTAAAATTGCAAAGTTGGAAGATCTCTGAAACTTTTTTTTGCAGTGCTTTCCTCACCCACCCCTGGCCAGGAGGTTGCAGAGAGCTGGAGGTGCGGGCACATTGCACCATAGAGGGACTGGCAGACACCCGAGGGTAATGCCATTCCCTATCCAAATATTACCTATAAATCCTTGCATCCTTCTCCCTTATACAGCCAAAATTGTTTTGCCATCCCTAGGAACTTAAAAGCACTTGAAAAAAATAGTACAATTTAAATAGGCAAACCAGCAAGGAGGGTTAAAAGACCCCCTGCCCTCCCACCACTACCTTGGGCTCCACCGCAGTGCAGTAAGATACAGGTCAGGCATTTGAACTGACTCCCCAAAAACATTTGCCCTCTTAAATCGCCCCTGCCCTGGAGGGCAGAGGCCAGGCCATTGTATTACTCGAAATTTATGAAGACTAATGGAAGAGGCAGACAACAGTTCTGTGCTAGGAGACCAGGAGACAATTCAAACTACATTAATGGCAAGAAATGGAGAAAGTAAGGTGAGGGGGTTTACATGCTTGGGATGTAAACTAATTCACTTTGCCTGACTGTGTCTCACTAGCTGATTTTTTCCCTTTAATTTAGAATTAGCTTATTATGCTATTTTAATATAAAGAGGGATGTAGAGCAGTGAACAAAATTATATATTTAAGACAAATGGGGAAAATATTTTGCAAAATCAGCTTTTGGTGGTGGTTCTCACCATTCCCTTTCCCAGATCTTTCTGTATTAGTTTAGGAAAATTAATTGTATTAACCATAGAGTCACTTTTACATATAGGTGGTTTGCATCATGAGCAAGAAAAAGTCCTGAGATCTGAAGAGATAAAATAAAAACAAAATTATACATAACAGCCTCCAGCCTTGTGCTTGAGAGCTGGCCCATGGGAAGTGCTCGCCATAGATTGGTGTTGGGAGCTCATGTCCAAGGGGCTCACACTGACTCGTAGTTGAGTGGGAAACCAAGACTCTTGATGCTGGGACTCCAGTATTTGTTCTGCTTTTGGCATCTCCCATGTGGATAATTTTGCTGTTCAACTCATTCAATAGCGATCCCGGCTTTGCTGAGATCTTTGAGGAGCATAACTTTTGCCCAGCTTGGGCTCATTTTCTCTCTCAAATTCTGGTGGTTTTGGCCTCTTCATACCTGGGCCTTTTCTGCAGTGAAAAGATGCTCTTGTGAGAACAAACAGATGAGGGTGTTTGGGATGCTCCTGTTGGAAAGCCCATTTTGCCCAGTGACAACAGTCACTGGTGTTCAAGCTCAGTATCAAATAAAACCAATCTATTTGGCTCATGGTCTAACAGTCTGACTCCTGAGCACCTTTTCTTTTAGTCAGAGCCCTCAGAATGAGCTTCCCTCCTGCGGGAGACCCTTACGAGGCTCTGTGTACAACTCCAGTGCTCCTGAGCTCTGTGTGAGGGATTTAAGGGGGAATCAAGTCATGCATAGACTAACTTGAAGTGAGGTGTCTTCATTGGTGGGAAATTCATCCTACCCAAATCCCTTGCAGTGGCAGATTTGCAAAGCTTAGCCTTAAAGTTTTATGTATTATTCTAGATGAAGGGAGGGAAAAAAACCCTTTCATTTAGCCTAATTTGCCCCAAAGTTTCATACATTAAAAAAAAAAAAAAAAAAAGTTAAAAATTTCTGCATAAATTTTTTTAATTTATACCATTTCTGCAGAGAAGCAAGACAGAAGTTGGGCAGCAGGGGAAGCAACTGCATTCCTCTCCTAAAGCTGCATTAGCAGAGAGGTGAGAGCTTGGCTCAGAGCACAGCCAGCCCAGCTCAAGTGTGCCCTGCTCAGTTCTTCAGTCTGCTGTTCCTAGTTATGTTTGTTAGACTGAACGCGAGTAAAGCTAAAACAAACAGAGGCATTCACTGGAGATTGATAAAATAGAGGTCACCTCTAGTAATATACACTAGAATTATTCTCCACAGAGCTCAATTTTAATTACATACTGGTTTAAGAGTATTACTTGCACAAAACCCTGCTACCTGTTTATGCTTCCAAAATCTAATGGAGTTATACTGAATAACTGAAAGGCCCCCAAATCACACTGACAACTTGTCTTCTAAACTCTGTTATGTTTTGTCTTAGCACAAGTGCCAGTGCTAAAGATTATTGATGCAACTGCTTGCTTTTAGATGCTGAATCACATTAGCCTCCCTCCTGCCCTCCTATTTCATTAAGAATCTGGCTGCAGATCAAAAAATGCAATGCCTTCTTCATGTAGGGCCCCATAACGTTCACAAACTCTAAAAAAATGACTGGCAGTGCATTGATTTCCCTCTCTCTTTTTCTTTCTCCTGTTCGCTCATTACCTTTTGTTCTGCTCCTCTTTCACTCTTTCTTCTTTCATTCTTGCTCTCCTTTGCTGTCTTTATGGAATTCTCATGCTTTTTCTTCCCCCTTTTTTTTTTCCTTCTCTCTCTTTCTCTCTCGCTTTCTCCTCTCTCCCTTTTTTTCTCATGGAGTGGTGAGAGAGAAAAATAGAAGTAGAAGGAGGGCAAGAGGTCAGCATGTGAGGAATTCCAGTGTAGCAGACAAAGCCAAAACGTTAATGTATGTCCATATTTTGCATTTGATATTTTTATTATATCTGCTCACAACAGAGTAATTATAAATTGTTATTTTGTTTTCCCATAGGCCAATTTTTTTTTCTTCATTGCTGCTGTCTTTGTTTTAATTTGACCAAGTCGGTGCTCTCTCCACTAAGTTTCAATCAGAAAAAAAAAAAATTCCTTTATGGAAGGATCTCCCAAAAGCTCTGCTGGGGCAAAGAGCAGAGGGTGACCTTACTAGAACCAGTGGGACTCTTGCCAGTAGTTTCAATGGGATCAGGATTCATCCCTAGATTCTGGATTCCAGCCAGGGGGGTTTGTCCATCTGGCCTGTAGGTGCTCCAGATGTCCAGAGCTCTGCTCCGATCTTCACAACAGGTTCAACTTTCATCCCCAGATGGGGAACGCAGCAGCACTGTAAGAAGTAAAGGTTTGTCCAGTTTTGTAAGGAAAATAATTCCTATAGTATCATAGAAAATTCTGAATTGGAAGGGACCCACAAGGATCATCAAAGCCCAGCCCCTGGCTCTGCCCAGGACAGCCCCAAGAGTCCCATCATGTGCCTGAGAGCATTGTCCAAGCACTTCTTGAGCTCTGACAGGCTTGGCGCTGTGACCACTGCCCTGGGGAGCTGGTCAGTGCCCAGCCAGCCTCCGGGGGAAGAACCTTTTCTTAATTTCCAAACTAAAGCTCCCGTGACAGAGCTTCCTGCTGCTCCCCTGGGTCCTGTCACTGGTCAGTGCCTGCCCCTGAATGTCCCCTCATGACATACAGTGAGGCTGGGATGCTGTAGGGAACACTGAGCAATATTTCCAGTATAACTGGTGTTCCCCAGAAACCGAAAAACTCCCTTTCCCAGTTTCCCTCTCAGTGCCTTGGAGAATTTCATCTCCTAATTTGTGAGCTCGTTTCCTCCAGGCCGATTGATGGAGCTGAATCTGTCTGAGCCAGCAGGACCCAGCTGGCTGAAGGCACATGTGCCCAGGGACACTTTTTGCTCACAGGGTGGTGATCCTGCCCCGTGGCACTGCCAAGGGCTGGTGTTCTGTCCACAGCACTGTCCAACCAGGCTCTCTGCACACGACCAGGTGTGAAGGGTTGTGCTACACAACAGAAATAGTATGTTGAGATTCTTTTCCTTTTCCTTCCTCGGTTTCCAAAGTATGACTGTACACTGCACGCAGCCCCATGGACCTGATGCATACAGATGTGCACACAGATGTGCACACCCCCATGGATGCACAGGCAGGAGTTGTATCAATAAGTGAACTGTTATACCTTCTTTAATTGACTTGGTACCCAAATTTCTCCTGCTTGGGTGTCTAAAAGCCTCCCTTGACACAGGAAAAAAATTTTTTTTAAGTTTCCTAAAGACATATTTTTAAGTTCTTGTTTTAATAGACTGACACATCGTTTTTGACAAGATCTTGAAATCAATATTTCCCCCCAAACACAGTCACTTGTGTATTCTTGCTACACTCTTTCTTCCTCCCCCAGCATCTCAGTGTGTTTCCAGTTAGAAACAGAAACCACCTTCTCCATCTTTCATTTCACCAACAGTGGCATTCAGAGCTAAAGCAAATCAAAATCTCTGCTGAAACAAAGTCCTGCAGTCACACAAGACCCATGTTAATATCTTGATTTGTAACTTGCTGATTTTAAGGAACATGTTTGTTTATTTTTTGACTTATTTAGTGCTATACAGCCCAAGGCATTTATTAGTATAACTTTTAAAGTTGCTTCATTTGGAACAAGTTTCACGTAAAGATCATATTAATTAGGTCCTACACCTAAAGTTCATCTTAATTAGCATTGTTTCTTTCCCTGAGGTTCTAGTAATTTGTTAGAATTCAACATGGATATTCTGGAGCCTCACAGAAGGATAATTAGTCAACTGTTCTTATTTCCATTCCCTTTAACATGAACAGGATTAGGCCTGCAAACCACGATGTGTAACTTGACACAACCATGGCAATATCATTAAACATTTTAATAAATCTCTCTCACATAAATACCCATAAATGCACACATGCATGTGCATATCCAATCCCATTTATTCTGAATAAGGAGAATAACTCTGCTGTGGCAGTTGTCTCTCATGTACCATTTATTTTACCCATGTAAATTAATTTACTTGTTTTTCATAACCATTCACATATTCCACTTCATTTCACAACTAATTTCTGGGACTGAGTTGGTAGTCAGCTATTATCTTTTTGGACATATGTACCTTCTTCTTATTTCTTGTTGCCATAGCTGAGCAAACAGTTGCTTGGTTCTTTACATGATATTAAAACAAGTCCTTTAACCTTAAATAGGACCATAGAAATAAAGAAGGAAACTCTTTTAGTGGAAAAGCTGCTTCAGACTGAAGTTGTATGAGGTTATGATTACAGCTGTACAAGAGGGATATCATATTGTTTGGAATTTATTTTTGCTGAGTAGGGAAAATTAGCTGAAGTTTGGTAAAAACCTTGCAAAAGTAGAGTATGAAAACATTTCCTATGACAAAGCACAGGCTTTTCATACAGCAGCATATGGCATCATATCTTCCCTAGAGTGATCTTGAGTAATTTCCAGACTACTGTAGTACTGGAATCTATAGAAAATATTAGGATTTTGTATATGGATATGAAAAGCACCACTAAATGTTATAACAAATGCAGCAGCAACAGGACCTGTGGACCGATTTCTCCAAGTGCCAGAGTATTTAATGCAGACAGATGCAGAGATGTCTTTTCAAAACCACTGAAGAAGTCTTAGTAAACTAAGTGGGTTTTGCAGCTCTAGATGCCTTCTAGACATCTTCACAGAGCTGGACCTTGTCTGCAGGTGTAAAGTGGCTGGCTGCCTAAGTGCAGTGTGTAAGAAAGGCCTGGCTTTTGGGTTGAGGGAGTTTTTTCTTTTTTCTTTTCTATTTTTTGCATATCTTATTTTCAATATGAATTTTGTATCTTTTCCTTAGATACAAGGAAAGTGTCTCCTTAGTGCCTGGTAGGCACTTAGGAGAAAGCAGCTGATTTTCCTAGGCTCATTTCCAAATACCTGAGTTCTGCATCTCAGAGGAATTGAGGTGTCAAACTTAACTCTGAGTACAGGTACCTGAGTCAGATTTCGTTTTGTCAGTCGTGGCTGCTGAGAGAGGGTCAGATTTGGGATGACAGAATGAGACCAAATAAGGCTTCTTTCTGTGTGCGTGTCTGCGCTGCAAGCAGGGACGTATTGTCAGCCACCTGGAGATGCACTCCAGATTGCTTTGGTCCCGTTGTTCCAGTCACAATCATATGCTGGATACAGTGAAATGAGCTTCATCCCAGGCTGACAACAGAAGGATGTTGCCAGGGCCTCCAGAGAGCTTGTTCATCCTCCAGAGAGCTTGTTCATCTCTTGCTGACAGCCGTGTGGCTGATGCCTTCTCCATGCTGGCTGATGCCTTCTCCATGCTGGCTAACCCCTTTTCCATGCTGGCTGATGCCTTCTCCATGCTGGCTGATGCCTTCTCCATGCTGGCTAACACCTTTTCCATGCTGGCTGATGCCTTCTCCATGCTGGCTAAACCCTTCTCTATGCTGGCTGATGCCTTCTCCATGCTGGCTGATGCCTTCTCCATGCCGGCTAACAGAGCTGGCACAGGACTGGTGTGTATTCTTGTCATCCTGACAGCACATGCAGGGTGCCCTCCAACCTGTTGAAGGAGAGCCTTGCCCTGCGTGGTGGAGCGTGACCACGGCTGCACGGGCAGAGGAGCTGCAGGCGCGCTGTCCCACGCCACTCTGACCCACGGCACCCACGCACTGACCACATGATCACCTCCCCACCCTTCACACCCTGGGGATCTCCAAATCACCGCTCATGGGCGGCTGTGCTTTGTCTTTGCCGGGTTTGTGTCCCCGAAATGCCCACCTTGGCCGACTGTTGTCGCGTAGAATTTGGGCGTTGGTCGACGAGGACTTTGTGATGGACTTCCCAGGTGAGGTGTTAAGAACATTGGTGTCGCTGCTGTGGTGACCTTTGGAGGGCAGGAGGATGCCTTGCAGCTCCCAAGGCACTGCTCACGTTCGCTGAGCCATGTCCCTGTGCCTGGGGCAAAGGCAAAAGGCACCTTTCCAATTTCACAGCTGGAGGCAAATTAGGAAAAAAGGGAGAGGGGGATGTAGGAGAAAAAAATAAGTATGATCAAGGTGTGAACCTAAACATTATTTATTTTTTATTCTAGATTTTAAATAGGCCTGTACGGATGTACAGTGGGATGAGAGAGCAGAATGGTAAATATAAAACCCCATGGCTGATGTACAATATGAGATGCCTCTGTAGTCTCAGCTATGTGCTTTTGAGTAGAAAAAATTAAGGCACTGGGTAGGCAGCAAGAGTTCATTTCTCCTTTAGTCATCAGAGAATTATCTTTTCTCACAGCATGACACATTTAGCTCTTTAGTTTATTATGCTGAATTAGAAGAAAATTATGTGTTTTATTTAGTGACAAAACTCATATAATAGCTTCTTAAATATAAATGGATTGGGGCAGTAGAAGTGAAACCTAAGTGTTTTATTTCCCCCTATAACACAATCTGCATAGTCTCCTAACTCTGGTTAAAATGTCTGAGCTGGTTTAACTGAGCTTGGCACACATTTTAAAGAGAAGTGGGGATGGCACTAACCCTGCTGGTTCCCATCAGAGGCCAAGAAAGATGTGGAAGGGTGCCATTTCACCCTGGGAATTTGGAGGCAGCACCGTTCACACCTCCTGGGTCTGCCTAAGCCTTGGGGGATCACCCAACCCCGGAAAGCTGCTTTTGGCCACTGGACACAAAACTACAACATGACTTTCTGTTCCCAGTGCTGGAAGGTGAGGTGGTGTGGGGCACCTCCTGTTTTCCTCATCGTGGGGAATGGATATTTCTGGCCCTACCACCCTGCTAAGGGGTGTTTGCTGGCTGATGAGCTGCTGTGGGTTCTCCGTGCTACCAGCCAAATAAAATATACTAGGATCTTGTGAAGAGAGTGGGCTATAACGCTTCTGAGGTACTTTACAAATTGCAAAGCTCTTGTCACCACTGACAATAAGAGGCTGGATAGTTATCTGCAGCTTTCATAGATTTTTGCCCCTTTTAAACTATGATTTTCAGATGAATTATTGCTTCCCATAGTGCTTCTTGGTAATCTATTCATGTGATGCTGGCTCAAGACACTCCAGAAATAATTTATTCCCAGACATATTAATGTAAGTCTGCCTCTGCATTCACCTCACTAAAGCACAATCTAGGCATGTTCTCTGTGAGCTTCTGCAGAAAGAGAAAGCATTTTCTGGCAGGAAGATTTGGACCCTTTCAGTAGAATTGCACTTAAATGCATTATATGGATTTCAGACATTCAGACTTTAAAGGGTGGGAATAATTAACTTGCATGACAAGACGAAGTCCTGGAGCTGGGAGCTGGTACACTGCTCCAACAAGAGCAGAGGTTCTGTCTACTGCACCCTAGCTGGCATCCTTGGGTAGAAATGGAGAGGAAAATTTTTGGCTAGAAAATACAGAATCTATGGAACTGCAGCCATTTGGTCCAGCAGAGAATTTGTGCCACAGCAGGTTTTCAGGAGCCTACAGTGAAATCTATTGCACTGCAACATTAAAATAAATAACCTAAGGCTAAAGGGGGACAGAAGGAAAGTGACAATCTTGTCTTCCCAGTTTAACTGAAAATGACAAAATTTGTGATTTCATTTTGTCTGTTTGCTAATTCCTTCCTTGAGCATAGCTTTGTGCTGCAGCGACTTCTCCATGGAAAGCAATCTCCCCAGAAAAAGAAAACATTATCTTCTGTTTGCTTCCTTTTGCTTGCCTTGGTAGTACAAATTTTAACTCTCAAAAATTTTTGGATGACATTAAGCATGTCAGTGTGGTACGTGCAGATGTAACTAAGCGCAATGGGATGAAACTGAGCCAAAGCAAATGTTGGCTGAATAACAGGAGATGGCCTGCAACAAAGGGCTGTCACAGGAAGGTGGAGTTTCCCAAGGGAAGTTATGGAGAAACCATCACTTGAGGCAAAGTGCAGCCAAATGGGACAAAATCTTTGAAAAGATATTTGGGGGTGTGTGTGTGTGTGTGAAAGTTTTCTTAAAGGATGTGGGGGCTAAATGATGGAACAGGTCCTACCTCACAGTGACCTGGCCCAGCTCAGAGGGCTCCACATGTGCTGATCCAGTGGGATGTTATGGCCTTTGTCTGGGATTTGCTTGGGAACGCTGTGGAAGCAGGAGCTCAGTGTGCAGCCCTGGATCTCTCCATCTCCCCCCACTTCCTGTGGGAATGAGGAGGCAGAGATGCTCCATGGGACTGCTGCCCTGGGTGGGAAAGGTGGACAACCTCCTGCCACGCAAGAAATCTTAGATCTTCCTGAGCTGAGAGATGAATTTCAAAGTCTAAGACAAGGAACCCAACAAGCTTCCTCCGCTTCTCCTCTTCCTCCAGCTCCTCCTCCTGCCCCTCCTCACACTGTGGCTGGACAGACAGAATTTAGTATGTCCCTTGCTGTGAACTCTTTTTTGTCAAACAGCATAAGCAAATCACTGCTAGACTCTTGCATTTTAAAAAAAAAACAAACCTTTCCAACTGAAATTATAGCAGAGATGAAAGCATTAAGCATATATTGGTAGAGTTGGTCCCGAATAATGAAAAATGCATAAGCCTTAGACTTTTTTATCTCCCTTCCTTTTAATACAGAGCAGGTAAATTCCTAAATTCCATTTTCTTCCTTGGAGATTTCCATACTAATTTTTTTTCCTAAGACAGAAGAGAGGACTTCTCTGCAGTGTGTGGTTTTTTGTGCTGAATGCATCAATACAACACTTCCCTCCCATCCACCCCTCGAAAAAAAAAAACCTCCACAGCTCCAGTGGAACAGCAGATGAGCAACCAAGCTTGGAGAGGTCAAAGCAAACCACCCCAGAGCCCCTTAGGAAAGGTAACCCCTCCGGAGGGCATTTTGTTGAGCTCCCTGGTTAAAATCCCTGGCAGCAGCCAGCCGTGCTGCTGACACAGAGAGCTGGAGCAGAAACAGCTCATCTACTCAGCACCTGCCAGTGAACACTCCTTTCTGCCAAGAGTAACTTGGTACCAACTTCAATAATATCACAATGCGGTATTTAAATAATTTGACAAGGCTATTTGGATAACTACCAGGAATTGCTCAAGTCAGTAATTTTCCTTTTGGGAGACTAAGTTGGGATCTGCATTTTCTCAAAGATAATATTGCCTCATCCTCATGCCATGAAAGAATTTTAAGGCATGAGCATATATATATATATGCGGATATTAAATGATGGGTTTTAACGTTGTGGAAAACAAAAGGCTGATAACGAAGCCCAGAGCAAGTGGGTCTGCTGATACCCCCTCCACCTGCCTGGCCTTGGAGCTGTTCTCTCCCACTGTCCTCCACCAAGGACAGCTGAAAAGAGGTTGGTACTGGGGCTGCACGTGGACTGCCTGAGCCCTTTTGTCTTCAGAGCCCAGCCAGTGGCTCTCTGGGCCATGTTGTGCTTTAATTCCTTATTAATCCATTCCGACATCACCTTGGGAAGAAGCTCCCAGGGCTGAAGGTTTCTCTGTGCCTCATGTGCTCTTCACACCTCCAGGTGACTTGCATCTTGCAGGCTGAAAAACACAATTCTATACCCGAAACCAGAGCAATGTGTTTCATTAACACCAGGTCTTGGTGTTCTCCAAAGGTTGCTTTCCTCTGGGTATGGATGTATTTGTAGAGGGCAATATTGACATTTCCCTTTGTATTTAAATTGAGGTGATTAGTTACCCAAACCTTGGAGAAAAAGTGTCTCAAAACGTGAGAGTTGGACTTTGTGACGAGGCTGCAGGGGCCTGATCCACCCCCGACCACCTCCCGGCCAGCTGAGTACCTGACTGTCCATGGTACAAGACACACCCTGGGATGGCAGAGTATTCCCTACCCTGTTGACAAAGGCATTGGTCTCTTCTGCATTAGGCTGG
This sequence comes from Grallaria varia, assembly GCA_013396735.1. Taxonomy (NCBI): domain Eukaryota; kingdom Metazoa; phylum Chordata; class Aves; order Passeriformes; family Formicariidae; genus Grallaria; species Grallaria varia. The sequence continues at coordinate 917,185 of VWZG01006115.1, read as the reverse complement.
CAGAACCCAGCCCAAACGAGGCCACGAGGTCAGGATTCCGATGGCTTTGAAAGAAGTTTCCCTGATTTGAGTTTGTTGGCACTGACGGTGCTCGGAGCATCCCCGTCCACAGCACCACATTCCCCAACTGTCCCGACACAGACGTGATGGATCTCCCGTAGGCAGGGTGGCTGTTCCAGCTATGGCACCAGGCTATTAACCTCTAGGCATTTGCATTATTCGTCAGTTTTCTAAACCCTTGGAGTTAAGTACGGAGACAGAAAAGATTTTTCCATTTTGTTGGAACTTCAAGTTGTCCATTATGAATTTTACAAAGCTCTCAAAATGCTTCACTTTCAGCCAATTTGCTACTCTGGCTACATTCTGTCTCATATCTTCACAGAAAATTATTGCTGCCAGCTAAATGTAGTATGTTGATGACCTATTAATTTATGACATGCATTTGGAAAGGGGAACAAATTTATAAACAAACTTTAAGTTCTTTTTCCCCTGTGAATTGTACCAGCATTTGTTTTAATTTCCCAGTAGTCATGCTTAATGTGTCAGAAGCTATGTTCGACTGCTTGTTTTCCTCCAAAAGGAAGGAAAAAAAAAGGAGAAATAGCTAACTAAAGTTCAGCTCCTGTCAGGTATTATAAGCAACATTTTGAAATGAGGTATGCATCCAAATAAAATATTTTAACTCTGCAGTGTTTTACCAAAATCTGGAGGAAAAAAGGTTTACTTACTAAACAATCATTTGAGCTGTAAACCTTAAAGTCTTCACCAAGGTCCCTTAAAGTTAAACAGAAAAGAAATATCTATCATCACATTTTAACAGAAAGCAGAAGCCCTTACTAGATAGTATTAAAAAAAAAAAAAAAAAAGAGAGATAAAAAAAAAGAAAAACCAAAAAGGCATAGCTTTTAAAGGTACTTTTCTCAAGTGATGCAGGAAAAATTCCTCAAGCCAGTATGGAAATTAATATAGCTGCAGGTAATCTAAATTTCTGGCATTCATTTGATGCTACAGCAACCCTGGGACCAAGCCTGGAAAACCTACTTCAATTAATATTAGTAAAGTCAACAGAATTCAACACATGAGCGTGGCAGGACGGCACCATGGGGCAGGTGGGGGCCGCTGCCTCCACCATGGTCCTGGTCCTGCCCTGGCTGCCCTGCTCCTCCTGCTTCCAGCCATGTCAAAGGTGTTTTTCTCCTCCTGCAAGAGCCTAATCATTTGCCCCCGTGCCGTGTCCTCCAGCAGATTTCCAGGCGGCAGATTTCTCCCGTAAGGAAAAACGCCTGGACAGAAGGGGCTTTCCAGGCAGTTTGGTGACTGAGGGTTGTTCCTTGCTGTGCCCACCAGCAAGTCGGGGCAGCCTTTCCACAGCTGGAGATGAGGGGTTATGTAGATGAAGACATGAGCAGGTAGGTGGGAACTCATTCTTGAAGTGGATTTTGTAGCTGGGGTTTATGCAGTGCAAGAAGTGCTCATGGTCAGCCCTTACAGGGACTGGAGCACTGAAGTGCATTTTAAGCTGCCAAAGCCCAGCATTTAACAACCCCCTAGGGAGTCCAAGTCTTTTGGCCAAACTGCTTCTACCAGAGGAGCACCCCTAAAAAACATAGCAGGTGTGGCGTAAAAGAATGAAAGACGTTCTTTTGTTCTGGTTTCAAGAAAGAAAGAAAAAAAAGTACTTTGTCACATCCACTCAAGGGATGCATAACTCTTAATTCATGGGGGGAAATATGTCCTTTTCCCTCATCTTGTTGCAGGTCGTGGGGTCCCTGTGGGGACTGAGCCAAGTCCTGCATGTCTCCAAGGCATTTCACACCTGACAGTCCATGTAGAGACTGAGCCCCAGTGTTCCTGGAGCTGCATTTGCCTACCAGCCTATTTCCCAGAGTCCAGGAAATACTCCTCTTGCAGCAGAGCTCACGACACGTCCGCACTGTGAACACAGTGAACTCTCATGAGGGTCAACGATTTAGTCAGCACAGTTGATTTTTATGAGTGCATCAAATTATTTGTTGTGAATTTTATTTGTTGGCAATTAGTCCTGGTTGCAAACCCCTCTAGGCTTCTCAGTATTGCCTGTGTGATTGCGAGACAAAATTTCCAGCCTAGGAATTTTTTGGGAGAGGAGCACTTTGCATACCCTTTGTTGTCAAATTGTATCACTGAAAAGCTTCCTCCATCTAAGAATAAAATTTTAGCACATTTGAGGGGAAGAAAATAAGTCTGCCTTTAGTTTTTTAAAAGCACCAAGTCTTGCAAGGATTATCAGAAACTGTTTTTAACAGCCACCCACCTTCCTACTCAGTGTACCAAAAAAACCCAATTGTAGATAATTTCTTATTTCCTCCCTTGACCATATTCTTCATCCTCTCTTAGGAATTAATAAGGCTCATCTGCACAAAGTAGAAACTCCCCAGGCAGTTCATTCTGCTCTGCTGCTGCTCACTCAACTGGTTTTCACACTACAGGTGCCCATTGCCATCCTGTTTCTATCAACTTTTTCCTTTGTTACAGCTTGTCGAGGGCCCATCCTCAGTTAATAAATCACAGAATCATCCCCTCTATGTGTTAATACCAAACTATCTGAAAGGCTGGGGTGGGGGGAGGAAAAGAAAGCCAGTAGGACACAGTCTGTCCTTCGAGCCTTTGTTAGTTATGGGCAAAACCAAACCCCATCCCAACCTAACCTTTGTGCTCTTGAAAACCATTCCCGTATTCCCTGAGCTGCCCACACTGCCGGCACCGCCGCCCGTGTCCTCCGGGAGCTGTCAGCAGCCTTATTCATTGAGGAGCCCAACTAATAGGAACCATCCACCTGCTCCAGGGTGACTCCATCTCTCCCCACTGCGATGCTTGCCGGGATGTGATCCTTGCCTGTTGTCATGACCTTGTTTTATTGGATGTTCTAATAGAAGCTGAAATGGATATTAGCTGTAATTACTCATTCCGCAAGATTCTGTAGGTCACTCTTTGTACCAGAGTTGAGAACCTTCATTGTCTACATTGCTTAAATTACTGAACATTGTGCCATCAGTTCTGAATTAGTGCTCATTAATGAGCCTGTGGTTCGAGAAATTCCCTATTTATTATTCCGAGGCCAAGTATAATTCAGGCAGCTGCAATGCAACACTACTTGCCTGACTTTTGATCTGTGATGGAAAGGCCTGGGTTTGGTTTTATGTTAGGTTGGGGGGGTTATTTATGCAGAGGGGAGGCACAGAGCAAGCAAAGAGGAATAGATTTTTTCCCCTCCTAGCCCGAATCTCTCTCTTAAGTACCAGACTTTTTACAATAAAGCAAACCTGGTACTTTGGATGCACTAATATCTACTTGGTTACTGAGTGGATAATTCCAAGATCATATTAAATTTCTCCATAATCCTGGAGATGACTGGCCCCTGCATTAACCCCCTGCACTAAATACCCTCTTCTTCTGTCTTTCACTTTTGCACCTGCTTCTTCTCTGTTCTCTCCCTCCCTCCTGAGCACACAAATCCCAAGCACTGACCCATTGTCGCAGACTGCTAGTCCCCACTATTTTAAGCTATAATTATCTCTTTTATGTTTTCTAACACTTCCCCAAAAGGTTAAGTGGTGCTGAATTTGGCATGTGGCGCATTCAGGTGCTACCCTATGAAGCTGACAATGCAGCGGGCCCACCTGTGATGCCCAGGGCAGAGGTTTCACCTGCAGCAGCATCCCTGGCCACACCTGCCCAGGGACACTTCGGTCCCTTCGCTTTACCCCAGTGTGTTTGACTGTGAACAACTTCGTGGGGAAAAGATAATATTTACTTTGGGGGTCGGAGAGGAATCTGGATGAGTAGGATCTTATTTTCTGCAGGGGAAAAAAAAAAAAAAAAAAAAAAGAGTGCCTGAAGAATGTTCAGCATTTTTGGGGGGGTTTGCTAATCAATGATGGCAGCACCCCGAGGGCGAGGGAGCCAGGAGGGAACAGGCACCCTCGCGGCGCTGCCACTCGGCTCAGCACAGCAGGGCATTGCCAGGGATCTGCAGGCAATGACTGAGCATTTCTTGTGTCAATAATTAACAAACATATCAATGTGATAACAGCAGGGGTGGAGATAAAGCCGGGTCTAACACTGTAATGGCTTAAAGGAGTACATCGTGCAAGAATGCCAACAGACCGTGGGGCTGCTGTGCTTTGTCGGGAGAAAGCAAAACAAGCACTGACTGCCCAGTATTATCCTGCTTCTGAAGAGAGACTAAATGCTAGAGCTTATGGGAAAAAAAACCCTGATTCTGTGGGGTTTGAAATCAGACCCGTGAAATTCCTACTGTACAAACCCCAAGAATATTTAACAAAATGACCAGGATCTCCAGAGTTTCTTCCTGCCCTGCTCGAGCAATACCAGCATTATCTTCCCTGGTTTTTGACTTGAAAATGGACCATGCTTGTTTTCTTTGCCAAATCACAGTTTTGTTTAGGCAACATTTCACACATAATTATCTGTGGGGAATGGGGAACTTTCAGAGAAAAAGTCAAATTAGCGATTTTAATGCTAGAAAATTCTTGAAGAAGCGCCGCTTGGGTAATTGATAGGGACCTAATCTTACAAGTCATAGCAGTCTTTGAAGAGTCCCCGGCATATTTAACTTTATTCTGTAATTGTATGCTTGGGCTCTGAAGATATCTTAAGACTTGCTATTTATCTGCCTGGTGAGGCGCAACACTTTCTTATTAAAAACATATCTATCATGGTTAATGACTTGATTTTTTCCCTTTAATACAGTACAATGACAGGTGTAAAGAGAAGATGAGCATCAGATGCTTGAGCAATATGCTCACTGTTTCAAGACGCCTTGAACATCAGCATTCCTTCATGGTGCCAGAGGAGAAAAAAAACCCACGCTACACAGATTACACGCTTGTGTTAGATAGAAAATAGTACCATTTGCAGTTTCAGTTAAAAGCATGTTGAAGTGCATATGGAAAATACCATTAGGAGGAACTCCAGAGCGGCTGAGTAAAATGGGTCATTAGGCTTTCGTTTGTTGGAGAGTGTCTCCCATCTGACAGTGCAGAATGGTAGCATTTTTAGCAGCTTATGTTCCCAGTTACATTAAACAGACAAACAGATTGACTATTTTGCATTTCTCATTTGACAACAGCTTGTCTTCATTTGCAGCACACTGGTGGCTGAGCTGAAAGCATGGCGGATGAGTGTATCCAAGGTCCTGGTTTTGAATAACAGCAGATGCCAACGTTTAACTTCAAAATCAATCAATTCTTTTTCCTGCGTACGGATAAAAGGTCTAGTGAAGTGCCTGAAGGGGGTTTTCTGCTGTTTACAGCTGAAAATATACTAAAAAAAAATTTCATTACAAAACTTTCTGCCAGAGATGCGGACGCTGGTGATTTTATGGAAGTAGGTATGGGAGGAAGTGTTTCTAATTGAGGGGCACTGACAACATTATGTGAGGCCTAGTGGAGCTTCATCTTTCAAACTCTTATCTGGAAAAGCTCTTGACTGCTGCCAGATCTCGGGCCAGAAAACCCTGAGTAGATTCTGGGTGAACACCCACTGTCCTGCCTGTGCTTCCCCACACCACCACCAAAGAGTTCCTGCAACCACAGGGGTTTACAAATTAATTATTCACATTCCTGGAGTATCTGGCCTGAAACTGCTGTAGCACATCAATGTTCCTCCTCTGGGGAATGGCTCAGTGGGGAAGACTGTGGGGTCAAATGGGTTGAAAACATCCCATCTGAAAGCAGCTGAAGTGGGCTTGGAGCCTCGGCTTCTCAGGAGAGCTGTGATTTGGCCCCCACAGAAGTGCAAAACACTGTGATTTTGGGAGGTGCCAAGAAACTCAGTGTCTGTTTATCTTCCAGCAATGTACAACCAAAATATAGCAATAGAGGCTGGCACGTACCAAGTACCCAGTGAATGGGCTCCTGGTAGAAACACCATGGCAGTCTGCATTTTCTTTTGAAACACAGGGTTGGGGTTCTTGCCTCCCCTTGCTTACACTACACGTGGTTGATAGGACTCCCTGTTGAAACTGTAGGATGCTCTCAAATGGGAGCAACATCCATCCCTTATCAGCAAGATTTGGCACTGTCCAGCTGCTATGAAAGAGTCATGAGATAGTAAAATGTGAGCAGCATAAAGCTAACCCTGGTGCCTTCCAGGCATTTGGCAGGAGAGATGTAGGTCCGATTACAATGTGAATTTTTAGTCTGCCTTAAGTCAAATTCTCCTTTAATACAGGACACATTATTTTCTGCCCCATAGCAGAAAAGACAACCAGACCCAACACAAGGTGCTGGTGAGTTGTCTCAGTGTTGGGAGAAAACAAGGGAGCAGCTTCTCTTGCTGCTTTTTGATGTGTTTTGAAGGTCATGTGTCCCCACCTCGCAGTGATGGTTGGGATTATGAAGCCTGAGCTGAAGAGCTCCAGCCCAACCAGCTAAAAGCAAACTGCGTAAGGCAAAGCTGCCTTCAGCTGCTCTCAAGTGGCTGCTTGCACGGAGCAGGTTTGGATTCCAGGTCTCCCAAGGCACTGTGTGTGATCCTGGGGCCTTGACTCCAGCCTCTGATTTCAGGGAGTAAAAGCCAGGCATGACACTGTGCTGCACTGAGCCTCTTCATCTTTCTTTCTTTCTTTCTTTCTTTCTTTCTTTTTTTT
>VWZG01006115.1:889934-910519 GCA_013396735.1 Grallaria varia | reverse complement strand
GCCCTTTTTTTTTTTTTTTTTTAATATATTTAGTCTGAGGTCAATGATTTTCTGCAGCCTGAGGATGACAGGGAGTCTCCAGGGAGTGACAGTACAGGGCCAGGCAAAGCATTCCCATGACATCCCTCAGCACTCCTGCTGGAATGGGCTCCTTCTCCCAGGAGAAGTTCAAAGGTTTTGGCAACTGCAAACAGCTATCAGCTCAGAAGGAACCCAAAACGTGTGGGGGCAAACCTTTACCACTGAAATATTTATTTCCTCCTCTCAGCCGTCCTCCCTGAAGATTTCCTTCTTCAGCAGCTCTGATCACATACACAGAGCAGACACTGTTCAGGACCCTGAAATAACACCTGCAGTCAGAAATCCCTCATTAGAATAAGTGGTAGGTTTTCATCCAGGTTTTTCTAGCCATAGTAAAGAAACAATTTCTTGCTTTTGTTTTTATATAAAGATGCTGATGTAGAGCATTCTAAAATCCTTTGGATACGCTTATTTTGATGTCAGGTCAGTTGTGTTAGATTCATATTTGAAGATCTGGCTTGGCACTGCAGGGAATGCAACAAGAAAAACTAATTTTGAATCTGAAATAATTTTAGGACAACACATCTGGGAAAAGATCTGTTGGTACCTAAAACATACAGACAAGCCCTTCTGCAGAATAGCTTACATTTACCATACAGACACATCTGGCAGCTATAGTGAGTTAAAAAACTTATTTCTGCCTTGTGATTTCCTAAAGCATATTCCTATTTTGCAGTTTAGTCTATCACATTTAAGCATGAACCAAGGCTCACTGCATTGATCTCACCTGATTCTGCACTGCTGCATCCACACAGGCTTTTTCCATGTTACCTGTGATGATTCCACAAGCTGCTTCCTGCATCCCAGGCATCCTGGCTTAGGACAAGGCTTGCTTTGGGTCCCCCACCCACACACGGTCTGAGCACTGATGCCAAGGTGCCTGCCAACTCAACAGGACTCAGCGACCCTTGTGAGACCAACTCAACTCAACTGCACTCAAAAGTTCCACAAGTCCCCTCCAGCTTGGGTTTTTCTATGATTCTGTAACTGGCACTGATTTGCTGGGGTTTTCACGGGAGAATGAAAACACTGTGGATTCTTGGTGGCCTGTAAATGGCAGTGAGGGTTGATGACCCACTAACTAGTCCTGATGGCTTGGGATTTAGTTATGAGAGATTGTGCAAATGTCTGATTTCTCTACACTGTCCACTTCTGCACTGCCAGAAGTCCCGGCATCAAAAGGGTCCATTACCCCTCTCCTGCAGCAGAGGTTTTCTTAACAGACTCTATTATATGCTCCTTGATAACTGAGTCTCCCTGTCCATTCTGCCAGATTCGTTTAAACCAGCCTGGCAAACCTCCAGAGTACAGCCAGCCCGTGGCTGGGTAATGGGCTGGAGAATCATTCCCGCTCGGCTCCTGTGCACAGAGGGGCACAGTCAGGGTTTAGTCTTGCTCTCTGGAAAGTGAAGCTCTCCCCACTGGAATATGTTTTGTTCCATCTACTTCAAATATCTTGAGATTCCTGCAGAGCTGCCTCTTGTTGTGGCTGCGTTTAATCCTCTGCATTTCTGTCTGTTCATAATTTGATGCTGGTGTCTGCAGTCTGTCCTTATTAAGTGCACGTAGTGATTAGAAGGAAAGAACAAGAGATTAGAGGAAGCCAAGAGCTATCTGAAGCACACAGAAAGAAAAAAAAAGAATGGGAAAGCACTTTCAAGGCCACTGTAGTATGAGAGGTCTCAGCATGTGGTCAAAAGACATAAGCAAGTAAAAAGTTTGACAAAGGCCACTGCTTGGGCTGCTCCTATGATTGTTTCACAGTAGAAAGAGCATAATATTGATTCCCAAAGTGCTGTCTGTCCTTTTACCTAGAGCTGTGTGTTTTGATAGTCAAAAGTATACAGCTTTTTGACCAAAGAATTAAGGAATAGCTATGGAAAGTACCACAGCTTAAATGACCATGTATTCTTTCTTCTTACTCTTTAAAAAAAATTGTTGCCGTTGCTAGGACGTGCATTTAGAGGTCTTTGTTGTCTTAATGGAGACTGAAACATGTGTGGAGTTTGGCGTTTGCTTTTTTTATTCATCAGCTGAATAAAAAAGCCAAGCAGACAAAGCATTTGTAGTGCAAGAGTGGAGTGCAAATCCCTCCCTGTAAGCTGAACAAAAAACCTCATTAAGAGGAGGTGGGATTTCCTGGTCACAGCTTTTAACTAAAGGGCAAAGGTCTCCTGTTAAGTACCATACAGTCTAAACAGGGCTGCGCAAAATTATGGGGAGGGGGGAGAGTCAAATATTTGTTCTTAATTCTCAAGTTAGTTTATCCAAAGTGGCAACCAGGGAAGTGTTGGGAATGATTAAATGGCTGCATTGAGGCTACAAATTGCTGCTACTTGCTTTTGTAGCTGGACTTGTTGCAGTTGAGTGATGTCGCCCATCAGTGCATTGTGTGCACAGTAAAACAGTCGAGCAGTGACAGATAGACTGAAACTCGGAGCTACTCCATCACCGCTGAAGGATCCTGCTCACTGGGAATTGAGAATGAGCACAAGCCACGCACGCTGCTCAGGAACAGCTGCTTTCACTCCAGCCCAGCTCCTCAGCTGTCCAGGGCAAGCAGCAACTAGTAAATAAGCTTTATCTCTGATCTCACTGGGGAGGAGAGCCAAGCAAAACACGAGCGAAATAAATAATTTGGCAAAACGCTGCACTGATAGGTCTAGATGCTCCCATTGCAAACTTCCCGGCCAACAGTGCTCAGCATCAAGTGAGAAGATGACCTGCAAGAAGGGCCCGAGGTGGCCATGCTGGGAACACGCACAAAGTGCACAGACAACGAGGCACCAAGACCACGGTTGGATCCACCCGTGCCACGGCTGGAGGAGCAGGGCAGAACCTGGGCTGTCGGGCCCCTCTGTACCCTGCTTTGCAAATGCTGCATCTCACACGTAGCGTTCCCACAAAACGGGTGAGAAAAGGTGATCTCAGAAGACTGGCTGAAGGCAAGGGCAGAGAGGCCTGAGGAAGCATGAGCATACTTTGGGAAAAAACTAAGATGCTGGCCAAAGGACTTAGTCCAGTTTGAGTGTTTCCCTTCTGCCCTTGGCTCAGTCCTGAGCACAGCCTCCTCAGCACAAAGTTTCTGTCACATAGGCAAGGATGCTTTGGGTGCTGGGCAGCATCTCTGACCCAAACACAGAGGAACAGGCAAAAGTGTCTTTCAACAGGTGCTCTGACCAAATTTGCTCAGTTCTGTGTTTGGCAATCTTGTTCTGCCCGTCCACCAAGGGGCAGGTCCCTCTACTGTCACTGCACCGAGGGAGAGGGCAGGAGGGAGACAGAGCACCATGGCCAGCATCTTCTCCCCACTCATGTTTCTGCTTGCTTCCTTCTGCGGTTTCACACCTCTGCTCACCGGCGCACTGCACGCTGCTGCCTTGGGTTGCTGTTTTGGTTGCTTTGTTGATCGGAAAAGACGACAGAAAAACGTAGTAGCCATGTATCTGCAAAGGTTTAGAAGACTCAGTTCTTGGAACGGGTCTATTTTGTGCTGGAAAACAAATGGAAATTTAGTTTATACAGATTGTTCTCACTAACCGTAGAATCAGCAAACTTCGTGTATGGGTTCATCCTGAAATTAAAATGGCTGAGGCTTAATATACATTGTGGGGTCTAATTGAAGGCTTTAACTAACATTAAAGCCAAATTCTTCCAATCCCGTGCTAAACAGAAATCACGGAGAAGCAGGTAAGCAGTGGATATAATTTGGCATCCTTTCTAAAACACCAATTAGCATTTAGTGTCCAATCCTCTGCAAAAACTCATCAATGGGCAATTAATTATTCTTCATAATTTGTACCTACACTTAACTATATGCAGAACAGTAGCAACTGTATTGAATATTGGTACGAAATCAAAATAAAATGAATCCACACCAAAGACAGAACTTGAATGTAGATGTCTGTGCTGATGTCAGCTCCCTGCTTATAAGGATAATGAAATCTATCCCATGGAAGTCCTAAAAGAACCTCATCACAAAGTTATGAACTCTTCCCTGTAATTGTTTCATTTTGAGGATGAATTTTGGTGCTTCTATTTTTGTGCATGTTCCGGTTTCAGTCATGAGCCAAGATGGTTGATGACAGGCAGGTAGGTGCAGTAACGTCCTTGTGCTCTGAGCATCTCTGCTTTTAATAGGAACTGCCCAGTACCAGGACACTGAGCATTGGACAAGCAAGAAACTGTCAAGGTAGAAGAAGCCTCATTCTAGAATTAAGAGCTTTTCTACCTTTTAAAAAAAATGGTGTGGTTTTTGATCAAACCTGGCTTTTTTCTTTTTTTTTTTTTCCTTTGGCTTCAGGTGGAAAAAAAAAGGCAGAAACCTGAATGTCAAAGAGAAACTCAGAAGGTGAAATAACCCATGTGAACTGAAACCAGAAACAGCTCACACAAACCTGCTGAGAAGCAAAACTGCCTTTGCTCAGCCATATATCAACCCATTGTCTTTTTTTGTTATTATTTATTTATATGTCAGGAGCTTCAGGTAGCCCAAACCCTTGCAGTTTGTTGGGTGTGTGCAAGTCAGCTTACAAAAGAGAGAGGGAAAGGGGGAGAAGTGTATCAAGGAGAGACAGAGAGAGGTTTCAAGGCATCAGGCTAAGTGGAACAAATCATGTATTATGCTGTTGTAAACAGGAGGAAGCTGAAAGTGCCTGCATGACCCAAGGGCAAACAGGATGTCTGTTAGGGTTGGAAAACAAACATGGGTCTCCTGTGTCACTGTTCTCAAAGTGACTTTTGAACCCAGGTACTCAAGTGAAAAGGTGTGGATGTGAGAGCAGGAGGCCACACAGAAACAAGTGTCAGTACGATTGGCTCACCCGGGCAGTGACACAGTTTTGACGTGAACTAGTTAAGACAATCTGGATTTTTGAGGAGAAAGGTTTTGGTGACAAGCCTCCATCCTGGGCAACCAAATGAACCCCAGTGAAGGTGCAGCACATACCTCCTGGCAGTGGGAGGGGAGAGATGAGTGCCTAAAACCAGCAGCATAGAGTCTGGATGTCAAAAATCTGATGTCTTCCAAACCTTAAACTGAAGCTGAGGGCTTCATACTCTGTGTCTTCTTTCCTGTCCTGGCCTCTAACGTGGTTTGTACCACTGTAGGCTCTGCCCCCAGGAAATAACAAACCTGTGCTGAGTGAAGTGCCACAGCCACACTAACAGGATCCACTTCAGGAACCTCGGCGGGAGATCTTGAGCCTCCTGAAGTGCTGGGTGGATGAGCTGAAGGGATAGAGGAGACAAATATCTTGCCTTGCCTTGTTCTTCCATCATCCAAGGAACCAAAATGCACCGGTTTGGGTTCTTGCCTGATTCTCTCCAAGTGCAAGGGGTAGTAGGGCCTTTCATCTCTGATGTGTTACACAGCAGGAGATGCACATTTTGAACACCTTGCAAGGTTGTAAGCTGACACAGCTCAGGGGAAACCCAACCATGTAGTGCCAGTGATTCTTCTTAATAAATATGAATAATTCTGAAAACTAATTCATTGAATAAAGAAATCCAAGAAGATAGGCTAGATAATTTTTGGACATGAGAGAGAGTTCCTGATGGCTCCCTCAGGTAATAATGAAGGAACTGAGATGATCAAAGGCTGTGCTGTCTTCTAGAGCCAGAGCCCGTTACATCAAGCTGCTGGAAAAACACAAAGGAGATAATCAGAGATCCTTGAAATAAAAAAATCATTTTTACAGCATTCAGCTACTGACTTACTTGTAAGAAAAGCAGATTAAAGACTGGAAGATGGGAAAGGTTTTGAAAATATTTTCATTGCTTCTTAATTAATCATTATTTCACTAATACCTGCCATCTTGACCTATGACTGATTGACCGTGCTCAGTGCATACACGGGGACATTTGAATTTGCACCCGTGGTTGTTCTGTGGAAAAGGGCAGCAAAAGGCATCTTACAGATGGGTAGCAACCTTCACGCTAACAAACAGTTTTAAGCTGCAAGTGAGATCATCTTCTCATGGAAACCAAATGGTGTTTTGTAAGGGACTTCCAGACTGTTTCTCCCTACATATGTATTTCTGTCTTTAAACCAGTGCACTAACATTGTATTTTTACTTTTTTCACTGGTGGCAGAGGTTTGCCAGGGATGGATGGACCTCTGCATCTTGGCCATATTCACCCATCACCCTCGTGCAGCCGCACGTGTCAGTCATCACCGCCACCAGTTCTGAGAGCACACCCTCACTGACTGGCTCACATCCTGGATGGCCATTCATGGAAAGCCCGACCTGATAATGATAATAAACGTGGTTTCATGAAATCTGCCTTTCTTCCTGCCGTTTTTGAGCAGCTGCCGAGGGCAGCTACTGAGCAGACATGTAGTCCCCTCCAAAGGCAAAATCTGAGGAGCTACAGAGCCACCTGCCAGCTCCTCCTCCTCCTGGTAATGTTCACCCAAGAAAGTCAACGTGCACCTCTTTATGGTGACCTTGCACGGTGCCCTTTCAGGGTAGGTTCTTCCTCAGCCTTTGGTGAGTAATTTTGGCATGTAGCTGTTATGCCCAGGGCCCTCGTAGGAGCCTGACTCTGTGATCATACCCCTTTTGTCTTTCAGCACTTCTACTTTCTGTTCATAGAATCACCTCTCCCGTTACCAAAATGCAGTTGTTTCTGTCCTGTTTCGCCTCGTAGCAGTTTAGGATTGGAAGCAAAAAAAAAAAAATCCTACAGCATCTTAGTGAAACTGCAGTCGCATGGGCTTTTAGCGCTCAATTAACCACCATCCGGATTTCTCAGTACACAAGGGGAAAAAAAAACACCTTGAACTTTGATGCCTCGAAGGGACAAGGGGAAAGAAATGGTTATTCTGGGTTTCATTCTCATTCTTTCTTAAAAGTCTTCTCCAGTAAGTTCAAATTGTAGAGCTGATGAAGTGATTTTCTGTGCTGCAGGTATTAAAGGTACTGGCTAATTTAGCTATCATGATAAATACCTCCTAGGAGCCTATTTTCTTGAAAGAGCAAAGAAGAAAGGAAATATTTTCTGAAAATGGGTAGAAATAACTGTATTTTTCTTTGTATGGAAAATATTTGGAGGGAAAACAACCTCAGATAATTTGGGACAACATGGGCTAACATTCTGTTTAGGGAAAGGACGCGAGATTCAACTTCCAAGATACAGACAAAGGAGGAGAGTGGCAATATTATGTCCTTGTAAATCCGTCTGGTTGCTGGCACTTGGCTGCAGTAATTAGTGGAGCTGTTGTAAAAAAACAGTATGATCTTACAGAGGAAACTATATTAAGCAACACCAAGCTGCTTGAGGTGTCCCAGGCTACCTGTGGCCCAGATGGGCTGTACAGACAGCCAGGCCCTTGCCAGAAATCAGAGTCCATTTTGCCCAGCAGTAACTCCATCATCCAAGGGGTAACAGGAGGAGATGCCCAGCTGTCCCACCTGAGGGATGAGGGACTCTGTGGTGACACAGCAGGACGGCAGCGCCGACTGATCCTCTGTGAATTGGCTATTGCAAGGCCAAGAACTGCTCCTGTGTGTCATCCCACATTGCAAAAATAGCGTGGCCAGCAGGAGCAGGGCAGTGATCCTTCCCCTGGACTCTGCATTGGTGAGGCCACACCTGGAGTGTTGTGTTCAGTTCTGGGCCCCTCAGTTCAGGAAAGATATTGAGGGGCTGGAGCGGGGCCAGAGAAGAGCAACAAGGCTGGGGAAGGGGCTGGAACACAAGTGCTATGGGGAGAGGCTGAGGGAGCTGGGGGTGTTTAGACTGGAGAAGAGGAGGCTCAGAGGTGACCTCCTCACTCTCTATAACTACCTGAAGGGAGGTTATAGCCAGGTGGGGGTTGGTCTCTTCTCCCACGCAGTCAGCAATAGGACAAGGGGGCACAGGCTTAAGCTCTGCCAGGGGCAATTTAAGTTGGATATTAGAAAAAAATTCTTTACAGAGAGAGTAATCAGGCATTGGAATGGCCTGCCCAGAGAGGGGGTGGATTCACCGTCCCTGCAGGTTTTTAAACTGAGATTGGACGTGGCACTGAGTGCCAGGATCTAGGAACCTGACTGGAGTTGGACCAAGGGTTGGACTTGATGATCTCAGAGGTCTTTTCCAACCCAATCAATTCCATGATTCTATGATTTCAAGACCTTCCATTTACCTCCAAAGGTTCATTTTGGAGAATTTTGGCAGGGCTCTGCCTGAACAGTTCCCTCTTAGAGTTAGGAATGGCAGCTGCTGAGAACCAGGCAGGTACAAACCAGGAGAGAAATCAGTTGGGGAAATAGTTTTAGCCATTTTTTGTCTCTCTCCTACATGTATGAAGACAACAGACATTTGGTGTAAGCAGGTGGGCTACTCTCTGGGGCAAAAGGAGAGCATGCCTTGGTTCCTCATGCAAGCTTTATGCAAGGCTGCCGTTTAACAGAAAAGAAGCCCATTTTTGGCCTCTTTTCCTCTAGGTAACGGGACCTTTGGCCCTGGGGATGCTAAGTCCTTCTTATGCCAGCCACGTGAAGACACCAACCCTCTTGCCCATCCTTTCTCTAGCAGAAATGCCAGGCAGCTGAGCACAAGGCTTTGCCTCAACTCCCTGCTCAGCTCTCTCGATCACCACAGCAGAACCATATATAGATCTGCCCAAAAATTATTATAAATCACTACTCTGAAAATGGGTGCGTATAAAAAGAAAAGTTAACTCTTCAGCTGAGCCACTGAATCACAAGTTTTTGCCTCGAGCATATTTTTACAGCCCCTGCAAAAACAGAGGCATTAATGGAAAGTCTGACACTGCGTTAGCTCCTGCACTGGGAGTGGCTGCTGAGTTTAAAATGGTCACCAAGTGTTTTCTTCATCTTCAATGCGAAGCCTCGTGCTTGAAAAACCACACATGACATTGGCATTGCAGGCTACTCCACTCCTTTTTCCATGACAAATTGCTGTTTTAACTACCAGGGCTCCAGTGCCAGGCGCTGTGCTTTTAGCAGCCCAGCTGCCCACAAGCCCTTTTTGTGGTTCCCTTGTCTAGCTCAATTTAAACACAATGTGACTCTAGCTAAGAGAGGCATTTTGCAATCACCTACCACAAAGTGATAAGGGGCTGCTGCAGCAGATGACTTGTGCGCTTCCCCAAACCAGCTCTTCACATTTAGGAAGGTCGGCCGTGTCATTTCTCTAATTTTCTAACCACAGAAATGTATATTTAGAAAAGAGCAAGGAAACTTCCCTTACCCTAAGCAATATTGCATAATGATGGAGGAGGAGGAGGATTAGTGCAAAGGTTTTTTTCTTTGAGCAGAATTCGGAGAGATTGGGAGCTGGAAAACCTGAATAATGACTTATTTCAAATATGCAAAGCCAGGGCTTTCCGCGTGTCTCAGATTCTTTCCCGTTTCAGGTTGGTGTTTGCTACAGCGGGTGCAACCTCTGCAGTTGTAGCCCACGTCAGTCTGTGTGTTTCTCCAGTGCTGCCCTCCTGGAGAGCCTTGGCCCCTCTAGGATGCTCCTGCCCAGGGCATTTACCAGCACAGCCTCCTTCCTGCCCGAGCCCCTTCCAGGCTTGTCCGACCACTCCTTCCCTCCCTCTCCTCCCCATCTGCTGACCCTTGACAGGTTTTGAAGAGATTGAGGCGTTGCTGTTATTACAGTTGCACTACTGGGCTCATGAGTCTGAAGTGTTCATGCACAAATGCCAAGAACAATAACAAACAGTCCTAAGTGCCCTGGGGCTGCAGCCACAGCTCAGCGACGAGTTTCCAGACTCTTCTGTGGGGGAGAAGCTGAAGAGGGGCAGGAGGTGGGTGGTGGGTGAGGCTCAGCGTGGTGAGGTCTTTGCAGCCATCACTCTTCTCCCATGGACTCACGGCTGTGAGATATGAAAGGGTCCCATGGCTGGTTTGGGAGAGTGTGACGTCGGTGTGAGGTCACCCGGGGCTTTGATAGGGATGGACACTGCCCTGGGATGGACTGTGGCTCTGCAGGGGCGCTGGGGAACTCACTGCCACTGTTACTTCAGATAAGAAGCTCTCCTAGCCTTCTTCAGCACAGCAAGACAGGTCACTTTGGCCACTTTTCACTGTTTTCCGGCAGTTCCTTCCTCAGCAACCTTGCTGTCTTCCTAAAGTGTCCATGAAGCCCGTCGGCTTGGGTGTGGAGACTATACTGGGTGGGAGCTACCTACCAGTAAGGTGTTGAATTATACAATTAACCTCATCAAGCTGTCCCTCTGGGCTTGGGATGCTTTGGGAAACGCAGTGGAAACTCCCCGAAATCTGTAATTTCGGGACACGCAGAGAGCCAACGAGGTTCACCCCTGTCTCTCCTGATGGTGTTTTTTAGACTTGACCTTGCAAAGCCCACGTCTATCAAAAGGAAGGTTTTTATCACGGCAATCATCCAAATGTGAGAAACTTACGTGATGTGAAAGGCTGTGGTAATAAACAGCGACAAATAATCGTACGTGGTTGTACTGGATGCCTGATGGCTGGGGATTTGGAAGAAGAACACGGTGATTAGGCCTGGTTGGGAATTGAACCATCTTTCTGTCAAGAAAATTAAAGTGGCTTGGAAGTTATCTATTTGGCCTGGCCTGGCTCAGGGTATGAGGCAATCGTTGGAGCAAAGTGTACACGGATAGTTCTGTTCATTAAACTTTGAGGAAAGGATGTTCACACTGCCTTGCACAAGAGTCACAGAAAAAAAAAAAAAGTTAGTTTGAGAATGACTAATTGTGGCAGTGGGAGTGTGATACGTGAAAGCAGAGCCTTGGATTGGGAACATTGTTCCAAGCATTTGTGATGGAAGTTTGCATTTTAATGGTAATATTGGCATCTCATTTCCAAACAAGATTGTGGAAAAATACTGTGAAACTTCTCTGTTTGGAAGCGTAACTTTCTGACAGTAACTCAGCAGCGGTTTGTCCCTATGCACAGCCTAATGGATCAAAAGTTCAATTTCTGCATAGTCTATTACTTGCATACTCAATAAAATAGGATGCACGAATGGCTTAGCTTTCTTTTTTTTCCTTTTTTTTTCCCCACTAAATGCAATTTTTCCCCTCAAAGATTACTGAAAATTACTTTTTCAAGTCAGTATGAAGGCTTATCAGTCCAGTGGTGTTCAGATCCCATATTAACTGCCTCACATTACTGTGAACAAGAACTGCTGTAGAAACCAGTGGACTAAGAATGTAAAGTACATACTGCTGATGTATGTCCCTGCAGTAACCCTTTCCCATCACAGGTATCTGATGGACTCTTCTTCTACAAACAATCATGTCTTATTTTAAAAAATGCTATATTGTAGAACTTAAACTTTCCTGATGCTTTGGGGCCACATCAGTCACAGAGTTTGTGACTGATGCATACAGAGAGCAAACACTCCCCGCTATGGAAACACGTAGAAAGATTGCTTTCACAGCATGCTCAGGGCATATTAAAAAAATTATGTTTCAGCACAAAAGGAAAAGAATTTAGCCTGTGCCTGTCAGGCTGCTTTAAATATTTTATTTTGCCTGTCTTCAGAATCAGTGTATTCCAGAAGAAGCCATCCCTTGGAGCTCAGCCCTTCAAGGATATGGCATTCTTCAATTCCATTGATTTTAGTGGACCTTGAAGGCACTTAATACTTCATAGGCTCAGTCCCATGCTCTTGAAAGGCTACCCTGTGTGTGTTCACCTGTTTCAGCTGCCATGCCAGGACATCTAATACCCTTTGCTGTAGCTGACAAAGGGAAGGTAGGCGAGTTCACAACAAAAAAAAGGAGCTGGTTTTTAATAAAGAAGCCAGTGTCCCATGGGTTAATTTACCAAGGGCTGGGCTCTCCCATCCCATAAAGACTGTACAGGGACTCCACCTTAATTTACAAAAAAATAAAATAAATGCTACAGGTCATGAAGACTTTGTGGGTTGCATATGGGAACTGCAAAGCCAAAGCTTCCTGTCTGCAGTACTGGGATGGATACAGAGATGAGATGGTTACTGGAAAATCACTTTGCCCTTAACAAGTCTACACCCATTTCATATCTGAGAGGGTATCTGAACTGAAACAAAAACCTAAACCCAAATATTTCAAAAGAACATCAGTGTAGAAAGATGAAGGACTTTAATGCCTCAGCTTTTATTTCTCACAGGACTGTAAGTTGTCTTTCTTGCGTGCGTGTCTGTGTTTGCATCACCACCAGTCACAGGTTCAATACTTCATGCAGGGCACATGTACTCTCTCAATAGCTGTTTTCATCCTTATGCCTCAACAAGTAGTTACAGACCTTATATAGAAAGGCCTCCGATGCTGCAGTGATCTCTGCATGATGTGCTTCCTCCTCGGCATCGCTGCCCTGTCCTCTCCCCATCACGCGCGGGTTCCACAGACAGTCGTGAACGTTTCACATTCTGATAAGAGGAGGAAATGTAGAGATGAGGAAATGAGGCACAGAGGAGTGAAGGTCAAAAGTTTCCATTTACTTCTGGTGCCCAGTTTGAGACACCTAAGTCACTCAGTCTGGTTCCTCAGAGCTTGGTATCACCTTTTGCAGGTGACAAAGGGCAGTGTGTCCCTGGTGGGCTCCTGCTTCCCTGTCGCCAGGGTCTGGGAGGTGGGCTTAGCCATCTCCACCCTCCACAAGGGCATTGCCTCGTGGGAATGACCACACACTGCAGGAAAACAGCTGCAAAATGCCACAGGATCACTAAAATAGCCCTGTCCTGTTGGCCCGGTGCAGTGTGGGGCTCTTAAAACCATATAGAGCCAATCTTCACACGTCAGTCCGTTCCCCACTAGTGATCTCTAAGCTGGTGGTCTCAGCCAACTGCTTGTGGTTTGCCATTTGTGGGCAGGGCGTGAGTGTTTTGCAAGTGTGGGCAAATTACTGGTGTGTCATCATGAAGGACGCTCTCACCAACAGGCAGAAGGCAGGACAAATGTCAGATGCTTAGAAATACTCAAAGATACTGCAGTGGCAACACTGGGAAGAGGGCTCAGTTCTCCAGGGAGCTCTCCTTTCCATAGAGTCATAGGATAGTTTGGGTTAGAATGGACCTTAATGATAAATTAGATCCAACCCCCCTACCATGGACAGGGACAGCTTTCACTAGACCAGGTTGCTCAGAGCTCTATCCAGCCTGGCCTTGAACACTTCCAGGGATGGGACATTCACAACTTCTCTGGAAAACCTGTTCCAGTGCCTCACTACCCCCACAGGAAAGAATTTTTTCCTAATATCTAATCTAAATCCATTGGCTCTTGTCCTGCCCCCACCTCCAAGCTTAGAGGAAAACCAAGAGCTACCAGTGCCAGATCTTCCACTGGAGACACAGAGTTATTAGGAGAGGAACTGAAAGCAAACCAAAACAAAACCCTCAAACTCGTTTGTTTTATTCCTGGTGTGTATGTTGCATTCCTGTATTAAAAAAAAAAAAAAAAAAAGAGGAAGTTTTAAAACTTACACATTGGCACAGATAGTCACAGAAGCCAGCAGTATATACAAGTCCAAAAATAATAGATAAAATTCAAGCAGGATTTTAACTTCAGTGTTTGTGATGATCTTCCTTTTGAGGGAGAGCTGCTCCTTCCATATCCTCCCAGGGATTTGCAAGTGGCCAGTCAGAAACCAACAGCAGGACTGCACAAACTATTAGTCTGATCCACTCTTGCAGTTCCCGAGGTCTTAAATTTGCCTGCACTAAAGTGCACCCATATCAGTCTGACAATGCTAACTGCAGCTTGGACAAAAACACAGATAAGCCACATGGAGCGAGACATTGTGCATGCAAAGTATAATCAGTGTGCAGAAGCTACAAAATCAAAGACACGCTGCTGGCTGACAATAGTCTGCCCTAAAATAAAAAGTAGGTCTGTCCGTGGGCACAAGGAACACACTTATTACCTTCCCTCCATCCTGCAGAGCCTTTGAGGTGAGCGAGTACTGGTCTCGCTCAGGCAATTTACATGAGCGGAAGTGTGACAAACGGGGACAGTCCCTACCTTGAAGTAACAGGCCACAGAAGGGAAGTTTAGCAAAACCAGGAGTCATTAATAGTCATTCCATCTCGCTCTGTGAAGTTCACTGAGGTTTAATTAAAGCACTGATATGTTTTTGACTGACCTCATTTTCATACCTGATAATCAGTAAACTCATTATAATTTTTTTTAAGCCTGGTTTTGAATCTAGCTAATTAGCACTCTGTGGGTCAGCATCTGAGTTAAATAAAGACATAGAGGAAAACTCCAAGATCTGCATATTTTGGATGCTCCCTGCAAAGGCGAGTGGTCATCAAGTAATGCTACCAGCAGAAGGCTGAGCTGGCACTGATGGGAGGTGTTTTGAGGTGCTGGGTGAGCACCAGCCATGCAGTGGGGACAGGACAGATCTGAGCCTTTGGCTTTGGCAATCAGGACCTCAAAAATGACTCAAACTTCATCCTTCTACAGTTGAACCCTTTGAAGTCCTGATCTATACTGAGCAGATCTGGAGAAGAGCATGGCACAGATTTCATAGCTTCTTGCTGCACTTCCATAGAGTATGTGAGGAATGAATGACAGGACATAGGAGCAGCAGTTTTCAACATTTCCAGGAGGGAAATGTGACATTCTCTGTGTTCAACATGGTGCTCAGCTGCTCACGGGACAGCCCCAGCCATGACTGGATGAGCTTTTCCCTTGTACTCAGCATCCTTCCACCAGTTGTTCCTTCTGGACTTCTCCACCTGCTCTGAGCTTCCTCAGTCACTGCCTCCAAAGCATTTGGTGGGTAGGAGAGGTCTAGGGAGGTTGTACTGCAATAAACATCACCAGATCCTACCACAGGAGTCACAGTGGTGGGCTGGGGAGTGCAAAACCAATGCAGTTAGCTGGGATTTCCAACCAGAGAACGGCCAGGAGGAGAGGGGGACAAGCAGTACCAGCAAGAGCTGGAGGCGAGCATTGAAGGGGAGTCTCTTCTCTTAGAGGAGTGCAAAAAGCAACAACGCTGGTCAGCAAGTGAGGAACGGTCTGGGCCACATGTGATGCTCCTCTTGTGGTCATACCTGTCATCATTCCCTTGCAAGGCAGTCAGGAATCACCAATGGTTTCAATGCTGGGATGGAAACAAATAATTATAAAACTGAGCACCTGGCTTGCACTTTGCACATTGACAGCACTGCACAGCCATCAGCTAATGAACTGAATGAGGTGTTCAATTACACAATGATTGTTAACGCTCAGTTAAAATCTACAAAACTGAGCACCAAATGGTGGAGCTGCAATTTCAGCTGCCAGCTTGTAGGCACTTCCTTCATAATCACGGATGGTGCTTAGCAATACTTAAAACAAACTATTTCTCCTCTTCCACCAGCTTTTCCTGATGTTTGTGTGTAATGGCCTGATCTTAAATGAGTCTCTCCCTTTCTGGGAGCTTGTAAATCTTATGTTGTAAGACCGTACAGTGTATGTGAGCTATGCTAGGCAGGCTGTGGATTTTCTTAGATGAGGGCTGTGTTGCAAGGCTTTGCAGAACCCACGATATATGCACAAAAAAAGAAAAAAGGAAAGAGAAAAAAAAAAAAGAAGGAAAAAAATACCCGCCTGTAAAGTAACTAGAACATTCAGCTAACTATTTTATCTATCATAATTGAAAGCTGACCAAGTCTTGAGTTTCTTTATAACTTAGAATTTGACCAAACCTTCAGCACCTCCTTTATCCATGCAGACACACAGTCACAAGAACCACATGATCAGCAGCAAAACTAATGGCTGAAGCATGTGATAAATTGCATCTATTCTTCACTTTTAGCTGTTTCACCCATATGTTGGCCATCTCCTTTGCCCTGCACACGATGATCCACCGCCATGGGACTACCTTTGTTGTCCCGCTTCTCCCTGCGAAAGCTGTTTGTGCCTTTCGACAGCCAGCTATAAATCTGCTGCTTCCTTTCCATCCTGGCAAAATGAGACAAGGCCTCCACCCCAAAGGCAGAAAATTCCCATTGCTGATGAGTCGAGCCCCACCGATTCCCTCTGCACTGCAACTGCTCCCAGGACCAAGCTTTTATTTCCTTACACGCACAGGGCAGACACTGCTGTCCCCATTGTGATGGCTTTAGTGAGCACACGGGCTCAAGGGATTTCCTCAGCAGGAGGAACTTAGCAGCTTCCATGGCTGCCCAAATCCTGCCCATCTTGCCATGGTCCGGAGGGGCAGGATGTGAATATGATTCACCATGAGTGTGCCAAGATGTATTACCCTAATGTACTTTCTCCAGAGAGTGCTGTTTAAAGAAATGCATGCTTCTGTCTCTGCAAGCATCACTTTATCCTCAATTTTATGATCCTAGATGATAAAACTGTACAGAAGTGTAACTTGATGCTATTTCCTTCCTCTAACCCACTGAATTGACAACATTTCCCCCTTTCTTTTGCTCTGGTCGCAGAGTGCCCAGAGTACAAGGTCATCAGGGGGAAACATACCCTTGTCTCTTTATGTGGAGAGGCTTTTTGATGGCTTAAGAAGAAGAATAAGGAGAATAAGAATGTGGCTCATGCTCTGAAGGTTAATGGGGGGCTTCACATCTGGGTGAGTGAGAGCTCACAAGAAGAGGCTTGATGCCTCCAGCCATGGCTGCAGCCAGCACTGTGGGGACTCTTACCTGTCTCGTCTTAAATGACCTTTATTCAGATCAGCCATTGCATTGCACCATGCACGTGTCTGGTCATTCTTTCTGGACACAGCATTAGATTTGACACAGCGTTGGAATTTGTCAGGTGTTGCTTCAGCAGTAGTCCTTAAGGGATTGAACAAATTTTGCAGTCATGGGAAGGGAAAGTAGCAGGAGCTGCCAGGTTAGAGGAAGAAAAGGTTTCTAAATTCGAGCTGCCAAATTTGAGATATAACAAAGTGCAAGCACACTCTGCCACTCAGAGAGGCATTAGTAATGTTTATGTGTGCCTAATTTTGTAGACTCTGAAGACACAAAGTGTTGTGGTTGGACTGAGACATCTGCATGCATCAGAGCCACGCAAGAACTCAAAATATTGCTGCAGTAGTGAAGTATTTATGGCATTTGAAGAAGGAGACTGGGACAAAAAACTCCAGGGGTCTAATCCTGGCTATGCTAGTGAATTATGGTGTGACTCTGAGCGAAGAATTTATCTTGCCTTTCTGTGGCATTCAGCTCGTGTGACTGCAAAGCGGGTACCACAGGACTCACCTGCCCCCCAGGTGAGCTGGCAGGGATGATGAGTTCATGCCCAGGCTTTTGGGCTCCCTGGCAGTCCCCAGTACACTTTATCCTGCCCTTGGAGCAAATTCCCAGAGCGCCAGCCCCACGGAGGGTCAATCCCCCACCAAGGCACTGCAGCACTCCTGTCCCTGCCAGCGCCAGGCACTCACAGGCTTTCATTTGCTCCCTGAGGTCAGGTTTCCTTCCCACCCCAGCGGTGCCACTGCCCACACCAAGTCGAACAGGACAATATTCCCCCTCCCCGATCACAGAGAGCTCCAAGGTGAGCAGTGCTTTGCCCTCCTGCTGTGTGCACTCACCAGGGTTTATAAATACCGCGCTGGAAAATCATTCATTAATTAGTTGCAATTGCATTAATGTAATAATGAAAGTGATTTCTTTTCCTTTGGGCTGAGGGAATAAACAACACTTCCACAAGGGTCTTTTACAGAACAAAGCGATGGAAGCAGCAGAGAAGATGATGCTTTTAATGAAATGTGTATATTTACTTGTAAAAATGCACTACCGATGCATATGCTGGGTTATAAACAAAAGGCTGAAAATCTGTCTGATCAGCAAGTCTATGACTAGCTACTAATTAGGTGTATCTCATTTAGGAAAACCCACTCAGCTGCCTGAGTTTTGTTTGTTGGGGACGGGACAGGAGAGCTGGAGAAGGCGGTGGCTGGGCTGGAGCAGAAGAGTGATGAGACAAAGCGAGTTTGAAGTTGGTTTCTCTCATCCTCTACCTTTGCCACGAAGGCCAGACCCATTTACATCCATTCAATACACTCTGGTTTTTAACTTTTCCCTTCTCCATCTTGGAATTTTTCACTGCCTGGTGGCACAGTGCAGGGAGAAACCCCCTCAGGGGAGGGATGCGTGACCCGACTGGGCTCCTGAATGCAAATGCTGTCGGGTCAAGGTCCAGCCCTCTACACGTCAAGGCCCCAACACGTGTTTTAGAGGCAATTGGAACAGTTCTAAGCAAAGCAGCTCTGCCCTCGGGGCTTGTGAGGAAACAGAGCCCCGCGCAGGCGTCAACCGCACGTAAAGAAGGCCTTACAAAAAAAAGTGTTCTTCATAAATGAGACTTCCTTGGCTATGATCATCAAAATAAATGGAAGCAAAGAGATTAATAATGAAGTAACCCAAGCAAATCAGACAACATAGACTGTCTCCCATCCATTTCAAACTGAAGTTCTTTTTGGCTCATACATCTGAGTCTGAGTGGGTTTTCCTGATGGATGGCTGGTAACTCACATCCAGGTATTATTTTTTTTTTTTCCTTCTTTTTACACTCAAAGGGTTTTAGAAGGCATGGTTTTGGAATTACCTATTGTCTGAGCCCAAAAATATATAGGTGGTTTCTAAATTGATTTTTGTAGACAGATGCTATTTCCATTTCATTTCACTTGAGTAGAAGAAGTTATCTGTTCAGTTATCTTGGTGGCTGCAACAAACAACAGTAAAAAAAAAAAAAAAGAATTTATGACAACTTTATACATAGACAAAGAGATAAAAATCAAGGCTTCCACTTTTCCTTATACACCAAATTTGGTGTGAGACCACGATGAACATTGTGGCAGTTACCTGGAGAAGCATCTTACCATGTGCTTAGCACATGAATAACTCAAGTAGGAGCCTATCCTCACATGCTCATGCTGAAGCACACGCTGAAACACTTTGTCCTGTGGTGTCAGCAGATGTTTTTCAGTCCTGCACCCCACTCCTTTGACATCTGGACGCTGGATCTGAAATCCAGATCATCCGCAACCCTTTTGCTGTGATGAGCAGCGGTGCCCAGCCCAGCCCCTGCTGCTGGGGAACAGAGAGGTGGCTCTCAGTGACTCCCTCCAAGGGCAGGGACTGATCTGGGGCAGAAATAACCCTCCCTGGAGCACCTTACAGCCCACTGAAAAAGAAATCTGGTTTGGAGAGGGCTGAGGGAGCGTTCCCTGCTCAGCTGAGGGGCGGGAAGGCGTTTTGGGAGGTGACTCACTGGCTGAATTCCTGCCTGAAGGATTGCACTAATGTGGCTGGGATTGCATCGCTCCATTAATGGTGTGGCAGGGTTTCCTGAGCTTTGTGCAGGACTCTTTTTGTATTATTGTAGAATGCCAAATAAACAAAATAAATAAATCATATATGCTAGACTGGTAAGTGCAATGGAAAAAGCAAAGATGGATGGATAATATCACATTTTAGCCCAACAGCTGCGCATTTTCATGTTATATTTACACTGTTTGATATTCAGCTGCATCAGTATCAGAATATTGAAATAATTTTTTAAATATCAATAATTAAAGCTAGATTTCATTATTATTCAGAGAATACAAATTTGCAGACCAGTTGTATTAAACATGATACAAATATCATACTGTATGTAATTGTACTCGCACTAATTGCCCATTCTGGCACATTATGGGGTAATGATGCTTGAAGTTACCAAACAGTTCAAAGATCAAAGGCCATGCAGTCAAAGATTTTAAAATAAAGCTCCTGATTTGTGAATTTATGATAATGTACTAAATTTGACCTCTTCCCCTCATATAAATAACTATATATAATTACATAATTATATAATAATTAGCCTGTAGTCCCACAGCAATTACAGAGTTATTCCATGGGTATCTGAGCCCTGGTAGGGATGGTGATACCTGGGGTTGCCCCCTGCCTCCCACTCTGCATCTCTAACTTTCCACGGATTGCACGTGTGAAAATATCCTGAGCTTTCTGTGTCCGTTCTGCCATGGATTTCACCAAGGCTGTACTTTTATCTCTGATAGCTGGTTCTGTTTAATTGGTAGTTTGCAGATAATGGAAACACAGAGGAATATTATTCATTCATCTTCAAAGAGCTGGAAGCCGAGAGAGTCTGGTGGGGCACCTAGGAAACCTTAGAGAAGACTGAAATGGGAAGGTGGTGTTTTTATCACAGTCCTCATTCAGAAAAAGAGAGAGAGAGCAAGAAAGAATGAGGCAGCCTGACCAGGAGCCAAAAGGAGACGATTATGTGGTTATCCAGAGGGATTCTTTCTATTACTTGAAAAATCAGAGTGCAGATTTAGAGAGACAGGTTGATGTGCTCAGGAAGATCAATGGATATGAGAGGTTCATTGATAGCATATGCTCAGGTTTAGATGGAAGTGGCAGGTTCTGAGGCAGTGCCAGCAGAAGGAAAGGACACAGCTGGGGGTCAGAGGTGTGTCCTGGGGTCAGAGGTGTGTCCTGGGGTCAGCGGCGTGTCCTGGGGTCAGTGGCGTGTCCTGGGGTCAGTGGTGTGTCCTGGGGTCAGCAGCGTGTCCTGGGGTCAGTGGCATGTCCTGGGGTCAGTG
>VWZG01006115.1:812966-889922 GCA_013396735.1 Grallaria varia | reverse complement strand
GGTCAGTGGCGTGTCCTGGGGTCAGTGGTGTGTCCTGGGGTCAGTGGCGTGTCCTGGGGTCAGTGGCGTGTCCTGGGGTCAGTGGTGTGTCCTGGGGTCAGTGGCGTGTCCTGGGGTCAGCCACGTGTCCTGGGGTCAGCCACGTGTCCTGGGGTCCGCCCTGTTAAACAGAGTACCCTTCCCAGAGAACAGAGGTGGCACCAGGGCTTTGAAGCAGCAACGTGGAACGAGATTGCAGCCCCAGATGCCCAGGAGGGAAATTCCAAGATGGAATTTGTCTGAGAGAAGCTCTGTTGGAGCTTCAGAGCTGCTGCTGGTGGAAAATAGTGAGGATGGGGCTCAGCAGTGCCCTCAAGATATCTGCAAAATTCAAACAAAAAACTTACCTAACAAAATACTCTCAAGTGGTTTCCCAAGTGGTGAGAGGCTCTTCAAATGTATATGTTTACTCACTTCTTTTATTAAATCACCTTGCAAACCCTTGCCAGGAATGGTTTTAAGATGCTGTCCCGTTGTCTGGAACCCTTTTGTTTATCCTGGTCTGCAGTCACTTCAGCACCCTCACCCAGCCCTTTGTCAGCCAGCAAAAGCAACCTGGTCCCACGTTTAAGAGAAAAGCCTGTCCATGTGTTACGCATTGATAGAATGGGCTGCTGAAGATAGAATGACTAGAAATATTTTTCTTGGCAAAGAAGAAGAGGCTTGGAGAGAAAGTAAGTTAGGGACAATAAAGATAGCCAGGAACGCTGGAGCACCGACCTCCAGATGCATCCAGGGTCATCAGGGAAAGTACATCAAATGTTAACAGATACTGGGGGCCAAGAACTAATTTTAAGGAGGACTGGAAGATATTCGTGCTAGTTCAGTGAACGTGTTAAAGTAATCACTGCAGTTTCTAACATCAAGGAGCATTTTGCTTATTTGTGTCACTTTCTGTTTTTTTGCAGAGGCATCCAGATTTCCAAAATCTAGAAAGCTAAAGCCATTGATTCCTAACTTAGGGCAATCAACAAACCCAGGAAACATATTGTCCAAATGGTTAGTGGTGTATGGGAGTCTCTGTCTGTAATTTGTATTTTAATAAGCCATGACAACGTCCAATCACATAAGTAAGGCACACACTTAAAGGCAGTTTGCAAATAAGTTTTGTGATGGCCACCAATGTGATTCCAGAAAGTTAACTTTGGCTGCAGATTTAACTATGAATGGGTTGTTTTAGGAGCCCTTTGGGAGAACCATTTTTATGTACTTTACTGTGAAGTCCAGGCACATGAATGGATGCCTCAGAACAAACTGGAGCAAGTTCAGTACTGAGCCTCTGACGTGGTCTCTGCTCATCCCAAGGTCTGAACAATGCCTTGTGTGCACTTGTTGTGATTACATTAATTTTGAAGTTCTTCTTGACTTAAAAACAGCGAATTTCTTGGAAATCTGCAAAAATAAATGTATTTCAGACATTCTAACCATGAGATACACATCTAAACTGTCAAACTAAAAAGCATATGTGATAAAAGAATATAAAATTCAATGCTAAATCTAATGTATGAAACAACCAATCAGGCAAGCAGGAATCCAATAAAAATATTAGTGGGGGAAAAAGTGGGGACAAAGGATGAAGAACTGTATTTTGTTATTTCATTTCTTGCCTCATCTGAAGAGAAATATGTTGGCTCCAGAGAGAGGGCATAATACTGGTGGGGCAGAGGAGAAAGGTCCAGAATTATGATCCAAGTGATTGAGCAATACTCATATTCCAAGGGGTTTAATATGCAGACAGTGGGAGAAAACAACAAAAAAAAAAAGCATTTAAAAGCAAATCATATATTAAATTATCTACGTACATATGAATGCGTATGTGTGAGAAATACGTATACAAACACGTATTTGTACACGTATGTTCAGGGACCGTGTATGTGAACATAGATCTGTACCGAAGATGTCGTTAACCTCACACTCAGGAGTAACAGCACCCATGTGAACAACTGCTCTACAGCTGAGAAAGTATTAGAAAGTATTTGATTATTGTAAAATGCCAAAGGGTTTAAAAACCAGGGGACTGATACAAAAATTAGGAAATTAAGAGTAATCAGGTTATTCAGATGGAACAATTGTATTTCATTCCAAGTTCCATTAACATATGGATTACTCAACCAATAAGACTAGTGAGACTCGTGGTCTGGAAAAAATTATTTCTTTTAATCTTTTTTTTTGTAATTTCTACATGGATGTAAACCACATACATTGCTGACTGACTGACCAATTTGCCAGTAAAAGTCTGAAGTGTAGTTCAATTGAATGTCACAGATGGGTTTTTTACTCCTTTATTTATTTTGAAGGCAAATTGTGGTAGTTGTTTTCTGTGCTTTTTAAAGTATGCCCGCTTCAAGTGGGCCATGTAAAATTTACACAGTGAAATAATAAGCCTTTGCATATTTTAAATCCTAAGCCCTATGGCATGTCAGTCCAGCAGTGCATGATTTCTGGGATAAGAATGGTTGGTGCCTTTGATGGACTCTGCAGGGCTTAACTGAGAGCACCTATTTGGGCTCTGGCATTTTTAGCTCTGGTTTGGGGCAGTTAAGCTGTTTTACTACTTCAACAAACAGGTCACCGTCTTGGTTTCAGCTTCTGGGGTTTTTTGCCAACCCAACATAAAGCAGATGCAGATGACAGCAAGGCAGTAGCACACAGAGACCATTGGCAACTCTCAGGAACATCTGGGGGCCAGGCCAGAGGATCGGGGCTGTAACCCACAGATTTACCCTTACGCTTCCCCTTCCAAAGGAGGGGCAGGGAAATGCTGCCATAGGGGTGCAGGTGGGATTGCTGCTGTACCTCAGCCCCCCGTGGACACTGCCTGATGTGCTTGGGCTCTTGGTGAAGAGGGGTTTGCCCTGGAAACTCCCTGCTGTGACCTATAGAAAGGGATGACATACTCAGCTGAGGTGCTCTTTGAGATTATCCTACAGAGAGGAATGGACAGCTGGGATTTAGCCTGGTGTTGTGCAAACGAAGGTGGGCATATCCAGCATTATGCTGGAGTGAGCCAGGCAACATGGCATAAAGGTGCTGGAAAAGGGATAAAAAAGCTGTTGTCTGGTCCATCTGCGGTGGTGCAATGATGCACTCACAAGTGTGAAAATGTTGGTGAGGAGGCAGCAAACTGACCTTCGTGTGCATTGACGTCCAGCGAAGCTGCCGCAGAACAGGCTCTGTTTGCTCCCCAGCACAAACCAAAGCCACGAGCACAGGGGTGATGGCAGGACTCGTGGGGCTCTCTGCATTGCCTCTATTTACATAAAGAAATTTCACTTCAGTTAAAGCTTCCTTGGGAATATGTGAGAGGAGGGGGGAGCTCTTCCATGAAGGATGCTGCCTCAGCCTTATATAAATACCTGTAGAATTGCTCAAATAGTTCATTAGTAGCTTATGAGTTCGTGTGCTTGCATTCCTTGCTAGCTCTAATTGCAAGGATGTAGATTCGTATTGCATCCGAGCGGAGCCGGCGAACAGATTCTCTGCTCTATTGCACCATTAAATGAGGTGTTACTGTGTTTGACTCCAGCTGAAAAGGAGCCCTTCCCAGTTAGTTGGAAGACCAGCTAGAGCTGACCTAGCTGGGGACAGATTTCCCTCCAAATCACAGAGAAGTCCTCATGAATATGAGATGTTAATTGTGGCAGGAATTAAGGATTAAACAGTCATGGCTTCAGGTTACTAGTGGGAACTGAAATCAGGGTTACAAAAGAAACTGGGCCATGCCCTCACAATGCTATTAGCCCAGTTCCTGAATCTAAAAAAACCTTAGAAACTCATCCTTGGTGACCAATAAAAACTAGTCTAAATTGTGCTTACTGAGGCCTGAGGAAAAGAGTCATAATTGTGCAGCCATAGTTTGGACACCTTTTAAAGAAGAAGATAACATCCAGGGCAAAACTGTGAGATTCAGCCCTGACTCATCCCCTCTGCAGCCTTAATTAGTGCAAAATCTCCAGCGCTGGCCACAACTTCATCTCTTGCCTGGGAGAGTCAGACCCCGCGCCAGAGGCAGCCACTCACAACCGGAGTCACTGCGAAGGGGACAATACGTTGCAAAAGCATTTCCCCTTGGGCAAAGAGGCAGATGAAGCCCCTGTGTGAGTTCAGCCTCAAGGGAGTGGAGTTGTCGCTCACCTCGACCCCCCTGAGCACCGACTGAAGGGCACAGAGTGAGGACAACAACCCACACTCACGTTCTCGGGGGAGATGCTCAGCTGGGCTAAATATTTATGATGGCACAAAACCTCGTACCTGACCCCAGAACACAAAGCCATAGAGATGAACGGGGGGGAAAAAAGAGAAATTCTGTGGATTAAATTTATGACATAGTAGCACATACTTAATAACCAATTAAAGCCAAGATTTATTGGGAGCTAAATTGCATTTGTATTATAAATAGAACTAGAATATACTGTTACAGAATAAAAGCAAAACATTTTAGCATTTAATATTGTAAAAGACAAAGCAATCTAATGGACTCTAAATGTTAATGGGTGTAAAGATTTACACTTTAATTGCATTTTCAAGTCATCTTATTTTACAGTGCTCTTTTTTCTATGTACATAGAAATCAACAGAGTGCTGCAACATTATCCTTAGTAGCAGAAAGACTGACTTAAGGAAACCTGTTATTATAGGCAAGATCAGTTTATTATGTACAAATCCTTGCAAACATTTTAATTGAAATGAGCAGTGGACTTTCACTGACCTTGGCTGCATATATGTGAGACCCTCATAGCAAATTAAGCTGGTGAAAAGTGTGTGTGAGAAGTCAAGAAGGGAGGGAGTGGTAACGGCAATTTCTATATGTAAAGCCAAAATATAAACTATTAGATTTAGAGATTTGCTTTGTGGCAGGTAAAAAAACCACAAAACAACCCTAGCAAATGATGGAACATGAAATTGTATCTGATGAAATTATCAAATAATAATATTGTATTTATTAAAGTATTATCAGCTATGATTCAATTTTGGGATGACATCTGAGGTTGGCATTTTAGGACCTGCTTTCACAGTATGCAGAAATGTCACAAACTTCCCAGGAACTGATTCTTGTGCTCATAAAATTTCTCTTCCAGTTTGTGTTACTGCTTCAAGATTCACAAGCTGAGTTACAGTTATGGATGAAACTAACTCATATTACATTTGAAAAAATAAATGTGCACTAAAAGTAATTAAAGCATGTTGGTTCATGAATAATACACCATTTTACTACTATTTGCAGAGTATAATGAGACAAGCTACTAAATTGACAATGAATGCTCTATTATGTGATTGCCAACTGTTTTATAAGATATTGAACAGATTCATTTATTCTATCATCATGTGCATTATCAAGCCATTGCTTTTTAATAAATTAATTTCTCCTGTGTCTCCAGAGCCTTACTTTGAAATCTGGCTGAAGGCATAAATGGGATGGGTTCTGTGGTCCGAGTTCACGCGCCGGCGCGGGCGAGTCGCGCCCACCGCGGCGCAGTTGGCGGCCAAAGCACCCGGGGATTTCTCTGGGTGGCCGTGGCAGCTCCAGCCCCGGCAGAGAGGCTTAATTCCATTTAATAGCCAGCTGACAGAAAGAGTCGCCCCTGCAGGGCAGGGCTCTCTGACAGCCCTTGTTTATCAGGGGCTCTCCTTGCCAGTCATCCCCTTTCCCCTGCCCTTCACCGCCACCCACTAACCCGCCGTAAATTGACCCTTTAATTGTTCAGCAGCCTAAACCTGGTGACACCAGGCATTGACTGCGAAGCGGCACTTAATCCCTGGTTGGGTGATAGTGTCATTAGGAAAGTAATGTGATTGCGGGGAGGAATCTCCCATCTCGGCTTTGGGCTGGCTTGGAAGGGAGGATTATCTGTGAGCCCTGGGCTGGGGCTGAAACAGCGCAGAACGTCCATGCAGCCCCGATGCTGCCGAGCTATTTCGCTCCACGGTAAACAACTTCTAATTGCGGCTGTTGACAGGACTCACTGTGTATAACTAACCTTGCTGCAATGTTATTATTTCTGAAGGGAGCCTTTCTCCATGTTTTGAACAATAAGTCTGACAGGTGTCATATTAAAAAACAGGGCTTAATTCTAATGCAACTATTCCCACCCGCCTTTCCCTTCTCATTTTTGTGCCTCTGTAATGCATGAATTTCTCCTGCTCATAAAGATTAAAGGAACAGCTTTGCTGGAAGGAAAATACTGCTTTGTTTGTAGTCCAGGTACATTTGAGATGGTCTCAGTACCAGCTCCCTTTCTCCTCTCTTCTCCAGCCACGCTGGCTCAATGCTGGGAGGAAAGAGAGGAAGAGAAATAAAGCTTTCCCTGGGATGAGAGGTGATTCAGTATCCATTGAAGGAAAATTTCAGGCTCACAGTAAACAGTGGGAGAAAACAACAGGGCGGGCGCTCCGTGGCCGCGCAGCCTGTGATGCACGGCTGACTGACTGCTGTCCACCAGAGACCCAGCCCGGGCCAGCAGCTCGCTCACAAGTTTACACTGGATTTAAGTCAAAATGCTAAAATGCTGGTGTTCAATCACTGCTAACTGTGTGCTCGGCAGACAGCTCCCAGCAGACTCCGTGCTTGTAAAATCCAATACGCCACATAAAGTAAGGGTTTATGGAGGTGCGAGGGGTTTAGAAGACTTATTTTTCCCCCTTCCTTCCTGCTTGTTTGTTTTGTGATGCTGCTCTTCAGGTGCTGGGACGGCTTCAGCCTCGTCCCATCCCACACAGGCAGCAGCCCAAGGCACAGAGGGCTGCACACAGAGAGGCACTGCCTGTTTTCATAACCTTCCCCCGTCTCTCCTGCCCTCCCTCTCAGGCTGCCTGCAGAATGCAATGTCCATTTTAAGGCCATTAGTTCTGTGTAGATATGATGATCAGTCAGGACCAGCGTGGCTCCCATGCACTCCCTTTTCTCTCTCCTCCCTTTGCAAAAAGCTTACACGTTCCACGCCCGCGAGCATCACACGCACTCCTCAATCCCCGCTAAGAACATTACAGAGCTGCTCAAACTGCTGCTCTTAGAGGCTGACGCCAGCTCGAGGAACAGGGTGCCTGCTTTGCCAGGAGGGATCAGAGAAACCCAATGTACAAAGCCCCTAATTTAGCCTGTGCTCGTGTATCTGTGGGCACTCTGTAAGGTTCCCGGATGAAAAACGCACACGGGGCAGATCAGTCCCAAAAGCATCGGCTAATGTTCAGTTTTTACAACAATTCTTGTAAGAGAGTGAAGATAACCAGTCAAAAGAGTTTCACCAGACATTTGGTGATCTGTTCTGTACTGCCTTAAGGTAGATGATTTTTTGGTGACTCAAAAAAAAAAAAATAAAATTATTTCTTCCTCTCTTTTTTCCCCCCCCCTGCATAAGCAACTGCCCAGCAAATTGATAAGAGCCCTTTTTAATTAGATAGTGAAGTTGTATGGGTAATGTTCCATATAAAAGGTCTATAAAACACAGCAGAATTAATAAAATGACTGCTTCTCATTTAATTCAGGTCCTCCAAAGGGATCCATATGTCTTGCTTTGGTCTGTTTGTAGTACTTCTCTCCACCACCCAGCCACGAATTGATTAAAATCACATTCCTCACTTAAAACTGGAGCCCAGTTGGTAAGAGATACTGGATAGTAATTAAGGTCTGCGCAAAGACACATGAACCCCCATAAAAAAAAAGTACTGAAAGGAATCATTGTGCATCGCTTGGATTATATGCAAACACAGCTCATGTTG
Organism: Grallaria varia; assembly: GCA_013396735.1. Classification (NCBI taxonomy): domain Eukaryota; kingdom Metazoa; phylum Chordata; class Aves; order Passeriformes; family Formicariidae; genus Grallaria; species Grallaria varia. Next base: position 882,168 of record VWZG01006115.1, on the reverse strand, counting down.
ACAGCTACCTCTGGATGACTCCATCAGTACACACTTTATCTCCAGCTGTCCAAGTAATTTTCCCAGGATTTCGCCCCTCTTTTTCACTCCTCTCCACACAGATGGATTAGAGCAACAAACGGTTTACATGCTGCACATCATTAGCTATCCTCCCTCACTACCCAGCAGATAACAACTGGGCTCTATCATCAGGACATTCATAACACCTTGACACTTTTACAACTATGCTGTTCTCTGCCAGAGCAATCTTCTCTTTTAAAGCATGAAGCTAATTCACGAAACACTCCTTGGAAAGTACTCTGCAAACGCAACAGGGGTGGGGGAGAGAAGAAAAAGCACAGCCCAGAAAAGGCATCTAGTAAATAACATAGTTAGCAGTGTAGGAAAAAAAAAATCAAGAGAAAAGCAGCACATTAACATAGTTAGCAGTGTAGGGAAAAAAAAAAAAAACAAAACAAGAGAAAAGCAGCACATTCTTTGCCTCCATGATATCTATTTTCCCATTTCTTTGTCTCCACGATATCTATTTTCCCATTTCCACCGTCCCACGGTGAAGGACATCAGCAAAGAGGCATCTGTATGCTGTGTTTCAGTGCTTCCATCCCTGTGTCACTGAGGCACCCCCAGAGCCTGCTGTCAGCAGGTAGGCAGGGTGGCTGGGCAGGTCCCTGCTGGGCTCTGTGCTCCTGATGTTTCAGCTGCTTCCAGGGCATGGGTTCCACCACAGAACCTCTTTGCAAAGGGACCAGTTGAAGTCTTTGGTCAGTCGTGTCTTTACTACTGGCTATTCTGGCTTTCCTAAACTGCCTCCAGTCTCCTGGAATCCTGACTCTCCAAGATTTGTTAATAAAACAGTGTTTTCCCTCCGTGGCTTGGGCCCCTGCTGCAGAGCCCACGCATGCTCAGACACGGGCTTACATTTAGAATAAAACACAAACCCACACCAGCCGCTGTCCACGGAAAGCAATATATTTTAGCAGCATTTTCCAAGCTTCTCAGCATGCCCCCTGCAGCCCCAACCATACATTTTAATGTATAGTACACGCTTGTTTAAAAAAGAAATACATAAGGAGAAAGAGTAATTACCGTAGCTTAAATTCAGCCCGATAAGAAGGGCCTGCACAGCCTGAGCAGCTGTTCCACTGCCATTCAGATTATGAAAATATAATCCTAGAAAACCTTGTCAAGATAAATACAGAGCATGAAATGTATAGGCAATTTTTCCCCAGCCACATATAATGATCAATTCCAAAGCCACAAGTGATACCAAAGGACAAAATAAGATCTGTCTAGACTTTCTCACTTACAAGATATTGATCATTCCAATGGTAAACTGGTTAGTATAAGTGAGTTTGGCTTGAAAGGTCATGAGCTTAACACCTGACAAGGAGTTATTCAACCTTGATATAAGTCAAATTATTGCAGTGTTGCTGGAAAGACTTTCTCTAATAAAAATCCGTATCTGGGCTGAGAATATCTGAAATTTGTCTTCCAGATGTCACAAGAAAAAGCAGNTATATATAATATTGAGGTATTTTACTGTTGTAGTTTTGGCTGTGGTCCTTTGAAGGTGTATCTCATGAAAGCACCAGTGAAGGCATTGCAGTGGGCAACCTGCAGTGAAAGCACTGACTGGGTGACCTGCCTGCTGACAAGGCTGGAGCCCTGCTGAAGGCACTGCCTGCCTCCTGCACACTTATTTACAAACCTCCTCAATGAGGACCNTTTGGCTTGAAAGGTCATGAGCTTAACACCTGACAAGGAGTTATTCAACCTTGATATAAGTCAAATTATTGCAGTGTTGCTGGAAAGACTTTCTCTAATAAAAATCCGTATCTGGGCTGAGAATATCTGAAATTTGTCTTCCAGATGTCACAAGAAAAAGCAGGGAGAACAACAACAACAACAACAACAAAAAAAAACACACCACCAAAAACCCCAAAAAAGCAGCCAAGACTTGGCATGGTTTTCTGCTGGTTCACCTCTATGTGATTTTGCAAGTAGAGGTCTCAGCAGCCAGTTAAGACCATGGGCAACATCTGCTGCATAGGCCCATACAACTTAAGAGCTTCTGATGGCTCTTCAACCTCAGCAAGGGAGTTTGCTCCTCACCTACACGGACCTGCAGTTACAGGGCTCCAATACAGGGTCGAAGAAATCACCAGGAAAAGTTGGCTTTGGAAGGAAAGCAGGGGGGACGGGTCAAGCAACGCCCTGGAGCACGTGGGTGGGAAATGGTCCACGGCATCACCTGCCAACACCTCCCCTTCTGAAAGTCCTGCGGGGCCTGAGCTGTTCATGGGAGACACAGCCCTTACCCAACCTCCTCCTTTTTTATGGGGATAACTAGCAAGTGCTTATTAGGACTATTAGAAGCTTGATGTGAATTTGCTGGATCTTTTCCAAGAACTATAAATACCCAATCTATTTTGCTTTATTCAGTTCTTTTTGTTTTGCTGATATGATACTAGTTAAGGTTAATGGGGTTTGCTTTAATATTAGACACAGGATCACTTAACTACCTTTAATGAACACTGGAGTCAATGCATTGTGGAGTAATTCACACAGACATTGCCTCAGGTAAATCAACCGGAAAAATGTAAGCCAGTCAAATAAATAAATCTGACTGGCTGTAAATGTGCCAAATTTTACACCAAAATATATCTGAAAGCCAATGACTTAGGCACATCTAAGATATTAAAATGGAGGGTTTGGAGTCTGTTTCTTTTCAATTGCTTTTCCTTTTTAATGTCCCCTGCACATCCCTCCTGTGCTGAAATCAAGCTGAGAGTGCAAGAAAAATTATTTTCACAAGATTTTCTAATAGAAATAAATGCTCTACAGCTTTGTGCTTTTTATATAATTTGGAAAAGCCTTTGTTTATACTGGCTATCTCAACACAGGAGCATGAGAGATAAAGAGAAGAACAGAGAGAGGAAAAAAGGAAAATGGAGAGAGAAAAAATGAAAAGACAAAAAAGAGAAAATGAGAGTGAAATAAAAAGGAAGAAAGAAACAGAGAGGAAGTAATTTTTTTCTGTATTGGAGAAACTTTTGACATTGAAAGTCTAGACAGGGAAATACAGTGGTGTCAATAAGTATTTATTAACCAGAAATAGGAACCAGAAAAACCCAACCAACTCAATGAAGTTGGGGGTTAACTTACTTCATACCAGTACAAAACTATGCCAATGTTAAAAGTTCTCTTACCTTGTAACACTGAAAAAGGAGCCATGTACAGAGGAAAACACTGTCTGCCTTCCAGATATTCCTTGAAGGAAGGCAGGCAATCTCTCTAAGCAGAGAATTCTCATAAAAGCATGCAATATTTCAGCAATAAGGAATGACAGGGTGTTCATTATTGGTTATTAATGTTTGCCTAAATGGAGCATAAGGCCCAGGCCCACGGGGGAGTGCAGAGCTCCCAGCACTGCCTCATTACTGCCTCTTCTTAACCCAGCAATAATACCACCCTCCAGTGCAAAGCCCTGCTGCTGCACACCGCCTGTGTTACAGGAGAGTAGTTCTGTTTGGCTGAGAAAAGGAAAAATAATGCCCTTGTGGTGGTTGTTGCACAGGTGACAGAAGGTAATCACTTCTTCTCCCCAGATAAACTCCAGACAATGCAAGGAATTTGACTGTAGCCATCACCTCAACTCACAAACCCTTCAACCCATGCCACGAGTTCTCAGATATTACACTACATTAGCATCTGGTCTGCGTAGCACAGACTGGAGAAAACCTCTAGGAGTCAAGAAAGACCTTTGTATTATTCCACTAAAGGCTGAAAAGAGTTGTTGTTCTTTCCGGAACAGCCCCATTTATTTTTTTTATTCCCCCAAATGTTTCAGTGCAGGAGGAAGCTCATGAGGATGTGCTGGCCTTGGGGAAGGGGCTGCAAATAGCAGAGGAAGACGCGTGGGCAGCATTGCTTATCTGCTGAAGGCTGTTGCTACAGAGGTGGCCCAGCAGGGCTAAAAAAGAGCCATATATTCTTTACTGCTGCTTTAGGAAAGGCTGTGGCATCAGGTAAGGAGGCAGCCAAGCAGGGAACAGCTGAGGCTGCACTTGGGCAGAAGCCTTGACTTTAACTCCTGTTCAGCGACTACAGCAATGCATTATGATTGCAAACAAGCGAAATCATGGAAGGCAGAGTGTTAACAATAAAGCATAAATAATAAGGGGGTCAAGTAAACTTCTATTAACAATGTGCCCTTCTATTTATTTGTTTATATTCTGTCTGCAGAAAATGTGATGCTGGACGGAGGATGGCTTAGAACAACCTTCTGGCATGAAGACAGCTACAAAGCACAAAACACAAAAAATGAACTCAGAAAGAAACAAGAAAAAAAACAGCGTTTTCTTGGCATCGACAAGAAGCTCTTTATTTTTCCTCAAGTTTTCTTTTCTAAACAAAAAAATATGGAACTAAGACATTTGCAGAAATGAGACAAGCTTTCTCTTCAGGTGACAATATTCAAGCAAGCATGTTGTTTTATTGAATTTAAAAGGAAAGAAAAAAAGAGACAGATTTGGAATGGGATACAGTATCAGGAAAACTGAGAAACTGTGAACTTTCAAAGAAAAAAAAAACTCCTTAAAACTGTGAACTGAGAAATGGATGGAAATACCATTTAAACCCCTGATTACACTCTGTGTGTTCTTAAGGAGACATCATCATCTTTGCTAACTTGACAGTATTTAGGGAATGGTTTACAACATATCTTTTCTTGTAATCTTTTAGGAAAAAACCCAGAAATATTTAATTAGCTGTGACTTTACCATTTCTGTTCAGATGTCTTCTTGCACCTTCTTTTTTTCTAGACAGCACGGAAGTATTTGCAGCCAGCAGACAAGGGCAGAAAAGATTCTTTCCTTAATAATCTTTTGATTTGCCACACCCAACAAAATCCTTGTAGGGAAAAAGAATCAACGCAAATGCCACTTCCCAATCAATACCTAAAGCCCTACCGACAGCAATTCTCAAAATAAGGAGGAAATCCCACACCAGGCCACGTACCTACCCAGTAATCAAAACAACAGAAATTATCTGCAGCATTGCTTTTCTAAAATAAGACAAAAGATGCCTCCTTGGGTTACACTTTGAACAGGCCATAATCAAAAGAAAGAGAACCGAGACTAACTAAGCCCCAGGAAGCCGCATTGTCCCTTTAACCCGCACTATTCCCCATCTCCCATTAGTACTTAACATTTTTCACTATGTTGTGACTGCTATTATTTCATTTAACACTGGTTAATCTGTATCTGAGGTACATGGAAACCCTCTAGATGATAAGATTGGACAGGTTCCAGCGTTGGCAGTTTCCGAGCGTGCACACGCTCGGGTGTGTTTTGATCCTTCCAGGAGCTCCCTGTCATTCTCTCTGCCTGCCAGTTCGTTCTTGGATGAGGCTCTCGCTGAGCTCCCAGAGGGCCGTGGCGTCGCCCTGCGCCTCCTGCGAGGGCAGGCAGCGGCAGCAGTTGTTGAAGTACATCCCGCCCAGCCCCTCCAGCTCCGCCGCCGTCGCGCAGTAGACGCTCGTGGCAGNGACAAGGCTGGAGCCCTGCTGAAGGCACTGCCTGCCTCCTGCACACTTATTTACAAACCTCCTCAATGAGGACCCTTTTTTTTTCCTTTTCCTTTCCTCTCAGAGCAAAAGAAAAGGAAAAAGACAATCCTGAACCACAGCGAAAGATCACAGCAAAAGATCAGCTCTTTTTGCCCCTTTGGAGGACAAACCTGGTTGGGCAGCAGGGGATGCCCGGGCTGTGTTTGGCACCACAGCTGCTGAGCCAGCTTTAAAAGCATCGCTCAAAACATCCCTTTGCAGCACAGGGAGCCCTTTCCATATGTCTGGGCACCCCCATTGCCCAGTCCCAACCCTTTGCAGCACAGGGAGCCCTTTCCGTGGGTCTGGGCTCCCCCATTGCCCAGTCCCAACCCTTTGCAGCACAGGGAGCCCTTTCCATATGTCTGGGCTCCCCCATTGCCCAGTCCCAACCCTTTGCAGCACAGGGAGCCCTTTCCATATGTCTGGGCACCCCCATTGCCCAGTCCCAACCCTTTGCAGCACAGGGAGCCCTTTCCGTGGGTCTGGGCTCCCCCATTGCCCAGTCCCAACCCTTTGCAGCACAGGGAGCCCTTTCCATATGTCTGGGCACCCCCATTGCCCAGTCCCCAACCTGCAGCGCCGGCTGACGGATGGAGTTCGCTCGTTTGGGTTTTTTAAACCTCTCGTACAAAATTAACCTGGGCACTCCAATTAAGGCCTATCATGTAAAGTGCCATCGGGCTTGGTGCCAGGCCTGCCATGGATCTTTGACCAACAGTTTCACCGTGGCAGGCGTCACCGCTGCCGTGGAGGAGGGTTCGTCTGCTGCAGGCAGAGAGAGGCGATGGGTTTGCAAAGACACGAGGCTGTCCAGTGGAGTTTTGTTCTGTAACAACCATTTCCCATGTCTTATAATGCTTTAGGAAATGGAGTGGGTAGATGAGAGGCTTCTGTGGAACAGAAGGGTTGTTTTTTTATTTTTCGTGCTTTTTAATTATTTTTTTCCCTTTTTTCCTTTCCCTTGTCCTTTCCTGTTCCATTTTGGTTTCTTAAATACCAAGTGAACTTATGTTCCAAAAGGAAGAATGGGTTTCTCTGAGTTTCTCTAACAGAAACCTGGAGATGGAGGCCACAAGGTTGGGACAAGCGCCCTGGCACAGGCAATGGGCCATTCCCTGGCACAGACTGAAAACACAGAGCCAGAACAGCTGCAGAGAGGGCAAGAAGCTTGTTTGCTTTGTAAACTATAATTAAAAATAATAGGTGAGAGCCCATAGCAAAACACAACAGTAATTTAAAACCGATAGAGTTTATCTGGCATCTTATGATTATTTATGTACATCTTAGTCCTTTCTGTGGTAACTAATTATGAGCTGATAGGAATCAGAATAAAGAGGCTGCCAAGTGCAATTGAAAAAGTAAACGAAGAGAAATTAGTTGTTGCCGCATTAAGATAATTTAATGGGAAGAGAGAATAGGCTTCAATCTCTTTGATTTTTTTTCTCCAGTCCTTTTTTTTTTGGCCTTTCATTATCACAACCAAGGAAACTCAGGGTGCTGGTAGGGGTTCAACTGGCAGAAGACCTCCACTTTGCATTCTCATCCTTCAAGGATAGGAAGCAGTTTAAAGACCCCCAATTCTCCTTATTCGAGGCATCTCTATTTTTTAGCAGCAAAGAAATGCGTATTTGTTTGCAAGACATGCTTTTTCCTCAGCACATGGGATTAAACTGATAATGATGACTCCACAGCTTAGAAATGATCTCCCATCACAAGGTAAACCAAAACTGTCTGTATTAAGTATTTAGAAAGGCATATATTTATGAACAGACCAAAATATTTTTAAAGTTAGTATAATACATAGTAATCCTCTTATTAAACCAATATTTTTTTTGTTAAAAAAGAGAGAAAGTATCTTAAAGATGGTAGCAGAAATGGAAGAGAGTTCTACTAAAAATAATATTAATATAGAACAATAAAATTTCTATGCTCATTTCAATTATCCTATAAAGCTCCACAGTACAGGTATGATCACTGTATTCAGCTGTTTAGAATGATTCAAAGCCCCTAAAGAGTATTATTAGTTTTTTGCAAGCAATTCAACTGGACTTTTATTAGAACGGTAAAATTAAACTAAATTGCTCAATGCAGAGCAAGAGCCCTTAAGCTATTGCTGAAAAGCATCTGTCCAGCCAAGCTAAACTGAGGCTATCTCTAATAGAATTCAGCTAATTCATAAAATGGAAGTTTATCAGAGAAGTTTAAAATCCAACCCAAACAATCATTTATCTTTTCAAATGAGTCAAATTTGACGATGTTTAAACAAAACTCTCAGCAGGCAGCAAAACGTCCCAGAGTACAACAGCAGGGCTTTATACCTTGAGCCTCGACACAAGCGAGACTCCAAAAGAAGGGAATAGTTTTCCCTGTGTGAGCATAGGATATTTACTTTAAGCGATAAAAGATTATGTGGCTGGAAGCCCAAAGCACTTTATCTTGCGATGCCTCCAGTGTTTTGCTGAGAACTGGATGTAAGCAATGTGCCATTTGCTTTTTGGCTGTGTGTATCTTTACTTCTTTCTAAATATTTCAATCGTGTTGGCCGTTTTGGAAGAAGAAAATTCAATGGTTCTATCATTGAAAGAAAAGTACCTTTCTTATTACTTAAGAGAAATGCAGTTGTATTTATCCCTTTGTTGACAGAGGGTAAGGCTTTAGTATCTCACAATAATGGACAAACATGATCTCGTCAAGCCCAGGAGAATTCTTCAGACAGCAAAACAACATAACAGAAGGTAAATCCCAGAATCTTAATGCCAGTTAAGCACCTGATTTCCTTTGGTGAATGTGAGACAGTTGCATTCAGACACTTGAGGATCTGCTGAAGTGACTTGTCCAAGGACAGAGGGGAGCGAGTGTCACAGAGTCACAGGAATCAAATCCCACTTTGGACTGGGAGGGGTGTGGAGGGGTCTCTAGCCCAACCTCCTGCCCAACGTGGGATGCCTAGAAGCCCCATATATGCCATGCTGAACAGGAAGGTCCTCAAGGGATAAATTCCTCCTTTGCATTTACAACTCGGATCCCACGAACCTCTGTGAAGAGCCAGAGCTGCAGATAACTGCAAACTGCCATGCCTTGCTGAGAAACTGCTCTGCTTCTCAGTAAATATTGTTCATCCCTCATGAACACCGTCCTTTGAATGACATCTTTATATGCTGGGCCTTATGACAGTTTAGCAACAAGTTTTAATTTTTTGCTCATCAGCTTTCCTGTTCACATATCATCAGCATACGACAGCAGAGGATGTTAGGGAATCTAATTAGTAAACAATTCCATACTGCTGATACAAGATGAAACATTCTTAAACCGATAAAAAGAGCACTTTAATCACTGTTGAATGACTTTCAATGCCAAGCGGTTTGTGCCATGTCAGAACATAATTTGAAGAAGATTAGAGTGCTATATAAAAGAATTAATGTTAACAACTTCGTTAAAAAATGTCTTAAACAATGAGCCTGTCAGTTGTCACAGACTCTCCCTGATCCACTGTGATTAAGGCCCTCCCCCCCAACAATTTCAGCTGATAAACAATGCCAAAAGCGCTGGGCAACCTAAACATTTTTTTCCATAGGACCATCAGTTGTACAGGGTGCTAATCACCAGAGCTGGGGTCAGCCTTCTTTAACCTGCAACAAAGGCAGCGGGTTGCAATAATGAATACACAGGATAAAGAATTTGTGAGAAGCCCAACTGAATCTTTAATCATGCCTCAATGCCATTTCCGATCCAGTCAAACATTTGAAAGCTGCTAGGCAAGCACCACGCTATCAATCTTCCTAGCATACGTAAAATTACCCAGGAATCTTGTTTTGGATTAAGTTGAAGAGTGTCTCAGTAATAAGGGTTCATCATTCTCTTCCGCAAATCATTTGTCAGTTTTGTAATGCAATCTTCCACTGCAGCAGGGTGGGATTTATACAGCAGTTGCTGTTTATTTATAGTTGAGGCTCAAAGATCTAAATTATCCACCCTTCTAAAATCCTTTGTTGAGTTGAAAATACTAAGTAGATACTAGTTCATAGGCATTTATCTCATAACTGCAAGCTGTCTATTTGTAACTGATGGCACTGAATACAAATTAATATTGAATATCTTAACAGTAAAAGAAAAGGGGTTCTTGAGATGCAGTGTACAGTAAAACCCTCGTTAATGTATGTAATGCATCCGTTAGTATTCTGAGATACTATTTATGTTCCTGATAAGAAAACATATTACACAGGTAATGTTTAGTTTTTAGATTTGTCTACTTTCAAATGCATGTTTATTTTCTAAAATTAGACACCTATTCTGAAGCAAGTTTACATACCAACCATATAAATAATAGAAACAAAGCCATAACTTATCTGTATATTTATCAACTATGAATAAATAGGATCCACTCTAAACTCTTTTAAGAGCACACAGCACTCAACATTGCCTGCCAGAGAGGTGGGATCAGCTTATTTGAAAAGAAGGGATTTATTTTCTTATGAAAAATTAAGGATAAAGGCCAGTTATCTTGGTAGTCTGAGGTTAAGTTGAGCATAGAGCACTTTAAAAGACAGCCAGTGGGAAGAGGTGAACTCAAAATTACATGAGAGGTAAACATTTAGGACAAGGGCCAGATTCAAAGCAAGCAGCTCCAGTGAAATAAAAAGGCAAGTGCTTCCTTAAAACTCTTCAGGCTGTTCCTGTTATTCCTATCAGGACTATTAAACAAAGCCAACACATCCCTAACACAGAAATACCAGATCCACACAAAGGCACTGTGAGTGTACCATTTATAGCCAAATAATTCATTACACAGCAGTGTGAAGACAAGGTAGAATCACAGTATCGTTAAAGTTGGAAAAGACCATCCAGTCCAACCACAAACCCAACCTAATAACCAATATGAACATATTCCAGACCATGAAACCAATAGGGTCTCCCATATGTTCTCTGTGCCTCTGAAAAGCACCCTGAAGTGTTCGAATCCATTCTGCTAGAGAGGGAAAAACCCTTTCCCCAACTGGATTCAGCAGTGGCCATTGCCTGATGTGATGTGCAATATAAAACCTGCTCCACTGCTTGCTGTGAGCCTGGTGCTGATGCTCAGGGCGGGTGCTGCGGTGCTGGGCCACCTGGGCACACCTGGCTGGGCAGCTCCACTGGGAGCTGGGGCTCGGCAGCCGAGCTCTGTCAAACCTCCAGGGAGAAAACTGACCTCAGAGTGGATTTGTTTCCTTCTCGGATTGCTTGCAACCCCCAGCTGGGATTTTGGTGCAGAGTTTTCTCAGCCTAGACTTCTTCTTTTTTCTTTTTGGTAGTTTTTCCTATAGAACTAAAAACGTTGCGCACGCGGAGCTCAGTGACCTCTTCTAAAAACCACAAGCAAGTCTAAAATCCTCATGTCCTCATTCAACCTTCAGGGTGCCCCAGTATCTGAAGTGTTTTTAGGAGCAATCGTAAGAGCTGTTTGGTGGTGTCACCCATGGCCAGGGCCAGTTGTAGCTGAGGGAGCTGCTTCTCAGTGTCAGGCGTTACTTTACTCTGTTTCCTACCAGGATAACTAACTCAGAGCTGGGAGGGAGAGTCGCTTTTCCTACAAGGCACTGAACAAGACTGTGAGATGAGAGAACTGTTCAGTTCCTGCTGCAGTCCTCCTACTCACAGCAATCCCAGATGCTCAGTTACCTTCTGAGTAACACTCAGAAGATGTCTCTATTAGTGTCCTGTAAGAAAAGAGGATTCCTTGATTGCTTTTTCAGCCAGGAAATATGAAATTGAGACCTGCATTTGCTATTTTGGGTGAGTGTGAAACTGAAATCGTATCTGCAGCTAAAAAAAATAAAACTTTGGAGCTGCCAAATATGATGTAAAACCCAAATCAGGACCGGTTGACTTCAGGTCCTATTTCCACCCAAGTGCCAGCAGGCAAACGTGACCTGAACTGGTGCGGTACTTACAGTCTTTTCAAAGGTCTCACCGAACCACATCTAAACCAGAGGTTCTCAACCACCTCCCCTTCCCCCATCACCACATTTAAACCAGCAAAGCATCTCTTAGAAGATAATACAACGGCTAAACCAAAATCTATAAGGTCTGCTTTTTTTCCTCTGGTGTATTCCTTTTTCAACTAATTCCCAGCTACAAAGACTCAAAACTCCATCAGCTTCTCTACTTGCAAAGCATAGTTGGTTTCAAGCTGTAACTTTTCTTAGTGTCATTAAAACCCTTACACATTTACAGTATTCTTTACATACATTATAGGAGATGAGTGTGCTATGTTCTTTGAGTAAGGAAACTGCAGTAGTTCACGAAAGAGGATTTGTTTTCAACTGCTGAGGCATTAAGACCTAGTGATTATTTCAACTATTCAGTATATGCAGCTATATTTAACTTACGTTCTGGGTTTTCACTTTGCAAAAGAAATTGTGTCCATTGTAATAAATGTATTTTGACAATGCACCATGTTGTTTGTGTTATGCAACACCCCGTATGTTCTCAATTACAGCAGCGACAGAGCTTGAAAGCTTCCAACCTCCAACACCCAGTGTCAAACAGATTGTCTGCAATCACTCCAGGGGAGGAAAAAAAAAAAAGCAATACAGGACATCAAGTCAGGAGAACTGGGTTGTTTTACTGTTTTTGACTTTTCCTTCCCTAGTGAGCTTGGACAAGTCACTTCAACTCCATGTACCTCACTTTTCCCAGCTGTAAAATGGGGAGAGTTCTCCTATTTACCCACCTCACAGGGGTGTTGTGAGGATTTACGGAGCGCGTTCACACTTGCTGTGGAAAAGCACTGCGTAAGTATAAAGCGTTATATTATAAACCATTGTTAAAATGTGTAGAAGATGTAGAACAAGGTTGGCAAAATAGCTGACAAAACTGTAATTACCTTTTAAAATCATGCCTATTTTTCTCTATTGTATAAACTTAATTCTTTAATGTGTGAAGCTGTCTGCTACTCCGGGCCCTGTTCCAGTCTCTGCCCTCTCTCACCTTGTTTCTTTTTGCCCAGCTCGCAGAGAACTTGGTAAAACTCTCATGAGCCAAAACACCAGTGAGTTACTAAAAAATGGATACTTTAGAGGGAACCAGTCCCTGAAAGGGCATTCATCTCTCCTACCCTTTGCATGTGCTAGGCAGAGCCATCGTGGCATACCAGGAGTGGGATTCAGTTGCTTAACAGGGATCTGAAGACATCTGAGCTGCCTTAGCATGTCCCACGTGCTCCATCAGCTGTCTCTCGAAAGGGCACATATTTCCCATAGGTCTGGTATTGTATCTGCCAGCCCCTCACAGATATCTCAGCTAAAACCACACAATGGTTAAGCCAACACCGGACTGTGCCATGGCGATGCTTTTCGCACAGCACCTGGAAGGGAGTGGTTCCGTGTTAACTTTCTTTGCCAGGATCTTACTGAAGTCCACAATCAGTCTCTGCAAATTGTGCCAAGGCTGACACGGAGCCACCCTAAGCTCCAAAACCCACAATGAAGCCTGGGGCTTTTCCTTGCCCCACCAGCATCTCAGGGCAGGGGTGGCAGCACGCCTGGCAGGCTGCAGGTCCCAGCTTCTTCACCCTCTCCACATTCCCACACCAGATATCTGCTGAGCTTCCTTCTCCTGCCCACGGAACTGCCGTTCCCACCCGATTTACACTTCTTAAGACAACATTGCTCTGCTTTTGAACACTGCACGCAATTTCCTGTGATCTTTTCTTCTCACGGGCCAGTGCGGAGCAGTGGTGCGGTATCGCCTGCTCCTGCTCAGTCCTAGGTTTGGGAAAATTCCCTGAGGAAAATTACCAATCCTCATTTCAGAGTTTAACGGGGTAAGGGTGAGCTCAGGTTGACCGTAGGATGCTGCTGTCCATTGCTTGCCCCCTGCCCTGCGTGCCAACACTGGCCAGCGGAGTGAGAAGCAAAGAGCCTGTAAGAGAGAGAGCCCTTGGGCATCCCAGCACTGAAAAGCCAAGCCAGCTCACGTTCTGAGCTTTCGTGATGAACAAAAACGAGTCCCATCACAACTTGTCGGCCACTGTCAGAATGGAAATCCTGCGGAGGATATTGGAAATCCTCCTGGGACACACAGCCTGCCAGCTGAGGGAGGATTCTTCCAGGCAAGGGTAATTTGAAGAGTTGAGCAAACAGGTTGTTGACAATAAACATATCCTGCCAAAAAGAGAGATTAGATATGCTGCTGCAACTAAATCATCAGAATTGGTCTGGCTGGTGTTAGGGCATATGTAGATGGGATTTCACTGAAATCACTTCTCTTATTAACTTATGCTGAATTGAAATGTTCTATGTTTTTAATGTACCTAACTTTAATTATATATATATACTTTATATAAATGTATGTATACATACAGGACTGTATATGCTGTATATATTTATATAGCTTTTTAATACTATTACTAGTCCAAATTTAGACTTTTTCATATGCAGTATTGCAAAGAATGTCATCGCAATGCTGCCATTTGGCTTCCTCCTTCATTGCACAGATAATTTTTTAGACTGATTTCTATTTCAAACATGAGTGAAAAAAACCCCAAACTCACACAATACAAGGCTTTTTAAGCAAGCAACCTTTTGGGACAGGTATTTAACAAGCTGTTTGTTTAGGTTTTAAAGATAAAAGACTTGTTTTCATTTGTTGATACACACACACACATGCACATACACACACAGACACACGCAGTTCAGCAACACAATGCATTGAAAAACCACAGGGTGTTATGATGGGGAAGTATCATGGTGAGAAAGTAGCTACTAACTCTGTCTTCCAGAAACTAATTAAGGGAATGTATTTTGCAATAATACAGATCTAGCAAACAGGCCTCTAAAGTCTAGGCTTAGAGCTGTAAGCCAGGCACTCCTGTATTATGTATGTGTGATTTTCATAGATAGCCTGCTGTAAAGTGTGCCCTGTTAGTGCATCTTTCAGGCTCAAAGACACTGGCCTTGTTAATATTTCATTTAGTACATACTGTAGAGTCTCATTTATATTACTTCTATAATTAATGGTGATAGCTTAGGCACTGCCTTTACAAGGAGAGATCCCTGTATGTTGGTCGATGGATAATGAGAAACAATAGATATTTCATTCACCAGCAGCTTGTTGCTAGTTAGTAGGAAATTATCGTGTGTACTGTTGCTTTAATTGCCAGGGTAAATAATGCCGCCGCTGTGTTAGTGAACATTTTAAAGCACTTGATGCAAATAGACTAGAAACAAAACACAAAAAAAAAAATTACCTTTATTATGCTATACCTTAGCATAGGGAGTTAAAAAGGTATGTCTTAAAACATTTGCGTTCTATCATGCAAATATATCTTAATATGCATGTGCTGACTATTCAACTACTGTATTTTAGGAAATACAATTATGCTGCCTTTCTCTTCTTCTATGTAGACTGTAAATAACTGTAGATCTTTCTCTTGTTTTGCCATGTAAATATATGTAAATATTAACAAGCTATGCATGCTGATATTCTAGGCAATTTCAGGTACTTTTATAATCTGAAGGCATGTACTTGAACTGGTTTGTTAAAAAAAAAAACAAAATCAACTCTCTCAAATCCTTGAAAGCTCATTAGAAATTAAAGATTTCTTACTAGACTGGTTCCTTCAATCTCAGTTGCTTTTTTTTGTTTATTTTTTTCCCCTGCCTTGCCAATGTTGTCTCCCAAGAGCTGCCACTAAGGATGATATTACAAGGCTGTTTTCTCTAAAGTGCAGGGTCCCACCTCAGGATATGATTCACTTCCCAACCGAGGACGTGTAACATTTACATTCAACACCATCCCCATTCGTAAATCTCAGCAGAGACTCGGAGGGGGGGAACTCTGTCCCTTTGGCTCTGACCTCTCCCTCTGTTTAATGGTCACGGAATCACAGAAACACAGAACGGGCAGGGACACATTCCAGTAGACCAGGTTGATGATTTTTACTTCATTTTCTCAATCCATAATCCATGGAGCCAGGATCTAACACCACCAGTGCCTGGGCTGGGTTTGAGGGCAGATGCTGCTGCAGTCAAGAGCAGTCCCCACGTCTGGCCGTGCTGCAGTCTGGCTGCTCACTCAGACATGCTCCTCTGTTTGAACATGCTCTTTATGTTTCTCTTCCAGCATGCTTATGGCTTTGACAGACTGTGAAAATAATTTGATAAATAGCTTGATAAATTTCTCCATCTCTTCCCCCTTCGGTGCTGTAACACTCTTTGTGGGAGCCTTTCAATTGTAGAACTGTGAACAAAAAAGAAATTACCTAAAGCTTCTAAATCAAGTCACCTCCTGCATACAAATCTGGAGACAAGGTTTCAATTTAGCCCTCTTCTTCCTTCTTCTTTTTTTTTTTCCCTTTGGTTCCTGTAATAAATGAAGATTCCTCTGTGGAAAGGTGTAAGAAGCAAAAAGAGAAGCATTCAACTCCCAATACAGTAAAGGGGAGGAAAAAAAAAATCCCCTTTGCATTATGTGTGGAAAGTAAATGCAATAACAACTTTTTAATTGAAAGAAAACAGCTTTCATGTTTGAAGAAGATTTTTTTCCAGAGTAGATGCATGAAAATAAACAGATTAATTGACAGGATCTTCATGACTCTTTAACTTCCTCAAACTTAGCTGGGCGTCTGGGGAAGATCTTTTTCCAGTCCTTGAAGAATCTTTTAAGATAAATGTTTAAAAAGCTGAGCTGACATGGCCATTACGTTCAAGTGCAGGCTGTACAATTCTTTAGTGGAGGGCGTAGAAATGGTTCATAGGATTATTATCTTTCTATAGACAGAACCCATTACCTTCACACTAGGAGGGAAAAGCTAGTTTTTAACTTATATACAACGGAATCAATTATCAATATCTTTGCATGGTTTCCCAGCTCTGCTGGAGAGCAGTCACAGAGCTAAACACACAGAGCCATTTGCCAAAAGGGCTCCTTGCTATGCTGGGCTTCTTGTTACACCTTTCATTTAATAAAATCACATCTGCAGAAGCAAAAAGAAGTAGTAATGATTTGTATGCAGGGCTTCCACCCTGAATATCACAAAGGGAGACAGGAATCACATTTGCAGACCAATTGCCTGGCTACTGTTACTTGAGACTTCTTCCCAGTCAAAAGTGACCCAGCAAATAAAAAGCAGCCAGTGATGCAAAGTCAACGACAGTGGTGAACGGCAGTACAGGTCAGAGCATCCACACAGCCTGTTGTCTTTGGTGTGGGAAAAAGTGCTCCCTCAGCAACCTCCACCATATAATCCTGACCATCCTGCCTCTGAATAATCCTCTTGCTGGCTTTAACAGTGGCTTTTCATACACGCTTATGTTACCAGTGAGGAAAGGAAAGCCAGAAGGGAAGTGGTCGCTTTTCATGGTGAAGAAGTCCACACATGCCCACGGCTTTTAAACTGCAACAAATAAAAGTCTCATGTCTTTCAGTAGGCAATGTCTAACCTAGTTCAAATCCGTGCTCCTTCAGCAGAGAGATGGATAAGGGCATGAGGCCATCCTTAAAAAACTGTGTCCCCAGCTAATTCACTAGCACAGGCAAACTCAGAGGGACATAGAGGCGCAGTATGTGCAATGTATATAAAACTTAACACTCTAGGAGCTGTCAGTGCTGTTTGGGAAGGAAATATTCATTATTAGACTCTTATCTGTTTATCCCATTCATGAGATCTGCTTCTACAAAGCGCATAATGATAAATGGCACATTTGCAAATTATCTTCTGAGTGCTGATGAGAAATCAGCAACCTGCGAGTTACCGTGACTTTGAATGAGTACACTCCACAGCGAGTCTCGTTTGCTGAGATGCCTGCCAAATGAGTGCATTAGGATATTAGGAATCTAATAAATTGACTAACAAGCATTTGATGAAAAATAGCTGTTCCATCCGTTACAGTTATCATCACCGCCAACAAGGCTACTGGGCTTGGGATTTTGAAGGCACCAGCTGCTGATAAAAGAGTTGTTGCTGTGCTGTGCCACGCTCTCAGCAGCATCTCCCCCACTAACCGTGCATCGTAACAAACTCTCAGCAAGACACAGGACCTTCTTTACTTAAGTTTTCCTCTGCCTCTTCATGACACTTATGAGGATTTAAACCATTGCAGCCTTACTCAGTCTTGTCTTTTCTCTTTCCACTACAGAAAGTAAGATGCTGGGTTTCTGGAGGAGACACTTTCTGTTCTATGGCTCAGTACTGTTCAAACTTCTGAGGCTGATCACATTCATAGTCTGTAAACTTTAAGCTTGTTAATTATGATCAGCAACATGGGACGAGAAGGCTCTGGCTATATTCACATTCAGCAGAAAGGCGCTGCATTATTTCATGTCATGCAATCAAATTAGTTTCAGGAGTGGCTCAGAGTCCACCTTCTAACTCAGGAACCTTATGGAAAAACTCAGAATATAAATCTTCGCACAACCCTTCCCTTGTGTCATTCACTGCTTTGCTGGGTATTTAAGACCAGTTCCTTTCATAAGTAAAAGTGATGAGCTCCCCTCATGCAAACATCCTCCCTGCCTGGGAAGGAACGAGCAAGCATCGCGTTCAAACACGCAGAAACGGGGTAATTAAAGCCCGGGGTTAACTGTGCCCAGAGCCCTGTGGGAAGGCTTGGCTGAGCTCCCCAGCAGCCCCGCACAGCCCACCCGATGCACTGTGGGTGTTTGCCACTCCTCCCACCCGCGCGGGGACAGGGCAGCACATGGCTGATCACGGCTACGCTCCGTCCTGGCAAAGCCTGGTTGAGTAAATTACGCCTTTTCAGGATAATTAATTCTACTAAATGCAATATACCCTTACATTCAAGTTTCAGAAAGCTTCTCCGTGCCGCTTAATTTGTTTAAAGTAGAGAGGAACCCAATTCATTACAAACGCCCATTTATCCTCTGCCGATAAATCCCAGTGAACACTTTAAAACTGCACGCGCGTAAGAAAAGCTCCCTCTGTACCTTCCCAAATTGCATTTCAGCTTTTACCTGAGACATTTGCAAGATCCCCCAACTCTGTCAACAGTCGCTCTCCAGTTTTGTTTAGCTTATCATCAACAGACTCTGCTTTTGTGAGTGGACAAGTCATTTGAGTGTGCACCACAGTTATAATGGCCTGACTGACAGCTCAGCCAGATAAACACAAGAGAATAACAGACGTAGGAACAATCTGGGTATTCATTTTGTCCGTTCAACCGGGTTGAAAGGATTTGCCAGCCAAGGGCACAACACTTCAGGCTAATTTGCTCAGCCAAAGCGCTGCCGGAGTGTAAGGCTGCAAGCAGATGACTGATGTTGGGGAGATCGGCGTCCCCAGATGAGGTACTTATTATTCACCTCTGCCTCACGGGAAATGCAAGTACTATTTATTCAAAGCATCCATTTGAAAGAGGAAAACATATAGAAATGAACTCCGTTACAAAACTTGAACCCTTCTCACTGCTTCCCCGCTTCTGCATTAGTTCCAGCTTCTTGTCCTCACCCATGTGGTTCTCACAGCGCAGCGTTCCTGTTTTCTTGCTTCTCCTTTCCTTCTCACGTATTTCCCTTAGCCTTGCCCCCTGCAGTTTGGCCCCAATATCTGACACCGGGTACCTTTTCTTGGCTGTTCACCTTGCATTTCTGTGGAGCTCTAAGAACTCAGCTTTGCAAACCCTGGAGGCTCAGCTCTGTTCTCACAGTGCCTGGCACAACAGAGGGTGCCTGGGGTATCCCAGCTGTGTCTCACACATTTAATGTGCTCGGCAGCCTGTTGACCAATATTAACCCCATAGCCCAACGGGACCGTGTGGCATCAACGTGCTGCATCCGTTGCCACTCCGTTACGGGGCCACACAACGCAGGGCCACTGAAATCAAGTGCTGTCCTCGTTAAGGAAAGTTGTGCCCTGCACACTTTAAGCATCCTGTGTTTAGAGCGACAGAGCTACAAGTTCACCTGCTAATCACGTAAAAATAAATGACGGGTACAACAGCCAAGCCCGCACTAAGAAAAAGTAAACACTGCTCTGACATATTCCCTCAAGCAAGCAAGCAAAATAATAACAGTTTGCTGTGGAGGTTTGCGAGTTTGCTCCCATTAATTAAGTTCCGTTTTCCAGCATTTTGACTTTTAAGACGTTTTCTCCAGGATTGATTTCAACAACTCTTTCTGCACCCCCCCCCCCCACAAAAGCAAAGGCCAAAACCTGCTGTTGGGGACAGCAGCACGACCCCACCAGCTTCATGCAGCTGTGGAGCTGAGACAGGAGGCGCAGGGGGGCCGAGGTAAATCCCTGAGCGTTGGGGGACGTCACTGTCCCAGCACAGCACCCAGAGCCTGGGCACGGCAGGCTGGGAACAACGGCCCTCGCAGAGGTGATGCACTAACAGCCTCAGACACATCACGGGAGGAATGCAAAGTGCACCTGACACTTCTTTTGATCTACTCCTAAGAAGCATTAAAAGGCACATTAATGTGCTGCTTTAGTGCGTGTTCAATGTGATAGCTGGAGACATAACTGAGCCTTTCACAAAAGTCTAATTGGGGAGAAGAATAAACTTATTGTTTCCTCCTCTGGACATGCACCCTAGAACATAGGCAGAGTTGACATTTGCATGAAGTATGTTGCTGTTTTGCATTTTAAATCCAGGCATGTTAAATGTAGGTTGAATGATCACTTTGACTATTATTAGGAAATCAGTACATGTCCAACAATAATCCTACAGTTGCAGTAACTGATATTGTCCCGTGGCAGGTTATCTCTCTCTAATGCTGAAACTCAAATGTGCACATTTAGATTTACATACATATATATAGAAATTGCTAACATAAAATATCTGAGCTCCTACAGCTGCTTTTCATGCAATTGTTTGGTATTGCCCATAAAGATCTTCACGCACGAATCATATTCACATTTAGTAGCAGTTTTGTGCATTGAGCTAATGACACTTCTTGACTTCGTCAGTCCACGAAGCACCTTTGCATCTCTGTGCTTTCAGCTGCCATGTTGAATTCCCTTTACACTTTTAAGACAATCACACGATGAATAAACTGCAACAAAACAAGCAGCAAATGAAAAAGAAATGTAAAGAGAGAACATTAGTACCCAGGCTAATCAATAGCAGAACAAAGAGAGCAAAGGAAGTCAGGCGTAAGTTCCACAGTAGAGGTAAGGTCAGGAACGACATTACTGGGTCATCCTAAATTTTGCTGAAGATTACATATTCCTTGTTCCTATTTCTATCAGCTTAGGTGTATGTTTGTACATCTGGTCAGACCTATATTCCACTGAACTCTATTCTCTCCTCTGTGCAATGCTCTGTCTTACATCTGCTGTGCTGATAATTTATGTGTCCCTGATTAGCTCCCTCAGTGCTTTATCTCTGGGAGGATTAGAGGGTTTATGCTGTCCTCTTCATTTGTCTGCAGCACCTCTGCCCAGCCTCAGCGAGGCTCCTTGGACAGCATTCTCTGCTGCAGCACTGAGGATGCCAATGCTGCTATACTAAGACATGCACCTCTTAAACTCTTTTGGCACAAGACAGTCTAATTTGAGAGAACCATTAGGTTCCTTTTCTTGTAGCTCTCACTCAATCTAGCCACAAAAATTGCAGAGCAAGGGAAGAGGGGGCTGAGAAACAGGAGCCCAGAGAGCTCTGCTGCTCAGCCCGGTGTCCTGGCACTAACCAAAGAGCAGGAATCTGCAACACCAAGACATGCCAAGAAAACAGCATGTCCTGATCGAGTTAAGTTAACTTTTCTGGGTACATAATATATGGATGCAGACATCCAGACAATTCTGGTCTTTTTGTATGACATTTATAAAATAAATAAATGTTCTAGCTGGTACCTCCTCAGGATTAAAGGAACACCAACTCCGAGCCCACACATGACACTCAATGCTTCAAAAACAATTTGAGGCTCTTCCTATCCCAGCTTTTGGACATCCTGCTCACCACAAAGCTTTCTTTCAGCTACACCTCTGGCTGATAGTCAGGATAGGTGCTGAGGAACCCATCTTGAAAACTAAAGAAAGGAGGGAATTCCACTGGAACCTCAATAAATTGTTTGCCCTACATGAAAAAATGATGAAATACAATGCAAACATATAGAAAATTCCAGGATTTCTGCAGGAGTCCACAAGTATTTCCTAGGCCTTCCTTTTAAATTGTCTCCTTAAGCAGAGCTTTAAGAAGCAACCAATGCTGGAAAGTTAGCTTTCACAAAATTTGGATCTGCACCTCTTTCCAAAAATGCAGCCAAAGTTCTCCTGATGGAAGACCTAAAATGGTCCATGCAGGGGCCAGGGCAGAGTAGGGGGCTGAGCACAGCATCCCCCCCTGCCCAACATCTGCAGAGAAGGGGACTTGCATTGGCTGAGCCTGGGGACTACCCGGGATGGGGAGCTGGAGCTGCACGCACCCCCACAGCGTGACGGTGTACGTGTGCTGTCACTCAAAGAGAGAAATGCATTATTTTGAGGGGTTACACGTCTCCTTCTTTCTCCAACAGGAGGAACGGAAATGTGTCTGGCTGCCCAGCAAATGTGCAGAAGATCCTTTCCCATTGATACCAGCCTGTTGACTCTATCTCAGTATTTTTCCATTTTCTTCATACAAGTAAAAATGATGGTCTGTAACAATATCTCTATCCCCTGTTTTGCCACAATGTCATATCCTGCTAGGAGGATTCTCTTTTGACATCAAATTTCTATTAAAGTGCAATATGCTCTTAAGTGGCATAATCTTTTTCAGTTGGCAACATGTGAACTGTATGTTCTGTCCAACTGCTGCATTGGAGCTCAGCTATCGAACTCTTCTAACTCTTGCACACTTTTGATCACTTTTTTTTTTTTTTCAGTCCAGAAAGATTACAGATGGGAAAATCACTCAGTGGCATAAACGATAAATACCTAAAGGATATTTAGCTTTTACTTCTTGGCAAGTCCAAACATGAATTTGCTGCAAAATAATGAACTTAAGTGACCCCTGCTGACTTCTCAAGGAATGACATTCCATAGGGAGTCCCATTTGTGAAACAAACGGTTCAGGTACAAAATCAAACCCTTTGTCTCAGCTCCTTGGACTTTTCCTTGGAAAAGAATTCCTCAGTAAGTTAGTGGGGATCTGAAATGGTACTGCAGTTTACAGTTTTGGCTGATCCATCTAATCACGGAAAAAAAGGATAAAAGGTCAGATTTCAACCCTTGCAGCAGCCAGACACAGTCAATTTGTTTTTCAGGAGTATTATCATTTAAGCATAGCTGGAATCTGAGCATCTTATATCTGCCCACGTATCTGGCTGGTGCCTCCTGGCCTTCTGCATGATGTAAGGGGCTAATAAAACGTGGCAGTGCTTGATGTCAGATAGTTTGTCTCTGCCTTGTTTAATCATTCTGAATGGAGTGATGCTCAAGCCCAACTTGCATTCACTATTGCTCTGCGAGAGGACTGCTGAGAGCTACTTCTCAGCAATCAGCTTGAACCCTTGGCAAGACATCTGTCAAGTACACTTTAGCATCCCCACAACCTCCAAGTAAGGGAAGTGGCCTTCTCAATTTAGATGCAATATTAAAGGCAGTTGACAGAAATCTCACATCCCGCTGCCTTTTCTCTCTAGGTTGGCAATTCTGATCCCATTAAAGTCAGTGGGAGCCTTGTCATTGACTTCAACAGACCAAACATTACAAACGTAGCGTTCAAGATGGAATAAACACAACTGGGTAACTCTCAAACTCATTGAAAACCTAAAATCCTATTAGGTTATCGAGGTATCTTAACACTCAAGAGACACTTGAAACTGCAGAGGTTCAGGAATTTCACACAAAACCCAGGATGTGTCCAAATGAGGTGGCAGCATTGCTATTGTGCTCGTTGAACTCTTAAAACACATGAGTTAAGCTTTCAGCACAAATCATGGTGTTAGGGCCAGTTGACTATAGCACAAACTTGATCAGAATATCTACACTCCAAACAAAAGAATTGCAAGTTCAGATGAACTTTCTCAGACTTCTCATGACCTCATTTGCAGTGCAGTGGGCTACTAGTTCCTACAACTTAATTGCAAATGCAAATGTTTATCCAGTAAGAGAGCACACTAGAAAAAACAAACCAAAAGAAAACCGAAACAGAAAAAGTGATCATCCAGCTTCATTTCCGAGTTGGTGTTTACATTACATGTGTTGAAAATTACTGGAGGATGTGAAATAAGATGTATTAAAAAAATCCCTTCACGTAGGCATCAGCTACAAATGCCTTAAAAGCATCCAAGCATTCTTGTAAAGCACAACAGCAGATACGATCCCCTTTTAATTTGTCTTGGACTAGGTGCTAGTGCAAGTTATGACCAAGACTTTAGCACATCCATTCAAATTATACCTAAAGCACTAAATCCAGCACAGCAGTAATTTTCTAGTCTTTCATACTTCCCAACTTAATGAAAAGAGACGTTAATGTCTCAACCATAGATTAATTAGATGGAATCATTAAGAATTATTTCCCCGGTATCTTTTTCCTAATACACATATTATCATTGAACACTACTAGCCCTGTTTGGAAGGTTAATGTTATTTTGGAAGAATATTTACGGTATCCGTGATAGAAAACCCAATACCTAAAAAAAATATTTTCCACCTGCAGCTATCTGTCATCCATCCCACACAAGCTTTTAAAGCTTTCCACTACCTGTCAAAACAGAGGTTTTGATGCAATAAAGACTGTAATTATTGAGCATTTACAAGAAATAATATTTTCCCTCTGGTACGCGTTATAACAGTTGTTAACATGCAAGTATGAATACTAATGCTCCATGCCCACCTATACTCTTCACAAATGATAAGGATTTTTTTGAACACTGATAGAAAGGCAGGTATAATAAAGGAGCAAGATAAGACTGAATATAGGTTCTGAAAAGTAAATGTCAATCAGAATAAGATTTTTAGAGGCATAAGAAGTTGATTTGAAGTAGAGTTTGGAAATAAAGCTGACAATTAGATCCAGGGATATAAACAGCACTTCTTTTGTGTTGAAAAAAAAAAAAGATCCTTTTGCAACCAAAATACAAGGCTACAAGATATGTGAAGGAAACAATACCGAGGATGCAGCACAACAGCTCTGCAGATGCCATGCTAGCAGATGGCTTAAGCTGGCTGCATTACTGTATAAACATTTAACTGAAAGTTTGATTCTATAAGGGTGGAAATTATACAAAACAAAAAGAAAATGATTCTAAGAAGCACTTAAATTAGTAATTTGTAATTTTCTCTCCTAAGATGGCATAGCTTTGCTGCCTTGCAAGAGTCCTTTGAAGGGGGAATTCTGGAATCTGCGAAAGAAATTGCACACCGTAAAAGGGAACTTGTATGAACACACAAAACTAAGTGAGACACTTAAAGGTAAATATATACCTTTCCACTGATGTTGCAGCTCGAATCCATTTCAACTGCAAGTTAATAAAAATCCACCTGCCCCTCCCCACTCTCCATTTCCTCCTTCATGTCTAGATAACAAAGGCTGCATCTCTCTGTTTATATCTCAGTAACTTCAGCAGCAACCGCTTGTCGTGTTACTTGGGCTCAATTGCAATATGTGGGCAGGAAGGGCACAAGAGAAAAAGGCTCGTTGTGCACAGATATCTTCAACAAATACCAGTCAGAAGGTGGAAAAGCAAAAATACACAGGAAAAGGGAGAAGAATTAATGCAGAAATAATGTGGCTTCTTGCTACAGAGTACAGTCCGGGTAAAATAGAGCATCACTGTTGAGTTGATGGGTCGGACCTGATTAATGCTTAGACACTCAGATGAGTGTTTTCTATAGTTTGGCAAAGAAATAACAGGCAAAACAGGAGGCTGCTGACGGGCACAGGGTTTTATCCTGCTTTACACAGTGTCAAAGAAATCTGTCGTCAACATTTCCCAAAACACTGACAATTTTTCCTTCTGCCTGTCCTGGTGAGCAGCCAGACCCCAAACAGTTCTAGCACCGAGAGCCACCACATTGCCAAACGTGGCCCTCTGAACGCGGCGCTTCTTCCACGCCGTCGGTGTTAGTCTGCACAACATCCTCTTCAGATGCTCCCCAGCCAACACAACCACAACTGCTGCTTACGCTGCAGATATTTACACTGCATGACTCTGAAGGCCAGACAACTATTTTACATTCCTTGCTTCTGTAAAGCCATAACTTGCTATTCCAGAACTGAGATGGCAATGACATCGGGTGCAGATAGTGCTAATAAAAGAGTAAGGCAGCTTCTTCCTCAAAACCTCTGTTTTCCCAGCTGTCTGCATTCCAAATTTGCCATTTGGTTTAATGATCAAGAAGAGCTAATAACTTCTCCCTTTAAGCAGTTTCATTGTGCCAGGAACAAAATAAATTATCATCCCACTTACATCCTAATACAGAACAGTTTCTCATAACTCTTTCCTCTTGATCTTCACTCTTTTTCTCTTCCCCTGCATTCCCTTGCTTGTATCTCCTTTCCTTCCAGTTCATCTGTTCCAAAACAACCACTTCTCTGCTCGGGATTCCCTGACACTGCGTAACAGAGAATCTGGAAATCTAATTGATTTTGGAATTACTCTGGTGGTTTAAGTCCATCTCTTCCTGCTGGGCAGACTGTTTGAATCTTACGATAGAAATGTTTTTGTCTGTTATACCTGGCGTTGACCTCAGAGACTGAGAAGAGTCAGAAAACTCCCTGCTGACTGCAGGCCATGGGTTTTTAATCCCATGGGTGATTTAACTAATTAACAGACCCACTTTGTCAAGCTTCCCTTTCTGTTTCCACTTTCTCTGGTCTTTAACTGTCCTCTCTCCCATGAACTCATCAAGCCTAACTCCAAAAATGGATTCATGGTTTGTATTTCTCCAGGTTTTGACTATGAAATGAAGAAGTTTGGGTCTGTTTTCAATGTCTTGGTAACAAGAAAAAAATAATTTAAAAACTTATTTTAAAGAAAATTAACTCCAACACTGCAATTCAATAAATGAAAAATCTACTTTAAAATGCAAAGAAAAAGACATTTGCCTGAGGAACATTGTGACAGAGTGATAAGGTTCCACAGGATTGTCCACATGTCTAATTAATATTTGATGAGAAAGATATTTGATAACAGGATGA
Source organism: Grallaria varia (assembly GCA_013396735.1). Lineage (NCBI taxonomy): Eukaryota > Metazoa > Chordata > Aves > Passeriformes > Formicariidae > Grallaria > Grallaria varia. The sequence goes on along the minus strand of VWZG01006115.1, from coordinate 855,489 downwards.
ACTTCCAGTAATCAAACTCTGACTGATCTAGAAACATATTACTAACAAAACTCATTGTAGTACACAGACCTAAAGAAGATATTAACCTATAAATTGCCTCTCTACCTCTTTTCTCCTTGAGTGTTGAAATTGAAGGGCAGAATTTTGTCACGACTCAGTTCATAAATCATAATACAAAAAGAATATTTAACTGGAAGTCCAGGGATTCTGCTACAAAGAGTTTAATTCAACAGACTAAACTTTTTTTATTCTGAATGACCTTAAATACCTTCTCTGGGTACTTTTTGCCTGATGGTGTATTGGAGGAATTAAAAAAATAGTAATGTGAAAAATTGAACTTAAATTCTCATGACCAGAGATATTAACAGGATGGACATTCACATGCGCAAAAAGTACATTTAAACCTTTTTTGCTTCCTGAGATAATCAAAAAGAGAAATTCAGATGAACTTTGCATTTCGGAACAAGCACCTCCATGCAAAGCTCCCTCTCCTTTTTAGGAGAAGTTAGTCCATTTCTTCCAGCTTTTTAGGAGCTAAAATACATTATTAAAACCTACAGTTCAGTTACAGTGTTGTAAATCACCACCGCTCTCCAGGTTCTAAATTTTAATTCCTCTTCAATCAGAGTCAATTATTCTGCTTGCCTCCCACTCAGCACTGGGGAAGGAACACCAGACGGTGACACGGTGGCCGTGGGCACCCACAGGCTGTCCCCAGCACCTGCCATCAGCTGCTGCTGCAGGGACATCATCAGCTCCATGGCCCCATGGCCAGGAGTGAGCACCCCACGAGTAAGCTGCCACTGACCATCCCATGGGTGAGCTGCCACTGACCATCCCATGGGTGAGCTGCCACTGACCATCCCATGGGTGAGANCACGGGTGTGCTGTCAGTGACCATCCCACGGGTGAGCTGCCACTGACCATCCCACGGGTGTGCTGCCAGTGAGCATCCTATGGGTGAGCTGCCAGTGAGGTGCCCCATGGCTGTGCTGCCAGTGAGCACCCCATGGGTGAGCTGCCACTGACCATGCCATGGGTGTGTTGTCAGTGACCATCCCACGGGTGAGCTGCCACTGACCATCCCACGGGTGTGCTGTCAGTGACCATCCCACGGGTGAGCTGCCACTGACCATCCCACGGGTGTGCTGCCAGTGAGCATCCTATGGGTGAGCTGCCAGTGAGGTGCCCCATGGCTGTGCTGCCAGTGAGCACCCCATGGGTGAGCTGCCACTGACCATGCCATGGGTGTGTTGTCAGTGACCATCCCACGGGTGAGCTGCCACTGACCATCCCACGGGTGTGCTGTCAGTGACCATCCCACGGGTGAGCTGCCACTGACCATCCCACGGGTGAGCTGCCAGTGAGCATCCTATGGGTGAGCTGCCAGTGAGGTGCCCCATGGCTGTGCTGCCAGTGAGCACCCCATGGGTGAGCTGCCAGTGAGGACCCCACGGGTATGCTGCCAGTGAACATCCCATGGGTGAGCTGCCATTGACCACCCAATGGGTGAGCTGCCAGAGAGCACCCCATGCGTGAGCCGCCAGTGAGCATCCTATGGGTGAGCTGCCAGAGAGCACCCAATGGGTGAGCCGCCAGTGAGCATCCTATGGGTGTGCTGCCAGTGAGGTGCCCCATGCTGCCAGGTGTGCTGCCAGTGAGCACCCCACGGGTGAGCTGCCAGTGACCATCCTATGGGTGAACTGCCAGGGAGCTGCCCAGGGTGAGTTGCCAGTCCCGGAGTGTGCAGAGCTTGGCCAAGCTGTGAACCCCTGCGACGTGCAGGTTCAGAGGTAGCACACATGGGAACAGACACAAGCATAACCACAGGCTTATGTGCAGTGACACCAGTGTCATTTACATGTCACGTACACTCAGAGATCTCTCTTGGCAATTGAGAGCGACGAAATCCTGGTGTACAAGGTATATGGCATGTGACAACTGAAATTACAAGCAACGTTGCCAAACCATGCTTTGAAAAGCTTCTGTAATTTTTAACTGATTGACAGATGTTTACAGAAAAGACATGCTTTATTCTTACCATATGAACATACAGGCCAGAAAACAAAGCCCTCATAATTCCAAACAATCCAGGCCAGGGTTTAACAAGTAAAATAGATGTTGGGTACAGAGCGCAGGCAATCCTGACTTGTGTTGGTTTGCCACCCACGCTTAGCTGAGTCATCGCAGGGGCTCTGCGTGAATAACTGCTAACCAACACGAGGACAGCAATGAATTAGTCCTCAGTTCAGAGCTTAAACTCAACTTATTCTGAAAGCAACAACTATGACAGCGTGGGAGAAAACAGGATGCCCAGTACTCTGCCTTTCATATAGACGAAGAGATAAAGGAGGAAACCAACGCGTGATGAAATGATGCATGTTTCTCATTAAGAAAAGTGACAATAGGAACAGACTCTTAAAAAGTCTATTAGAAACATGACAAAGCTTTGACCTAGATAAAATTTAGCTAGTTCTCAACATGAAGACTCTTTTCAGCAGCAAGTTATGGATGGGGTATTCTCCTAACTACACCTTAGTTTTGTTGGGGAAGGGCCTGGGTGTCATCCATCTGCTCAGCGTCAAGGTCCTGTGGCATCTTGATGTCTAATGTACATTTATGTTTCATGCTGCCACATGACCAGGAATAACCACCACCACCTAAGAAGGGTACATTTCTGTGGATAGGTGATCTGGCTGAAGTTGCCTTGGGGAACCACGTTTCATCACACAGAGCATGTTCCAACATCCTTTACTGGCACCTTCCACATCAGTTAGAGATGTTGGAACCTCTGCCCCACATTTTGCTGCTCATGCCTTCCAGCAAGGTACCACCCTGCACTACCTGCAGCCCCAGCTGATCTCCTAATCACTCAGATGTTTCAATTAAAGGCTGCATGAGCAGAGAGCTATTATTTCAGCTGCTGTAGATACCAGGCTTATTCTGCAAGAACCGTGTTAGGGCAACGGTGGTGGCAGTTCTGTCAGAGCGATGGTGACACGCAGCTTGACGTGAGCCGGGGGGCAATAAGCTCTTTGGCAGACACAGTCCCCCTCAGACAACGATGCATGAACATAGCCTTAGAGCTTGCTCAGACATCTCTGCAGTATTAATGACAAAATCCAACAATCACCCTGGTGGGATCGAGCACGCGTGAAAGCTCTAGGAAGTTAAAACAACAGAGGCTCTAAAAAGGAGGAATAAGGGAGCTCCAGTACAAAGAATTACAGGAATAATTAATTTATAACAGAGTGGTCAAACAGCTGCCCTTAAGAACTCCTGTAACAAGTTGATTCTTTATCTGCAGTACTCTCAAATTATCAATTGCTTACGCTATCTACACTACACTACACTACACACAATGCTGTGAAGAAGTGGAGGAACTTCCAAGAGGCAACAACAGTCTATTTTCTGCTGGCTTGGGCCGGCAGAGCACAGATTAAAGTTCAGACTGCTCAATAGCCCAGAACTCACTTAAAGAGTCAATTGATGCCATGGCAGAAACATCATCACCTTCTGTAAATGCTGGGCAAACTACACCGGCATGGTTTGAAGTTGATTTCTCTTCCTTTCAAATAAAATAGCCTGTGAATTGATTAGAGGTAATAGAATTATTGGATGTTAGCAAGGAAGGGGATTTAAGGAAGATGTAATGACACCATCAAAGCTTTGTTGGGTTGCTTTTATTAGCCTGAATCAGCTTAGAGCAGTCCTGACACTAAGAGGTTAGAGGAAGTCTGTTAGAGGCTTGCCTATGGGATGAATGCATAACAAAATCCTTTCGTGAGGGGAAAGGAAAAAAGAAAAAAACAAAAGAAAAAAACCCCCACAGACACGCACCAAAAAAGAACGACAAGTACAGTACTTTAACAGGGAAAATTTCCTCAGAAAGGAAGCAAGCAATGAGGCTAGGAGAGGAATAAATGGTGTAGAAATGACAATCGCTCTTCAGTCAGGGCCCATGACTGCACTCACTGCTGATAAGATCCAGCATGTGTCAGTTGTCAAGTGTCTCTTGTCACACTTCAATGTGAACTTTACAGCGAAAGGGGGACAAGAGGCAGTGAAGGGGAAAATGGCACGGCTCAGAAGGACTTGTGCACTCAGTGTGAAGCCATTTCAATTTTATATTCTAAAGGACTTTGTAGGTGATCCCATGAATGCAATTATTCTCACCTAATAAAAGCAACATATGCTAAGACAATTAAAAGATTTTATTATACATCTACTCATTGTATTTAGTTTTAGACAGCAGATAAACCTAATTCGAAACAAGATGTTTGCAAGGCAGGAAGCAGAAATAATCGTGGTCTGTATCTATAAGAATGTTAGTGATTCATTATTATTCTTTATATAAAAAGATGAATTAATAAAACCTTCCTCTACTAATGACAATTTCACCCAGCAAATGAACAACCGAATTACAAAGCTCTCATTAAAACAGCGTAACTTTTGACTTACAAGGGCCAGTTTGGGTTAGTGTATATTTAAGTGACTTTATTATCCATCAGTAATGTCTATTTGCAGGCACATTCTGACACAAACCTCACACATGGAGGTTACCCCATCACAAATTAAGTGCTCTGCTTTGGGTAGTGACATACCATTGTCCTGGTGGTCAATGACCTGAGTTTCTCTAGGCTTGCATTATTGAAAATAAAATCATCAGCTCCAGAAAACCAGCTGGTCTGGTTTGTAGTTTGCAAAGTAAAGGAGATTTTGTGGTGTCAGACCAAACCAGGGCTGTGAGAGGCTGCAGAACAAAATCAGTGTTAATTTTGGAGGGCAAAGGAAATACTTCTGGGTAAGGGATAAGCTCCTGGGTGAAATTTCCTGGCAGGCCTGGCATGAAAGCTCTGGTGCAGCCAGTCAGTGTGGAAGTGAGAAAATCGTGGCTAATTATGGCAAGATTTGCATATGACCGCAGTGACTCCCCTCGTTAAGACAAACGAAGGGCATAGAGGGGCTCTGCTGCTGTGAGCCTACCAGAATTCAGCAAAAATCCATCACTTTGTGCATAACAGATAACGTGTCACCCAAAAACCTGATATGCACAGCAAACAACTATTGTGGAGGGGTTCAATCCAGATAAGTCCCACAGAGCTGAGAGTGCCAAAGGCAGGAACTGCATGTGGAAATCATGATACAGAATGTGGTTTTTTTCCCTTGCCAAATGAGCAATGTCAGAAGACAGACCCTGCATGATGCTCTACCTGGAACGACAGGCATGGCAGGAAGATAAACTCCAGGAAAAAAATGCCACATTCACAGAAAGGATTTTTGATGTTCTTAAAAATCGTAAAACGAGGAAAACAGAGTCAAAGTGACCAGTTGCAGAGCATCTAGCAGCACCCAAAACACTTCAGGGCAGGGTTATCAACCTCTAACAACTCTCTACACTTGTGTGAGAAATACTGTGAAAATCCATTAAAAATGAAAATAAAAAGGAAAAGGACAGAGGGAACCAGAAGATCAAAAAGATACGGAAATGTGCATTGCTTTGCTTTCCTACAGTGCTCTGATAAGGTTCAAGTTTGGTGCAGACTATCACCAGAGCACGGGGATGTTCTGCTTGTCCAGTTCGGATGGAGCAGTGTGAAATACCTTTTCTGGGATGGCAGAACAATGTCTGTTCTTTGTTACAGCTACTTTATTTTCCTTTGGGTCAGAGCAGGAGAAGCATCATCAGCATCAGTCACACCCCAGCTTAGGTACTGACATTGATACTAGCTACTGCAACTTGCTGTGGAAAGGAAAAATGAACTGAGATTAAAAATTCTTAAGTCCTGAAAATAATCCCTCACCCCTAACGGAGCCACGGTATGATTTATTGATATGGTGTCACACATGTGAACCCACCACAGGAATTTTCTGTGAGCTGGTTAATGTTCACACGTGGAGGTACTGGGAGACTCAGGGCTACACGTTTTATATCATCCAAGTTGGTTCTTTTGAGTTGCCTTCAATAAGAGTGAAAAAAGAGAAAACCCAGAGCCAGGAGAGCACTCTGACTTGGGAAGTATCAAATGAAAGTTCCATCCCAAGAAAACCACCATAATTGCTGAGCACAGGTTTATAAATACTACTTGACTAATGATTTAGAACAGCGAAGCAAATGGAAAGTGTACCCAAACCTGACAATCATCATCAGCTACTTTCCCACCAGTACTTGAATATCTACGAAGCGAAAATATCACCAAAGCTCTGGCTAACGTGAACCATGACTCATTAATAATACAGATATTTATCAGCATCCTGTCATAGATACTCTTACAAAATAACTGTGAATCCTGTGTAGCACAGAACCTTGGCCTCGTTTCTGGTATTGAAGTTTATCCTATTTAAACTTTGGACTATGATGCAATGCAGGATCTTGCTGTTTTACCTTCCTGTCCCACTGAGCAACTACAGGGGATTCTACTAAACGAAGTCCCCCTTTCTTTACTCCAAAGACCTTTAGTAAATGCAAAAAAAGTCACATTTTCTTCAAAGGTTGTAAGCACTTTTCTTTGGAAGCACCTCAAGTGTACTTGTTGAACTTCGAATTTTATTTTTTTTATTTTCTTGATACTGGCAGATTTTTTTTTCTCTTTTATTAAAACCACAGTCATCTCCTCTCCTCCCTCATGGGAATAATTTCTTTATTAAAATCTGCACCATTATTCCCTTATCCCTCCTGCTCCACATCAGCTCACAGGCTTCCTTTAAAAACAAAACTGTGCACGAGTGCAAAAGCTTGATGCAGAGCATAATGTGGATCATGCCTTAAGGAAAGCAAAAAACAGCAAACTGACTTTTACACTGTGAGTATGAGCCTAGTTTGGTCTGAACACACAGATTTGGGAAGGAAACATATGGATCTCTCATTAGTTACGTGACCAAAATCTCCTTTTTACTTGGCACCTCTTTAAGATTACAAAGTGGCTATGAGATGTGCACAGATTTATTAAGAGCTCATGCTGCTCGTGTGTAGATTCAGTCACCTGGCTGTTGAGTACAGCATTATAAGCTGTAAGTATCTTACAATTGCGATGTTTACCTGCCAGCCCAGGAACAAATGAGCAGCTTGGTGCATTATAGTACGAAAGGATTATAAAATTATTTCATTGCCAAATGCTGCATTTATTGCTGGAAAACATAGAAGGATTGCACAATGTTGCTGGATTTTTGGTATGGCTATATCATCTGAGTGTGAAGCAAAACAACACAACCACAAATTTTAAACTACCACATTAATACACAATCACTGTTACTCGGGGGGAAAAAAAGGCAATAATGATGGACTTTTTCCTTTTTTTTTGTTTCTTTAATTGCCATGATGCTCTGCAAAAGCTTGAGGTTCTACCGGGCAAAATAAAATAAAATAAAAAAAAATTAAAAAAAAGAAAATATAAAAAAATCACCTGATCTTGATGTTGGAAAGGTGCCAAACCCATCTGAGGTCCAAATCTATATGTACATAAAAAAGCAGGAAGCAGTCTTAAAAGGAAATGCTAATTAGCTTCCTGGGATTTCAAATTTTAAAAGCTTCTACGATTGAATTTATTTTAGCAATTCTTTCTTTAAGGAATGTGAAAATTTGCCCTACAGTTGAGACTTCAAACAAACAGGATGAAGAAGCAAAATCCCTCATAATATTGCTTATTGCACTCAATATAATTATAGTCATACATTGAGGACTGATCAATAAAAGAGAATTATATATCAGTATGGTGGTTATAAAAGTAAAATGACACCTGGTCAACTTTATCAAAATACTTAGAAAAGCTGGAGGAGTATTACCAACATTAAATACAGAACAACCAGTTTGTATAAGGGGACAGAAAAGGGCTCTCAGCAGCAGGGGTGCTGTGATTTTCACATTGGATGAAGCATAAATTAAAATCTGCTGCATTATTAACAACAGCGAACACCTCCTTTGGGGCACAGACAGTAATGAAAGTTCACATTTGAATTAAAGCACAGACACCGCTGAATAGAGACAAACAGCGAGGCAGAAAAACAGAGACCATTTACGAGGGACAAACACGACTAATACGGGAAAGAGAGGGGTTTGCAACACCCTTATTTTTGTCTATGTGATTATCACACCCCGCGCATGGCTCTGAACAAGTTTTGGTTTAATGTAATTACTTTATACAAAACTTTCAGTAAAGCAACCAGCCAACACTCGTGTATCCAGAACCAGGTGTTTAAAAGTTACCTACGTGCAGAGGAGCCTTGAAAAATTCAGGCACCTCTGGGTTCGTATTTTAAACACTTCTTGACAACACTTCTAGTTCCACACTGCTCTCTAGGAAAGAAGTTGTCCATTCTCCAGGGGTCGGTCACCTTGCTAAATGCCAACAGCAACAGTGCCAATGCAGAACAACACCACATTTACTGCAGGTCAGTTTTCGAGCTGCTACAATATCAATTTAATATTCCAGGAACCACTGGGCTTCATAGTTCAGTGCATGGGACATCCCATATATCAACATTTCAAGCAGCTGTAACTCTTCTCGCTGCTGGGCCACCTCGTAAGAACCACCCGGCGGTCCCTCCCCTTGCCCTTGTTATGACAATGATGCGTTTTTTCACGCTCTGCAGAGGGGCTGCTTTCAGCTTGGGGCTCAGAAAGGGCAGCTTGAAACGTTGGAATGTTTAAGGCAGGTCTTGTTTTCCAGAGGTGACAAATGCCAGTTATGATTGTGCTTTGGTTTTTTTGGAGATTACGGAGCAGAGCAAAGTCAGTTTGATGCCTTTTAAACCTTCAGAGTGTATGAAACAGCCAAAAGGCTTTACACAAAAGTGGGTTCAGCCCGATGAGGGCGGATGAGACCCTTTCCAAGGGCACGGTCAGAGCCATCAGATGCCCCTTTTCTTACCCCAGGATGCATCAAGGAAGCTCAGGAGATCACAGGGGCTTCTGAGGTGGTGAAACCAAGAGAGAGCATGGCTAGAAATAGCACACAGCACCTATAAATTCTCTGAGCCTGTTTTAAAATGAGTTAGGAGGGACCACAGTCAATGGAAAGCATTTTTGTGGGGTGTTACGGGAGACTTGGGTCCAAGGGAAATGAAATACGTGTTCCAAAAGGAATCACACAAGGGCGAGACTTCAGAGCTACATCTCAATAGATCCCAAAGAGAATTAGGAGGAACTGAGAGTCTTGTTTATTTCCCTGAACACTAAAGCCCTGAAGAGAGACCAAATGAATTTTTCCAGTGGGACAATCTGCCTAAGGGAACAATTTAGCCCTGAAGAAATATAAATTATTAACAAAATTAGTGCATTTTGATTGTTTTGCCTGATGCCATAACACATTTTGGAGATTTTAAAAGATGTGGCTGTGCAAACATTAGAAATTTCCAAATTAAATACTCAGGCGTTAATATTTTTACTAAAATCCTGTATGGGGAGAATTTTTGAGAATAACATTCAGAGAAACATAAAATTAGAGACATGGGCTTGCTTTGAGAACACATTTACAGAAAGACACACGGAATATGACATTTAAAGGAGTTTCCAAAAATTAAGCGACACATAAGGCTAGGCTTTCTGGCCAGCCTTCCTCTGTGACCTGCAGATTCTTAGAAGTTACACTAATATTGTTGATCCTTCACTTCTCACCCATACATCTTTATTTCAAGGCACATTTAAACTTGTTTTCACGATAAAGGAGGCCAAGATAGGAATAGAGCTGAACACCCTCGTTGTTCTAAGGTTTGCCTGGGATTTGTTGCCATGAAGCAGCCTATCGAAAGATGATCACTGTACCTGAAATGCAGCTAGTTATAAAAATGGCATTAATTTGCTTAGACCGGGAGATTTTCACAGGAGAGCAACTAGCAGAAAACATTATGAAAATGTCCAAGAGGACTGGTAATTGAGTTGATTAGTATGACCTTGGTTATGAAGGTAATAGAAGAGCGAACGGTGCTTAGGCTGAGTTATCACCCCGCTGCCTTGCTGGGAGATGTAGCGAGGTATGTCATTTGCTGGGGGTGAGTCCGAGCAGCCTGGCCTCCCCCTGGCAGGTAAATACACCGCGAGCAGCAGAGCCTGGCCGGCCACTGCTCCCAGCCCAGCAGAGCAAAGAGCGCCGGCTCCGGCGAGGGATGATGAACTGCGCGCTCAATACGGCCATTGGCTGCTGGCAGACACTTTCTCGTAAAGGCTTCTTCTAAAATCAGGAAAACTGAAAGCAATTTGCAAAAAAACTTGAAGAATGGAAACTTTCCAGTTTTGCAGCAGAGAACCGACAACCCTTTGAATTAAACGCCAACCCAAAAAAAAAAAACCTGTCTTGATTTACCTGCACACCCAACCACGTAGTTCTGGTGTTGCTTTTTAACCCATCATGTTTCTATCCTGTGATAACTCCAGAAGGGCTTTTAAAAACATCAAGATTTGTCTCACAGAATGGGGTTTTATTTTGGGGAGGGAACTGACTCAGCTAAAGGCCTGAATGCCCAAGTGCTGGGATTGCCTTTCTTGCGCTGGATTAACTGCTACTTTTTAAAGCTATTTTAGGTGACCTCCCTTCACAGGGAGAAAAGGCACCCAAAACAATTACACAAATTAGACGAAGAAAGTGAGCAAACACAATTCTAATTGTTATACTTTGCATTCTTGTCCCCACCAGTAAACTGGATGAGATATAATTATCTCTCAGGCCTCCATAGAATAAGTGCTTTGAGAAAATAATAGTCACAGAAAGGAACCCTTAAATACTAAACACCAAAATACATATTTTTTTAAAAAATCGAGGAATGGATCAAAAGCAATGTCTTCAAAGTCAGCACAATTTAAATATTACCCCTTTCCTTCCATCCCTGACGAGCTGTCTTGCTATTTTATTGCAAGTTTCACAAACGAGTAACTGGCCAAGGTTCCCTAGAAGGAAAATGCCTACATAAAAGATTCAATTAAATTAAAATTACTCAGTTCAGTTTCTGTGTGTCCAACGCGAACTCTGCTTTACTAGGAAACCAGGCATAGATATCCAGCTAAAAATTGCTACACATTAGACATGTCATTTCAGACCATATTTCCCTACAAAGTACAAATCAGCGCTCTTTTGGTTTCGTAGCTATCAGAATGTCATCATATTCTTTTTCTGAGGAAATCTGAGAGGATGAAAGGAGGCGCTTAGGAAATAATTTTGCATTTTCTCTTAGAAATTAAAAATCTTTCATTTCTTCTCATTTATTTAAGTGCCACGGAGAAATGGGGTTAGAAATGGATTTAGAAAATAATCCAAGACATCTAAAGAAAACTATAATCTCAATAACATTCCAACCATAATCATTTCAGGAGCAGAGGAGCAAAAGCACTTTCTGTGTGTTCATGGATTTTAGAGACTTGCAAAACTACAAGGCTCTCTGAAATCAGGTGTTATATATTCGGCTCTCATTTCACAGAGCTAAAATCAAACTGAATATTTAATTCTAAGTATAAACTAATGACCTGATCCTGAATCATGCAGCATGAAGATAGATTGCTGTGGACACGCAGAGTCCCAGTGAAATCCCTGGGATATTGTGCGAGCCGAGCAGCCGCCAGCGCGTTACACAGAGCTCAAAACAGCAACGCTGCAATGGAGTTTGCAACGTTAATTCACAGTTACCATCTTTAACACCCTATTTTTAATATCATTCCTCCTGCTGTTTTTGAAGGTCAGTGGACGCAGAGGAAACTTCCCGCATTCAGAGCAACGCGCACGGTATGAAAGTCATAATGGGCTTGCATTTTAAAGTTCTGCTGTTGAAGGTTTATATCTCAAAGTAAAATAAAAACAGCTCCAGCCAAGCCTTGAGCTGTTTGAAGAAGTTTGCAGGCTAAAAGCAGGACAGATTTACTTGTGTTTAACCAGTTTTGAGCTGACAGTAACTATCCCGCTGTGAACTTTGGATGAAATCCTCATCCCGCTGAACTGATGGGAGTTTTGCCACTGACTCCAACAGCACCGGGAGTTCACCCTCTGGCTTAGGCTCTGTGCCACAGCCTAATACTTTCTGCGCAATCAGGCCCATAAAGTTCATCTTGAAAGCCAAAAAATATTAGGTCAACTTGTAATCGCTCTGACTTCTCCCTTTCTGGAGGGACAGCTTGTTTTAGTCACCGCCGCCGATGGAAGCTGCTCATCCATCCTTGCGGGAGCTCCGCCGGAGCGAGCGGCGCCCGCGCAGCTTCGCCTGGTGCATTTAGTCAGCGCCAAGGCTCATTTATTAGTATGCACTACCCCAATTCAAAGACTTTCCAAGGAAGTTTGACCGCAGCAGGAGCATTCTGATTTATGAAGCTTGGTTATCATTTTTAAACCACAGCCCTGTCCCCAGCCTGACTCGACTGACAATGACATATACCCAACGTGTTTGTCAAGGCTCGCAGGCTGAATTCCCATCCCTGCGGCAGCTCCTCCCCGTGCTGGGACCAGTTACACCCCACCCCCCTCTGCAGGTGGGTCAACCAGGCACTCTGACACCTGTCCATAACTGGTTCTAGCTTTAGGTATGGGTGCAAAACTCTGCCCATAAGTAATTACTTTAAAAACCCCTAAACCCGGTTGTACAAAACCAGCTCCATGTAATTGCAGTGTGTACTGCAGCCACTGTGGCAGAGTTAGAGATTTCCCGGCACATTCAGGCTTGCAAAAAAATAGAAAACCTGAAGTCTAACAGCAGACATGACTACCTAAGTGCCCTTGCACACCAGCACGAATATTTGCTAACAACTTCTAACTGTGAAAGCTAAATGCTCTCTCCCCCCTCCACCTGACCATCATATTTTCAACAAACCTCTACAGAACATATTTGAACACGGCTATTTAATAGGAGTAAAATGCCACACAACCAACACAACCTTCCTGTGTGGAGAGAGAACGTTTCCCACTACAACATACACTGAAGGTAACTAGAGGAGGTATAGGTGGGTGCAGAGATCTAAGCAACGGAAACATGACTGTCTGGAGTCCAAAAGAATTACATTAAAGATGCTCAAGTGTCATTTTAAGAGTCTATATCTTGACATCAAGCAGACAAAGATGCTTTCATGGTCTTTCTTCAAACAAGAAGGCAGAAACACAAGTAGGGATTTTCTTTTATGCTCAGCAAGATAAAAACTGAGCATAAACACCGAAGTATTTATTCTCACAGCAATCCCGTGAAACTCACTGTTATTCCCATTTTACAGATGAGGAACTGAGTCACAGAAAGACCGTCTGGCTCATAGTTTAAAGGTGGTTTAAAAACATAGCTGAGGACACTGGGTTCACATCCAGTGTTTGAGCTGCAAAACCAGCACTCTTCCTTCATAATAAGGTTGGCTTTTTGTTCGGTAACTATGAAGGTGCTGAAGGAGCTCAGTAAATTCTTCTGTAAAAGCTAATGCTAAAAGCTACATGACATTAAGATGAAAACTAGTAAACTTAAGCTCTAGTAACATATCCACCCAAGCAGGCTCCAAAGAAAATGTGGAAAATAGGTGTTGCACAGCTGAGGCAGAAAAGAGAAAAAGAAAATGCCTTTGCAAATTATTTTGTTTGTGTGAGCTCTTGCTGAAAGACTGGTGTGTGCAAAAAGGGTATATTTTTGGTATGTCAGCTTCAATTACCAGCAATCTAAGAGTGAAAAGCGACAGCCTTGTCCCAACAACCTCCTCCAAAGGAGATGCCCATCAGACGCAAGCCCTGCTCCCGGCGTGACCTTTCTTGCTTTCTGACTGGGCATAAGGGCACATAGCCATTTTATTTAAACTTGTTCTGGGAAAACTGCTTGTTAGATGTTGATTTCCAGCAGCCACTGCCCTCTGAAAAGAATATTCATGGCTGGTATTTCACTTGGAATGCTAACAGGATCAATGTGAACTCCCTACACGATCTCCAACTTGTTTCATACATATTCATGGCTATTTACATAATATTACCAAAAAATGTTTAGAAGTGAGGATGCACGTTGTATTGACTGTTGCTGGGTTTGTTCCTAACATGCATGTTAGAGAAGAAAGCAAGAACTGGTCCTGGCAGGTGAACTGGATCCCAAAAGAGGCAAGCCCAGGAAAAATCACAGTGCCTGGAGCCAGACAAAGCAGTTTTGGCACAAGTTTCAACGTTATAACTAATATTTTTTATCAGGCAGTTACTAAGAGCACTTCACAGCCTGCTCATCTCCTCGCTGCTTTGTTTTCTCTATTTCAACAAAAATTACAGTCTCTCCTTTCACTCGTGCAGGTAAAGGGCCCCGTAATCCAGTGTATCCTTGGCTCTGTCACTGTGCTTGCTGACCCTACAGTGAGCAGGCTCTGACCACCAAATGCGAGCAGAATAAATTATCGCTGACACTCCAATATTTAATTATGCAGCTGTCAGAGCGGCCCTTTCGAAATTCATTTTAATAAAGTGGGAACTTTTTCCTTTCAAGGTTAGAGTCAGGGGAGTCACCTTCTGTGTCAGGCTGAGGTCTCCACCATGAGCTTTGCATTCTTCCCTGAGAAGCCTGTCACTTGGCCTGATAGAAGGACCAGATAACGGCACCGATGTCTATTGGCCTCCCCCGCCCTGCCTGGATGAACATCCTTCATTTAAACCCACAATAATGAGGACCTCAAAGTCAGACCAGCAGCCACAAGGGCAGCTCGGCAGGGGGAAAAAAAAAATGGCTTCTTATTATAAAATTCACTTGATGTTATGGCTGCAATCTAAAAGCAATCATGTTCATCTCACCGTTTTAACTGGTTAACCAGAAATATTTAACATGTTAAAAAATGTGAATGGAAACCCAGTGGACGCAGCCCCAGCAGCCTGTATTTATCTGCACTGAACTCAGACAAGGAGAGGAATATTGTTTTGTATTTTGCTACCAGCAAAGTGTCTAACTAGATCTTTTTTACCAAATATTTAGAAAATAAAGCTCTTTGTAAACACATAGTGCGTAGTAGGTAAGGACCACATACTGCAGCCTGCACGGTGCATGGTTCAGAGGGGCTTTTTAGATGCTCAAATGCAAAGCTGGCTGTGTGCATCCCCAGCTCTGCACACACACACACACACACACACACATACACAGAGCCTAGTGACATGCTCATGAACAACCCCTGTAATAAAAGCACTGCCTTAAGGAACCTTGTCTTCATGAAAGCAGAGACTATTTTAAAAAGTAGGCATCTCTCAATTAAATCCTTACATTTGCACATGGTTGCTTTCAAAACTTTTTGATTTTTGTAGTGTGAAGCTGGGAGAAAAACAGGTACAAATTCCCCATGGACAGCCCGAAAATGTGTGACCGAGATCATAGCTGACCTAAATTAGTAGCAAAAGAAAAACAAGTAAAAAAAACCAAAAACCTACACTTATACCAAATTTTCTTATTTCTGTGCAACAACACTTCTAATTTCTAAGTAACATTAATAACAACTTTGACTTACGAGCTCTGTATCTTCCTCAGGTTCCTATGGTGCTATACAAGAATTGGAGATTCAGCTACGAAACATTTTCCCCACGTATAATTATACATGTACAAACAGGGAAGTGAAAAACACATAAATTGCACGTGGGCTGGGAATTAAAGCTCTCAGGGAAGCCCCACATCTCCCAGCTTAAATCAAAAGAAGATTTGTTAATGAGAAAGAAGTTAATGGGACACCATCCCACATCCCATAGGTGCAAAGTGACCCATCCCAAGACACACCACTTCCCAGGAACAGAAATTAAAGCTTTTGCAAAAATGCTTTTTTTGACTTAATTTGATCTACAGTGAAGTCACAGCCAAGAGAGAACAATATGACTCACTAGTACAAAATGTTTTACTTTCTGGATTCATTAGCACTAATGAAGAGCAGGTGCAGGGTACCAGGGGAAAAGCTGTGCAGAGCAGCTCTCCAGCACATTCTCCTGCCCAAGCTGTGCCTCAACACTTGGTCTTTCTGCTCTTTCCCTGCAAGGGGGTGCACTTTGTGTCTCCCAAATAATGCACAAATAAAACACAATCCGCAAAGCTTGCAGGGGGAAAAAAAGGTACCAAGGGCTCAGAAAAAGGCTGAGAACACTCAAGTTTCACACTTTTCCAAAACATGCTGGGCTGTGCTGCAGGACTTCACAAAAAAAAATGAAAATATCTCACCCACTGGCTGTTTCCAACGTGAGATCAGAACTTCCCACCATAAACTAAACGCTTCCCTCTCGTTCACCTGTTGGCCTCAAACGCACCTGAATGGCTAACAACACACATCAGGGTTACCCCATCCAACGTCAGGCACCTGGAAAACAACCTGGGAGCAAACGTGGTTGCTCTTGTCCTCCTTTGGCAGTGGAGTTCGACAGCACCGTCAGAGGCTGAGCCAGAAGCTGAGCCAAAGGACCCCGTAGGGACAGCCACTGCACTGGGTTTCTGACAATGTGTACCTTCAAAGCCTTGGTTAAGTTGCATGGACCTGGGCTCGGCCACTTATTCATCAGCTGCCCGTGGAGCACACAGCCAGCGGGGCCCCGCGTCCGTGTTCCTGTGCTAGAAATAATAACTGACAGCCTTTTTTTACCACTCGTGCTAAGATTATCTCCCGCTGCCTCCTGCTTTAGGTCCTCTTGCTTTATTTTTAGCTGCCGCGTCGTTTAACTTTGGTAGAGACAAATATTTTGACACGTTGTTGGCATTTTGGCTCAGCACCAACGAAGCCGAATGCATCTGCTCATTGGCTTGGAGCTCACCGGAGATGCTTTCTGTGCGTGCCCTAGGATCTGGAATAAACCCCTAAGGCTTAAAGAAAACGTATTTATATTCCATTAAGAACCTGGGGAAATAAGTAGCTTAAACCCTCCTTGTTTCCTGCGTGTTGTAGCTGGGCACCTTGAGCCTCGCAGGAGCACGGCACCCTTGCAGGTTTCCGAGGGGCACTTCCCTCCAAGCAGCGTGGCTCACCTCCCGCGCTCAACCCAAACACATTGGCTGAATCCTGCTCGTCGTCAGTTTTTGCAGTGGAAAAATAATTATAGAACAAAACATCAGGGGGAAAAAAAAAAAAAACCCAACAAAACGCCAAACTATAATCCTATCAACGTGGTGTGACATGCACTCACAAACATGCCAAAAATCCCAGCTGAGCAACCCACAAAAATGAGCAATTGTTGAATGCGCAGACCGGGGAAGGCTTTGATTCCCCTGCAATAATAGGGAAAGTGCAAATAAATTCTGAGTCAATGAGACGGCTTACACTAACCTGGCATTGGGAGAATTTTCAGTCCACAAATTCCTTCACAACTGAGTAAATTTCAAGAAATAAAACTAGATTGAGCATTGCTTTAATACCTGCTGGTGTAGTTTCCCACACTGTTCATTGGCTTGTTAAATATGAAAAAGATTTGCCTTGCAAAGCCACAGTGAGAAACACAGTCACAGATGGGTTAATTGTTCACTCCTCGGATCTCACCATTTTAATTTTGGTTTGAATATAACCCGTTATTATAACAAGAAAACTCCCTGGCCTTGTGTACAAGACTCAAATATAATCAGCGATATCACACTGTCCCTTAATAGAAGGTGCAATATAAAAAAGATCATTTAAGATGCCAGTAGCTTCCCTCCTGACCCTGCCTGGCTGAGAGGCAAATTGCATTAGAAAATGACATGCCATTCATCTCACGAGTAGTTGCAGGAACATTTAGCTAATTAAATGATTAATAAATTTAACACTGCTTTATAATTTCATTTAGCCGTGTTGGAAATCAAACGGTGCACTGCGTGTGCACCGAATGAGATTAGGTGGGAGTTGTGGGTTTCACCGGCTGCCCTGGTAATTGAGATTAGTCTATTACTACAGTGACCTTTTTAACTTTTATACTCTCTTGTTAAAGTGAAATAAAATTTTATTCACTTTTAAGGCATATTTACTTAGTGAAATTTACGTGAAATTAAAGAAATACCAAGCTAAGAAGAGCTCATTCTCTTTTTGTTCTTTTATCCTTATTTTGCACCCCTTTCTGAATTCCTGCTTCCATTTGGCAGCCCACTACCCCTACAGCACACCCTGAAACAAACCCTCTTTATCACTAAAAGACCAATCTAACGTCCCCAAACGTGCACACTCAAACACATCCAACACCGCGACGATGGGGTCGGAGTAGGGGGTTTGGCACACTCCAAAAAGCTATTACCTCACTATACCTATACATTTGCATGTGTTTACTGTAGCGTGATCTGGAAACTACCTCGGGAGCTGGAGCTCAATGGTGACCCTTTCTGTTCCAGCACAGTCAGCTCAACAATGGGGACGCTGTGGCTGTGGTCAGCTGGGCACAGAGGCTCCACTTACGTTATAGCAGATCCCCCTCCCTTTTTGTTCATCCATCCTCACACGCAGCTTTAGACAAAATGACCCCATTTATTTCAGCCATCACAATTTGCTACGTAATTATTTATCTGTATAATCAGTGCTTAATCCCAGCTTCTGAGGGGCAGGAGGGGACCCTGAGGAGGGCGACAGCTCACTCTTGTTTCACCCAGCTTATGGTCAGAATTAGAGGTTGCTGCCGATGTGAGGCACACCCAAATTTGGTACATTACATCAAAGAAAGGAAATCAGTTCACAATTTTGTTGTGATTAATACTGAAAATAATTCCTAAGATCTCTGTATAACAGTTATGGACACTGTGTCTTCAGGTTAGAAGGTCTGTAACCCAGGTAGTTCCAAGAGCCAACTCAAAATCCCCAGAAGATCTGCCTGTCCTTTGTCTATCCAGGCACAGCTGGAAAAACCATAAACATCTATCCATCCACACAAAATTCATTTCAGCAGTACAAGGACTCATTTTATCAGTTCTTGGAAAACTTGTCAAGATTACTGACACTTAAGCCAACTCAGAACAAACTTTCAATCCGTATGCCTAATGCTAGGAGGGATGTTTAATGTGTTTCCTTTTTTGAACAGGTGTGTGTTTATAATGTAGAGAAAAAGGAATTAAAATGCATATCATTACTGAAAACGGATTCCTATCTGGATCACACAGCAAACCATTTCAGAAAGCCTTTTTGAAAAGGACAAGTGGAAACAGTGTGGACTTTTTGCTGAGGTCCTGTTCACTCAAGAAAAGGATAAAGTACTTGATAGACTGTTCATACAATATGGATATAAAATCCACGGTGGCTGAAGTGAAACGATGCACTGGAAATAGGATCTGACATCAGTAAGTAATGGTTCTGCTCACTTACTCTGGTGAAATAAAATTCCGATACAGATGGGCCCAACATGTGGGAGAAACAAAGTATTACCAGCAAATGCATTAAATACAGCAACCACAGCAACACTTTCATCTTGAAGGCAAAAAAGGCCAAACAAATCATCATAGGTGATAATTAAAACAGCAATTTACTGTGATAATTGGAAGGGAAAATTATCGCTGTATTTCCAAACCCTACCGTCACCACAGACACAAAGGATCATCAACAGGATGCAGAGGCACATCAAGGGTCTTGATGTATTGGAATGATGGCCATAATTTGGACCCAGTGGCTAAAGCCCACCTGGCTCCAGAGGGGCCACATTTCCACTCCACACGGTGGGACTATTTTTTGGCCCTCAGGGCAGCAAAAGCCACACTCGTCGTCATGAAGGAACAGTAATGTGGGGTGTCAGCTCCTCTCTTTTCAGATGTGATTCATGTAGGTGTCTGCATCACATCTTAATGTCCAGACTTCCTTTACTGTCAGTGAGGGACAAGGCACTCTTTGAGAGCTCTTCATCTGACCTCGTGCACCCATTTACCCCAAGGTGAGATAAGCTGTGGTACACAAGTGCCACCTTCTCTCCTTGCACTACAAGCAAAAGCAAAACCCACTAATTTTATGGGGGGAAAAAAAAAAATCCTTCCACTAAGCTGCAAGTTCTTGACAAGAACTGAAAAACCATAAATTCACTCTGAGGTCTCCAAAACTAAGCCTTCTCCTGAACTTGATGTAGGATGAAAAGCTGCTAAAATGTCCCCGTGACAAATGCATAATATTCAGTGTATTCACAGACTTAGCAGCTTTGACTTAGGAAGTCCTTTGAAAACTGGTTCTTATACTTCAGACTTTCCCTGGAATGGTCAGTTCTGGCATTTATTTTCATTTATTTTTCTTATGGGAGTGGTCACTGGCATTTGGATGGATACATTATTTTCGCCAGGGAAGATAATATATGAAGCTGATGATCTGATGACATGACATGATGGTATCTTACAAATGTCAGAGGGAATTGTGTTTTCTCTAAAAACAATGATATATGTATACCAGGAGCAAATGCTACTTGTACATTGGGCTTTCTAAAGACGAGAGTGTATCATGAAATTTACTTCTTGGAAACAGCGATTATTTATGCTGGCAACTACAGACATGACAGAATCTAAATAGCCATTATCCACTCACAACTGTGAGAAGTAGGAAAACCCATCCAATTTTTCCAGGAACTTATGTCCCCTAGTGTCTCCCAAAGTCATGAATCATATTCCTTCAGATGAGATCCACTATAGGTTTTATTAAAAGAGAGGTAACCTATAAAAACAAAAACTGTTGCAAAAAATAGAGAAGACTTAACAAAAAGGCTAGCAGAACTCCTATTAATAAGACATTGGGTCTATGAAAAAAAGATAAAAAATCTTGAATAGATAAATTTATCTATTATTTTAACTTCTTTTGCATTTCTGGTAATAAAGTTAGATTTTTGAGGATTTGATAGTACTAAAACTTCAGGAGTGAAAATGGTAATTATTAGAATAAGCACTCTGATCTTTTAAATATGAGTAATTTTCTCCACTTCTACTTATACAGTGTCTACTTTTGCATCAAGGTAAATTGGCATCCATATTCAGTTTTAACTTAAATACACCTTAAAGGCTACCTCTGTGAGTTCTAATAATGTGCACTGATGTGGAACTGTGGTCATTGTTTCTTATCATTCTCACTGGGAAACCGTGTAAGGTCAACCTTGTGTTTCAGTAAGTAGCCTTTGATTTTAATTACCTCCTATAAAAGGTGAAATCCAGGTTCCAGTAAAGGCAATAAGAATTTGCTTGTGTGAAACTATGATTTCATCCGAGGTTATTGAATGTGCAGTTGTTTGTGCACCTCCACATACATACATCCAAGGTTCTGTAGTCTAGGATTTCATATTACTTATTGCCAAGTAGAAAATGGGGTCTTTAAAAATATCTTATTCAAATAGGGTATGAAAGATGTCTGTATAAGAGCAGGACAGCAATTCAAGACAACACTCAGAAAAAGCAACTAAACCAACATCAAGGTTGATTAACCTGACTTTAAACTCACTTTGGTCCTCTGAATTGCACCTAATCTATGTATATAGGGTTGTTTAAATTAGACAGTGTGAGTATCACCCGCAAGGAAGTTTTGATTATAGACCCTTGACTGGGAAAAATAGCTCTGTAAGTTGGGTTGGAGTTTGGAAATGGCTCTTACCCAGTTATTAGCCAGGCCAGTATTCCCAGCAAGCGTGGGTAGAGCCCTTCCCAAATCTTCGTTCGCAAAGCCCAGCCCTGATGATGAGTCTTTTTGCACAGATCCCACCACTTTTTTCCTGGTTCCTAATAATATCTTCTAATTTAGTTAGCGTTCTCACACAAAGCAACATGTATATGGAAGCAGAAATGGTATTTTAAAAAAAGTCATCTATGTATTGCTTCATCCCCATTAGTATTTAACGAAGCAGCTGTTACTTTTCACACTCGAAAAAGCATGGTGATATCTCAGTTCCCAAGAGGTGGCAAAGGAAAGTATTGTCAGCAACTGGATGGAAAATCTTGAGCTTCATTTCTGGCAGTGATTTAGCAGCTCAGAGATGTCAAATTCACGATGAGCATGATCTGACATTCTGACTGTTGAAAATGGGACATATTTAGCAAGAGTCAACACAATAGATGCAACTATGCTAAGGAGAAAGCATCCTTAAATATGGTTCTGAGTTAGTTGCTGGTGCCCACAGCAGGTTGGCAGCTTTGCGTTGCAGATTGCTGCTGTCTCTGCCCGTTCTTGAAGTTCTAGGAGGAATCCAGATGTTGGTTGAACTAATTCTCCTGACTCAGTCATACAAGAGCAGTCTTGACCCCTCCAGCCTTACAGTACATAAAGACATTTTGTAGGGTATTTTTACACACTGCCCCTTTTGTATTTTCACAAAGTTAATGCCAGGCTCACTCTACCCATGCAGAGCTCACTGCTACCTCCCCCTTCCCCAGAGAGTACCCTCGAATGCATCATGAATGGTTGCCCCAGTGAAACTGCTGGATACACAGCACGAGCAATGCTAATAAAAGTAAAGAAACAAACTCTCTTACATCTGCTTGGGGAACCCCAGCAAGTCTTGTAGCTCACGGTAAGGTGAAGTTAGCTGTTGTAATTTCTGAGGTTGTTCAATTTTAATTGGAATATTGATTCCCAAACTAATTTTTGTGCTCTCAGTGTCAAATCCCTGCCTTGTAACCACTGAGATCAACACGGCGAGCCCGATGCATTGAGCCCCGCCAGGTCTGACTTTACCACAGCCTGACGTATCTTTTGGGGGTTATGACTCTCACTAATGAGCTGTAATCAAGGCTGCAATTGCTGTGAAGCCCCAACACAGTGGTTTGTGGCCAGCAGACCTGCATAAACTCGTGTATCTACACTGGATGCCCCTACTGGCTCAAGCTCAGCCCAGCCCTTGACTGGGTGTGCAACCTGGCTGCACCCCTCAGAGGATGCAGATGCTCCCACAAGCTCTGCCACTGCTGCTGCCACGCTCCTGGTTATGACGGGTGATTTTTACGGCTAATGAGGAAGAGAAAGAGAAACCGAGTGTGCGTTGGTTCCCTTCCAAAAGCCTGTCCTGACTGACAGCTCAGCCGGCGCCTGTCCACTTGAAAAGAAGTCTGAACTTGAGATGGATTAGTGGTCATGTACACTCCCCAAAACACGGGTTTCCCCAGAGCTTGATGCTGTGCCCCTGAGTCTGTTTTAAGCATCAAACTAATTTTTTTTTTGCAGCCGAAAAGAAACTTTGTGCATTATCTGCAGGATGGTGTATTTACTTCATCAGTCACAGAAGCAGATCTGCAGGGCTACTTCTGCTACCCCTGAAAAAAGTGTCATCTATTAAAAAAATCATTCTGAGCAGAAGAGGAAGAACCAAGGGTAGAAGCTTTGATGGGTATGAAGTCCAATTTTTCACACAAGATGTGCTCCTTAATACAGTTTTAGCATTGTTTAGTGCTATCTGCTGTAATTACTCAGAATTTGAACCATTTGACCTTACTACATTAAGCCTCGGTGTTCCCTAAATCCTGTTAATAAAAAGCAAATGGCTGGTCTCTCACTCCCTGGAACAAGCAGAGGGCTGGAGGAGGGAATACAATGTGCGAGTCTTTATAAAGGCAGCGGTGCTTTAGCAAACCAGTAGGGCAGGAGATGCTCCCCTGGGCTGGGCGCAGGTGTGGGGCTGTGTGTGCATCGCTGCCACCGGGGCACAAACAGGCTCCGCATTGTACTCTGCTCATCCATCACCCGCTCTGTCAACACAGGTCAACTCATCCTGCTCTCCCTGACCTCTGACCAGCACGCTGAAGGGAGGCAACAAAAATTCAAATGCGCTGCTGAGGGAGACAGAATTGTTAAAGCTGCCTTTTCTTCTCACCGAGACAGGGTAAAACAAACTTCTAAATGCTATTAGAGAGCAAACCTCCGTAAATGAGGAGAAGCTGCACTCAGAGTCTTCCCCTTTATGATTAATAAGTTGCCAGGTCCTTGAAGTGCTTTCCCATAATGTAGACATTTTATTGGGTTTTGCCCTTAAAGACTCCTGCCTTGATTTAGTCGCTTTATCTCAATATTTCATGGTTAAAAACAAAAAATAAACCAAAACAACAAAGGCAAGCAAAGGCACAGCCCAAACAGACAAAAGGGGACTGCAGATGGGCCGGATCAAAAAGCTGCCAGAGCCACAGAGGGAGCTGATTCCCCCACTCACAGAACAATGAAAAACATTGATGCCCGAGTTAAAGGTATGAGTAGTGAGGAAAGAAATACATGAAAGTGAAAGAAGACGGGCTTGGCCTGTGTGTCTGCAGCAGGATTTTCAGGTGAGTGTTTACTTCAAGGTCTGGGGGCAATTCAAGAGAAGAAAGTTGGCCAAAAAGGCTTTCGTACTTACAATAACAGTACTCCATTCAAAATAGAGGCATTGCTCCTCATTCAGAGAAGTTTCAGTACCAGAATGGCTGAGCTAAAACTATTTTCATGCCTCAATATTTCTTGTTTATCTTTGGGACCTTCAGGTCTCAAATATTTTGAAAGGCTGAACAGGAGAAATCACAAGTCTCATAAACAACGGAGCGAGGACTCTTTCTGCCTTAGCTGTCAAGGCAGTCACACGTACAGTGTTTTTACTGAAAAACTAAAACAGGTATTTAGAGCAAATTCAAAACACCTTCCCACTTCCTCCAGTTACTAACATAGCGGAAAAATATACACATTCACCCGTCTGTTTTTGCTTGCGGGATTTATCATTTCTGTAAACAGAAGGTAAGATGTGGAAATTCCTTTGCATCGAAGAGAAACTGAGCACAATAAACACAGGATAAGCACTGTGCTTCAAGTATTACAGCGAGTGATGGGTTTGCAGGAATCATAGAACCATTTGGGTTGGAAGGGACCTTAAAGATCTCCGGTTTCAACTCCCCTGCAAAGGGCAGGGACACCTTCTGCTGGACCAGGTTGCTCCAAGCCCCATCCAACTTGGCCTTGGACAATTCCAGGGATGGGGTGGCCACAGCTTCTCAGGGCAACTCAATGTCAGTGTGTCACCACCCTCAGAGTCAAGAACATATTTCTAATATCTAATCTCAACTACTGTCTTTTAGTTTAAAGCCTTTCCCCCTTGTCTTCCTGAAAGACTCACAGTAGCGACTGCTGGTGATGAAAGGGAGGGATGAGATTGGACAGAGTAACCTCCAGGGAAGGTAAAACTGAACCCCAAACACAGGAGAAGGTAAATGAGATGACCTGGTCTTGGTGCAGCTGATCCAATACTCTACTGGACTCTCAAAAACTGTTTTTAAGAAGAAACTTCTTTTGGAAGCCCTACAGTTTTGGTAATTCTACCTCTTAACAACTTCGTTACTCAGCTTGTTAAGAGAGATTTGTTTTTCAAATGTAACTGGCAGCTTGTTCACTCACGGAATGCAAATGTAAAAACTAAAGTGAAGCCAAAAGAGAGTCATCCCAACACAAAAACGCAGCAAAAACCGAATTCAAAACTTAGATGCTAACAATCCAAATGATTTTGACCATTTCAAAACCAGGCATTTCTACTCAACCATTTCCTCAGGCTTGAGTTGTGGGTTTTATAAAGGACAAAATGAACTGTCCTGCTCACGGGCCCACTTTTTTGGCCACTGATGTCAATTGGAAGGCAGCCTTCAAACACAGCCACAAGTTGCCAGCAAAAGTGCCTCTCACTCAGAGTACACAGCAGAAACCCAGAAATGGATCTTCCAACTGAATTTTTGCTACTAGCATGTGCCATTTTCTGATCTATCGTGATGTTTCTCTAAGACATAACTTTTGATATGAAAAACTGGTGGAAATGCTGTCCTTAGGCACCGCTCTAGTCACATATGTGCACACAGCTTGCCACTGATTCCAACAGGAGTCACATTTAAACAAATTTAATCTAAATGTTCAGCTTCTGGTAGTTCCCAAGATAAACACGAGCAGGCCCCTGCGGTGTGATAGCCGTTCATGCAAATGCACAGCTTTGTTGATATGTAAAACCTTCTAAGAGCCAGAAGCTGGTTATTCTTAGTCATCAAGATGAGATTTGAATCTTTGGGATGTTTGCCTAACCCCGTAGGCTTAATCCATTCTGAGTTACAAATGACAATACTCCGGCAGTCAGAACTGAATCCGGATCACTGCAGTGTGTGAAGCTGCTGGTCACATTATGGGCTGGCCCTACATTTGAAAAACCACCAATAATTACCAAAATTACTACCAGAATCCTGAACAGAAATAGTTAGATGGCCACAAAGACTTATATATGAAGGGTGAAAAGGCAGGAACTGATTAACTTCACGCTAGGAAATTGAGTTCAAAGTCATCAGACGGGCTCAGGACTGGAGGGTTTTTATTGCCAAGGCAGGAACAAGCAAAGAGCTGCTGAATGCAGCTGATATTCCAGTGATAGCTA
The DNA here is from genome assembly GCA_013396735.1 of Grallaria varia. Taxonomy (NCBI): domain Eukaryota; kingdom Metazoa; phylum Chordata; class Aves; order Passeriformes; family Formicariidae; genus Grallaria; species Grallaria varia. The sequence goes on along the minus strand of VWZG01006115.1, from coordinate 829,300 downwards.
AGTAGGAGACGTCCTTATAAAGCTGCCGAAAAGAAGTTTAAATAGGTCTTCAAAATTCAGGCCGAAAAGCAATCTCGTGTAGAAACCACATCTAGTTTTCTGCAATGGCCCTTATTCAAAAGTTGATGGGTTGAGATCCTCTTCCACTTACGTTCTCTTCTGTTGTTGTTTTTCAAACTTCCTGTTTAGGAAGTGAAATGATATTCAAAACTGGGGCTTTACTGTAAGTGATTTCAGTAATGTACTTTGCTCCTACCACAACCACAACTCCAGGCTCTGCCTCTCCAAAAACAATAACAATAATGAATGGTGAGTTCCTGACATGTTACCTCGTGATGCAACTTGGCAGCAAAAAGGAAGAAACAGAAAGGTTGGCTCAAGGCTAGTATGAAGCTAAAGCTTGATTGAGCATTTGTTTTATCACTTAAAACAACTATAAAATACCTGCTTTAAGTATATTCACCCCTTTTCTTTTTTCCCCCTAAATCATTCTCCCCCAAACAATATAATTAGGAGCCTGACTTTGATCTAAGTGTCCCTTTGAGGTGAGCTCTGGCACTGCTATCATGAAGGGGTGCAGGCATGGCCTGTGAGTACTGGCACACCACACAACATTTGACATCTGTTAAATACTTCTATATTTGTTCACCAATGTCTTCCTTTCACCCTGTAGTTCACGTTTTGTCCCTAACTTCTTTTTACTACACTAACATAACCAGAATCCAAGAAGTTTTTTCCAGGTGTGAGGGGTTTAATTTAACCCAAATTGAGTACACTGTAAACAGAGCCCATAGATATGATGAATTACGAACTAAACTTCAACAACCTAATCACAAGGAAGTGTGGCAGAAAGGCTGCAAATCCACAAAGAGCTGTTGGCATGACCATGTGCTGTTGTGAAAAGGAAAAAAAAGCCAAGACAATGCAAATAGGTGGTATTAGAAATGCCTGATCTATCTTTGCATTGTAGTGTTCAAGTCAGACCTCAGTCCATACAGCAGTAACTTGGGAATGACATTTTCTTACTCAGGATAAATCATCACATAGTGTTCAGATAAGAGAGAGAAACTTGATAAGCCACCCATTCCAAGAAGTCATGTACAGCTGGAACTACCCATCATCTCAAGGCAAACAGTGAGCAATAACCCGTGGTGGTTGTTAAGAGTCTCGAGGTAAATTTCTCAAGCATGAGGCTGTACACACTTTTGTCCTGGGGGGGAAAGTCCAGCACAGACAACCGGCCTAGGTCTGGATGTTTCCACTGCCTACAGCACTGCTCCCGATGGGTTTCAAAAGCTGGGAGAGCTGTTATGCCCTGCTAACTGACTCTTTTCAGGGTGAACGGGGATGTTTTCCATTGTTGGGGAGAGGGACTTTATCCCGGTGCATTCACAAGGAGTTTGCTCGGTCATGGTGCTGACTCCATCATACAGAGTCCAGGCTGAAGCCAGGGGGGTTTTTCTGGGGTTCAGCACCTCTGAATGCCAAACCATCTAAGGGAATTTCTTGAAATAGGAAGGAAGATTTCTCTATTCCAAAGTACAAATTAGTGAAAGCCAATCCCTTTTGCAATTATTGTTTTAGAAAATAATATTTTTTGTTTATTTTAATATCCATTTTATGCAAGAAACATTGATTTTGTTACAGAAAAGGAGGATTACTTTATGTAGCTTGAAGTGAAAATGAGAATCTTTCAGTTTTTTCAATTTCAATATTTTTAATTTTTCTTCTGTTCTAGCCTTTTGACCTCTCATTATGATTTGAAAGAGAAGCTATTTTTTAAAGGACCACATTACTTACAGGACCTAATTTTTTTTTCCTGTCTTCTCTCAATGACTGTAAAATGCTTAGAGACTCTTTTGGAGAATGATAGCTGTATAAGTGCACATAATTTGTATAAAGAAGTAAGAAATAAGAATAAAAAGATACAATGTATTTTTAATCAAATTGCCTGGACTCCTTTTTTACATAACTTGCTTGTCTTAGAACATGAAAATACAGGGGCACTGAATGATCAAGCAACTCCCCATTAAAAAAATGCAAATAACCCATTTTTTAATTTAAAAGATAAGCTAATTAAAAATAATGGCTGTGGACAGTTCCTGACAAAGCACTTCAAAAACAAGAACCATGTATTTCATGAAACTTTAGTGTTTTTTAATTAAGATGATTTTTCATTTCCCCTTTTCTTGGTCTGTGATAATAAAAAGCTGCAGTTGGAAACCAAGCAGATTTTTTTTTCCCATTGAGAAGTATAAAGAAGCAAGACTGATGTTGCCCCTAAATTGGAAGCAAATAAAATCCCAGACAGCGTCCCAGTCAGCATTAAAAGCTGGCCACAAATTTTTAATTGGAGGAAGTAAAGAGGAAAACTCACTGCCCATCATCCAGCACTGAAACTGTCCACTGGATTATCTCCCTCCTGACTGTCAGGTACTCCAGCCCACATTTCAGTGGCACTCACAGCTCTGCCTCTGGCAAAAACTTTTCCTTTGGCTCATCATTTGTTATTTGACCCTCTTTCCTTCCCTCCAATGTTATCTTCTGGCTGCAATTCCTCATGAACAAAAGAGCTGTCAACAGCTGCCATGCCAACAGTAATTTTTGATCAAAACATAGAAATACTGATAGTTCTAACTTCCATTAATGACTACATCATGTTATTTTATCCTGTCATTAGGGTGGACCTTCTTAGTCTTCCTTCCATCAGTCCTGGTACAGAGGCAGGTAATCTGAGATTACCTGGAGCAGGGCTACGAGTGGGACAGCACAGCAGAGACAAGGACACGTTGGCAGCCCCAGAGCCAATTCTCAGCGTGAATACAGCAACACTCTAAAGCCCTTCTGCACTGCTCTGCAGACACAGACCAGTGCAAGGGGCCAGCTGAGGTGGATTTGCACCTCCTCTGCCAGCAGAGTGGGGCAAAACAGATCAAGGAGACTAATCTGGACCCTTGTGTCCATCACGCTGTTTGCCAAAGATAGCAAGCAGGAACAGGAGACAAACTACAGCAAACAGACACGAACTGGAGACCATAACATCCACCTGACCAGCGAAGGATTAGAAGAGATCCAAGGCGTTTCTTGGAAATGTTGTCTAGTGGGCACAGTCCTACCAAGAGGAGGTCAAGGGGACAGGAGAGCGTGTGTGTGAGCCTGCGGGTCACCAGTGCAGCTTACGACCAGGAAAAGGCAGCAACAGCCACCAGGGAACGCATGCAGAGAGACAAGAAAGGCAAATAAGCCCTCAGCTATCAACTCCACAGCCTTCCAGCCAGAGGTATTTTGTGATTCAGTGATAATTTGTCTTTCCTGTGCATCTGTGCAGTCCAACAGCACCGTTTCACAGCTGCTCAGACAATGTTTTATTAGCTGCAGTACCACATTGAGAAGTCATTGCCTATTTCTAATTCAGAGATCTCCCACTTAGGGCGACAGAGTAGGAACTCACTGAGTGTGAAGAAAATCAGATGTTAATTGCCATCCACCCTCCCCCCCTTGCCCTTCGAAGTATAAATTCACGTCTCTATTCATTTGGGGGCTTATAACCATGGGGTGAGAAAATCCCCCCATGCCTTGGAAAGGTGGGGTTCGGGAGCAACCAGGAAGCCTTTGCAGGCTTGTAAAAGGTGAGACACCTCCCTTGAAACTCACAGGTCACACGTTATGAATAAGCCCACAGTCATTACGCAATCCAATTTTATGGACTTAAACTGACTCCTTGAAAGCAACCTAAGGCTTTTAAAATGTGAGATATCCAAGAAAAACAATGCTAGAGTTGAATCTGAAGATGCTTGTAGCACCGTTAAGGAATTCACTCAAGTTGTATTTCTTGCTGCAGAATTTATCAAGTGGAGAGAAACACGTGCCTTCAGTTTTCCAGCAGAATATTTCATGGCACTAACACTTTTCCAATACTAATACAGAGTCCATAGAAACAGCCCGCCAAAACCATTTCCCCTTCTTGGAATGCAAGAAGAGCCGACTTACTTTAAGTTTATTTTTACCAATTTAATCTTCAAAACTTCAAAGTTTGTTTTCTGCTCTATTTTTAAAGGCAAAACCCCAGTCTCTACAGGATTACAGCCAAAAATGTGCAACATCAAGGTGCACCTGGAAGCCATTAAGACCTGCATTTCAAATCCTATGGGCAAGGGAGGGTGTGGAAGACTCCATCCTCCCCCTTCTCCATGTTGACCACCCCGGTTCTATTAGGGCAACCTTGAGCCAAAGGAGTTCAAAATAAAACGTCGAACTGCAAACAAACACATTATAAAGAACTCTGCATTACTGCTCCAGGGTAGGGTCAGAGGCCAATTACATCATGTTGAGATACAGAAGGACAGAAACCTCACAAGGGACCAGAAAGTTCCCAAAGAATAATGCAAAAGCTTTCAGGTATACTTAAGTATGCAAATATTTAACTTTAAAATGCACAGGAATATTTTTTTCTTTTCTTGATCATGTACACTCAAAAATCTTTACTTGAGTTTGAACCAAAATCAATTCTTTATTTTTCTACAGTTTCATTATCTTGAAACTTAGGCTTAATTCCATGGCTTGTTTTGATTTCTCTTTTTAAAACCAAAAACGCTAATATGATTTAGAACTCCTTTTTACATACATAAATATATATATATGTTTCCTGGTAAATTGTAACTTGATATAGATATGAGATGCCAGATTGTTGGAAGCAAAACAGAAATTGCACTGTGAACTGCCATACCAGCTGGTAACCACATTTTCTAGAAAATCTGTGGGCAGGCTGTCTTGAGAAAACAGAATAGGAGCTAAAATTGTTGCTATTTTTGTGTGATAAGTAGATAACTGAAAAGGCAAAACATAACAATTTCACTTCAAAGGTGTTAGTTTTCTAACTATTCTTTTTTTTTTTTTTTTCTCTTTACATTGGCTTTCCCATACAATGCTTTGTTCACCCTTTCAAGCTTACATATATATGTCTATAAAATTTGCTTTTTCTGTTCGCTGTATCTTATTTCAAGCCAGGCATAGTACCCCCAACAAAATGTAGTAAAGAAGAGAAGAGATGGCTGCTGAGTTTGACTTCGGTACTTGCAAGACAGAATCTTTTTTTGGAAATCATTCTGATTTTACCAAGAAGCACCACAGCACTGCTGCCACATTTGGCTTATGTGTGTTTTCCTCTATGAACAACTTGATTCCTTTTTTTAGCATCAAATCCCGATTTCTCCATTCACAGAGCAAGCAGCCCCTTGTTTCCTCTTAAAGCAGTTGAGACCCGACTGGAGTCCCCAGAAGGCTGGTACAGTGCCAGCGTATGAAAAAATCCTTGGTTAATTAACCTGCTCCTCGTGGACATGAAACAAAACCCAAAGCATTTAACTGAGGTGGGTCCTTGTCACCTGGGGCAAGAAGTCTGAGACATGGAACTGGTTTGAAGGGCACCACACAATGTCACACAGGGAAAACACGGGTTGCATCCTCCCAGATTCACCCCAGGGCTGTGAATGGTGTAGAAAACACCCTGGTTTGTGGTTTCCCCCCCAACGGGAGGTTGGAGGGGCTCATCTCCCACTCCCTGCAGTGAGAGCCCCTCCATCCATCCTCGTTTGCCCTCCCGGGGCTCTGCTCTCTCCTCTGTGCCATCCCAACAGTGCCGGGGGAGCATCCCCAAAACAGCACATACAGGATAAGAAAACCAGCCTGGGCTCTGAGAGCCCGTCCAGCCGCTGCTCCCGGGTCACCTCCAGGTAAGCAGTGACCGACTCCTGGCACTCGGAGGTGGGCAGAGGAGACTGTGATAAACCCTGTTTGTCCAGGGGCAGAGCTCCACATGGGGTTTGCTGGTTCTCCTCGTTGAACAGCGAGGTGGCACCACGGGCTCTCCCCTCGGCCTGGCTGAGTGGGTATCACGCCATCCTCACCGTCCCACCCGTCACTGGGAGCTCTGGAGGGTTTAAACGTGTTGGCTAAAAGCCTTTTTCAGTTTAAACAACGTGAAGAAAAGACTATAAATGAATCCTGTGCCCTAAGCCTGGTAGCAGGGTAGATTTGCTGGGCGTTAATTCTTCCCTCGCAAAGCCAGATGGCCGAATGGGGCGAGAGAGGAACGTTTGCCTCTTAAGCACGGTTTCATTATTATTACAACTTAAAGAACTGATTGTTAAAAGCACAAGTTTTCAGGGCTAAGACCATCTGCAGCCACTGCTGGAAGCACTGTGAAAAAGCGATAAAGGACGAACCAGAGCAGAACTCGTTGTGAGGCAAAGAGACAAATCAAGGTTGCAACTGATACGGTTGTGCCCTGGAAGTGTAAATAAATGGGGAACGCAAAGGAATTTCACTCCCGAAGTCTCACAAAGACTTTGAAAATTAAGAGAGGAGAAGAACATTTTCTTTGCTGCTCCGCACACGCACAAATGGTGTGCCCTGTGAAGCTCTGTCCATTTTGACAAACTGCCTGTCCTTGCAGCACGTAACCCTGTGGACACACAGCCCCTCGTCTGGGCACTGAACAGGAGGGCAAAGGACTGCAGAGTGAAGCCTCTTCTTCCCATGTGTATATGAGGAGTTATGGGAACACAGAGCCAGAAGGTCTGCAGAGGGGGCTGAGGTCTCTCCAAACACCCCAAGTCTGGCCAAAAAGGGCAAAGCCACCTGATTTGGTCGGAGTTGAACCTCCTGCAGAGGGCAGGGGCCGAATGACTGCTCTGATGAGTTGCCATTGATTCCTGCTTCTTGGAGCAGTTGAGTTTTCTAGTTCTGCCACCTTAAACCAGGATTTAGATTTTGAGAAGAACTGCTGTTCAGAGGGGTCTTACACTGGGTTAGCAAACAAAAGAGACTTTAAAAGTAAAATCTTTGAAGGGTATCAGGAGCAAATCCCCTTGTGTTTAACACTGACCTCTGGGACAAGGAATACTGGAAATAACTGCACTAGTATTATCCAGTGGTCTTAAGGAGCTGAAAAGCATTTAAAGCAAGCACCAGACTCCTGCCTTGACTTTTGCTTTCCCAGGCCTGACGTCAGAGTAAACCTCTGTCAAAAGCCAGGCAAATATAACCTCACATCGCTTCATCTTTAACTCCATCTATTTAATTCCACATACAGGTAGCGAACTAGTGTGTTTTAGTTAAAATTATACTGACAGGCAAAACTCTCTGCAGCATTTAATACAATTGAGCAAATGTTTTCCTCCTGAAAGTGCCCTGGGAGGTAGAGAGAGAGTAGGTTAACTGAGTTACTTACAATGTGAAAAGCACATGTAGCATGTCACCAAATATATTTTGAGTTGCATAAAAGATATGCCATGTTCTAACAGCTACTCTTAAACTCTTAGAAATTAGAAACACCTGCCCAGTGTGTCTCAATGCTGTATTTTTTTTGTCTGTGAATATTTATAAGCATTTAAACTACAAATGTTGTTGGCATTGTTAAATCTTGATTGTGAAGTTTGTAAATATTCAAAAGAAGCAGATGTTTACTAATCCCATTTACCTTTAAGGGAAAAAAATGTAAAACTGGAACGAAAGCAGATTGTTAAACTGTTTTCCCAACAGAAACAACCAAAATAAATTACTGCAATCTGAAGACTATAAAGAGTGACTTCAAAGGTCAAAGGATTAAAGACAGTCTAAACCATGAAATGCATTTTATTAGATTAATAAAACATATGATTTCGCTAACTTAATTATACGAACAAATTAGCTGGAACGGAACTTCAGAGCTTGCCATCCCAAATTAACGTGGGCCACGGCAAAGGTGCGGCGGCTCCGACCCGCTCCCAGTGGGCCCCGACCCGCTCCCAGTGGGCCCCGACCCCGCTCCCAGTGGGCCCCGACCCCGCTCCCAGTGGGCCCCGACCCCGCTCCCAGTGGGTTCCGACCCTGCTCCCAGGTGGCCCCGACCCCGCTCCCAGTTGGTTCCCACCGCTCCCAGTGGGCCCCGCCCCGCTCCCAGTGGGCCCCGACCCGCTCCCAGTGCGCCCGGACCCCGCTCCCAGTGGGCNCCGCTCCCAGTGGGCCCCGACCCGCTCCCAGTGGGCCCCGACCCCGCTCCCAGGCGGTCCCGACCCCGCTCCTGGCGGTCCCGACCCCGCTCCCAGTGGATTCCGACCCCTCTCCCAGTGGGCCCCGACCCCACTCCCAGTGGGCCCCGACCCCACTCCCAGTGGGCCCCGACCCCCTTCTAGGGCCCTTCACCGCCTTCCAAGCGCTCGGGGCTGCTCCGGGAGCGCTGGAGCTGCCACAGCCCGTGCCAGGGAGCCCCACGCTTGGCTCCGCCGAGCAACCAAAACACCAATTCAGTTCTCTCTTCATCTGTTTTAAATCACGCTTTTAAGTGTATTTATGTGATAAAGAATCGAAGCTGTTTCTTTTGGCCATCTAAATAATTGGGACGCTCTCCTTTTCAAATAGATTGACGTTTAAGTACAACAAGCGCATTGAAAAGTGAATTTTGGCTCACAGAGCCTTGAATTTGCTTAACTCTTTCAGAGCTTAATAGCAGCTTTCCTCAAAGGAAATACATGCCTTCCAGGATCAATCCTGTTCCCGCAGAAGCCGGAAAAAGCTTGATTTAAAATGATCTCAAAAAGAGCACTGTAGCACGGGCTATTTTACTCAAGCAAAGAAACGATTTCTTGGTAAAAGACTGCATTATTCCATTTGTAAAGAAACTCCACTCCCAAACCAAGTGACTGAAAAAGCTATCATTTACTCCATCAGCAGGGATGATGAAATCTAAGGGAAAAGAGTACGCCTTCAATAGGGTGGTGACATCTCAGGAGACACCAGCAGAGAAAAACATCGCCACGTTTGGCCAGACCCCTCTCATTAGCTTCACTCAAGTTCAGAGCCACGTTCACTTGGTTCATTCACCTGCCCAGATCCAGCAGAAGGAACTGTGCCTCTGCAGCTCCTTCTGCCGTGACATCACCCACGCCAAGGTTAGCACTGAATGCACCGTCACTGAAGAACTGATTTAGGGCCCTGGAGAAGGGGGTGGGTCTCTCTTTCCCAATACTTTATAATTTGCTTGGACAACACTAGAAACACAAATCCTTAAAACTGCTTAAGTAGAAAAGTTCGGTGGTGCTGCTCTGAGTAAAGCAAGTTCAGATTTATCTACTTCCATAAGTGCAGTTACCTAAAGCAGCATGTTTTGCTGATCCATTTCCCCACTCACTGTTTTAGGGTTTGCATATTTGATTGGAAAAAAAATAAAATGCAGCTTTTGCCATTTTAACTTAATATTTGTTCCTCAGACTATCATTATCATGTGATAGTAAAATAGCATTTCATTTCCATAGCATTGACACCGTTAGTAAGCTCCCTCCAGAACTCCCTACATTTCAGTCTGGTGAGACGAAGTGATGCGATATCACTAAAAACTGAGGACTAGTGCTGTTTCCAAATGAGACAATACTTTGAAAGGTCCCCCCGACTTCTATTTCAGTCTACATATAGATCCTCACACAAAACTACTTTTCTCTTTTTTTCTTTCTTTTTTTTGGTTTTGTTTTTTTCCCCAAGTAACATCCTAATGTGTCATCAGCTTTGGATAGCAAAGGAGATGCACATGATTATAACATTTTTAATTTTCAAGGTCATGTAGCCCAAATCATATAGAAAAAGTTCTCTTGGGTCCGTGCAGCAGTGGCTGAACATGCAAACAAAAAGCTAGATTTGGAAACAATTTCCAGCCAGATTTGTAAGGGTTAACCTTACATGGAATTCAGATTTATTTTTTTTTTTGTCTAAATAAATGGAAAGCAGAAAAAACCCCTCCCAAACAAGCAAAAAACTAAAAGCAAAACCTGCACTTTTTTAGGTTGATGACACAGTCGTGTCTTACTTATGCAGTGTCATCTGGCTCTATTTCCCTGTGAGGAGCAGTTTCAGCTGATGTGTCCTGAACCAGGAAGACTTTTCCAGGGAAGTCACACCAGATCCTCTCCTGCCTACAGAAGGGGACCACAGCAGCATGACAGGATGTAAGGGCCACTCATGTCTCAGCGTTACATGGGCATACAGATCTCTCTTCATAATGTTTCACCCCTTCTTTAGCCATCCTTGCCAAGCCTTGCTTCTGTCTTTGAGCACCCCTGAGTCAGCTCTGGGCACAAGCCCAGGCTCAGCCAGGTGGCCACCAAAAAGTACGTTTTGCTGCCCTACACCACAACACGTAGCAAAACCTACTTCTGCTAATGGTTGCCTTTAGGGTTCTGAGAAGACCATATTAATAGTAATTCATGTTGAGATGCTCTGAATCAGCAAGACATAACAAAATGAAAATAGCAGCAGCTTTGCATCATTACAACTCTACCCCTTGTGGATTTTCTGCTAGTGGCAATATCCTTGAGCTGGTGTATTTAAAAATATTCTCCTCTTAATACTATTCTCCCTGTCTCCAACTCCTACACTCAAAGAAAGCTGAGTTTACTAAGTGGCACTGCTTTCTCATTTTAATGAACGCATGCAAAGTGTATTTATATGAGTACTAGAACTTGGAGGTTTAACAAAAAGCTTGCTCATTGTAGATCCCACATTCTACTCACCGCTTGTACAGGTTCTATTCAAAGGAGCCTCACACAAGTGCAATTCAGAAAAACAGCAAGACAACAATCCCTACTTTATCCTGTATTAGTGCTACCAACAATCTTCTCATCACCTCTGAAGGTTAAATCTTGGGATAACAGTCACTGCTAAAACACCAAATGGCATCACATGAGAAGAAGTGCAGGATCCTTGCTCGCAGCCCTTTGGTGTAACACGTGTGAGGGTTCCTTTGTCGGGCTGGTGAGATCTAACCTTGTTTACCTGCGAATGCAAAACACCGTTCCCCATCCAGCAGCGTCACTGTGACCTTCGTGTGGGACCTCAGTTCTCCCCACACAGCACAACAATGCTGCTTTGTGCAGCCCGGGGAAGGCCATGCAGCCAGGATTTACTGCTCCTGCAATTTTATAACAACCTTCTTACTTTCTGGCTTATTCGGTTCGCATTCTAAAACAAAATACAGAAAATTCCAGAACTTCTCCCTTGCTTTTCCTATCTGTTAACTGATACTCACTATTACTCACTTTCCAAAGGTTTCTTTTGACTACAAACACAGGAATGAAAACCCCAGAAACAAGATGCTTGTTCTGCTAACACGAAGTGAAGGATAAAGCTTTAGAAGCTTTCACTGAATTGCCTTTTTGTGCACCATGCAAGAAAAACCAGCCATACTCGACATCCTAAACGTTTTTGTGCCCACATTCAATCAAACTACAGAGAGTAAAAGTTACAAACCTTTTAACATTTGAAAACAGATATTAGAATAGTAATTTTCTAACCTTTATTTATTGCAGGTGCAGGCCCTATGGGCATTCAACATGCATTTTCAAACAGCTGAGGCAGTGGCTCTGAACTGCAGCAGGCCATAACATGGGAAAGATGATAACACACGAGAGCAGGGTGAGTATTACGGATCCGTTCCTGAGCGGAAAACCTACAATCCAATTAAATCAATAGAAAACACAGCTGCTCGAGTGCTCTCGGAGCCAAGAGGTAAATCTGAGCACCGAACACAACCCCTTTTTCCCCTTTGCCCCCCGTGGGGGTTCCCTGCTCACCCAGGAGCAGTCCCCATGGCACGGTGTGCGTGCACCGGGGCTCCTCTGTAGGTGCCTTGGCAAGCCCTGCTGCCTTGGGGGGGTTGTGTGAACGACTCCTTTCAGTTTCAGTCCCATGTGGTTTCACACGTCGACCCCGCAAGTTCACACTGAACTTCGGGTTCAAATGAATGCAAAATCACAAGATAAGAGACAGTCAAAACCATTGCTTCTTGTGGGAGAACCAAGCCTGTGTATCAGATGTTTTTTTTAAAAAAACCCTATATATAAACGAATCTCATCTTTTCAATTAATATTGCCTTATAGCACACTACAAAAACAGAACACTGCTACTCCTTCCTTAGCTTCAATACAACAGTCTCCTAACACCACCGTTCTGTTTTTCCATGCGCTGGTTCCTAAGTGCAACCATTGAGTTTCCTACCATGGCTGTTTAAATGGGCTCATGTAGGATGTACAACTTCACTAACATTACATCTTAATTACATAATACTATCATTAATATTCCTGCGCTGGACTTGCAGACAAATCTAAATCAACGTTATGCTAGGTCAGTCCTTATGTTGGATGTGTTTGATATTTATATCAGTATCAGTGAGACAGGGAAAGGAATTAAATTTATAAGTAATTAACTAGTCCAATCAACATCAGTAAAGGAGGGGAACTCAAGTTTAAAGTCAAGTGTATCCTTTGCTCCCTATGACAGAAGAAACTGTGAACATTTGGTTTTTCCAGCAAAGCACACAGGCAATGTCTGATAACAGCCATTTATTCTATCTCAGCTTGCTATGCAAGTATTTGCCTAGGACTTAACCCTATTGAATCCCAAGTAGTTTCAGAGTTTTACTGTAAGGAAGTTTTAACCTCTCTCAAAGACAGTCCTACTCCAGAATCCTTAATGCTTCTTTGATAAGAGCAAAGCACTAGGCTGCTTGTTTCATGTGGTTCACAATAACAAAACACTTTTAGCAAGCTGTAAGTGAATGCACAGCTCGTAACTAGAGCCTGGTATCTTGCATACTTGTATTTCTGCATCTGATCAACACACTGGCTTTGAGGACTGCATGAAAAAAGAGCAGTCACTTGAATATATGAACTGCCACAGGATATATAACCAGTCACCTTCAGGCAAAAAAACCCAAACAAATTCTGTTCACAATCAAAACAAATTCCTGAGCCAGAAGCAAGGCAGGCAGCTACACCTTTGCTAAACTGTGAAACTACAGCTTTTAAAAAATCAAGACCTCTTCCTATGTATAGTTGCCAATGGAGAATTTGTTCCAGCCTTTGCATTCAATATACACTTGCCACATATTGATTTTTTTCTTCCTTCAAAGCTAATCTTTTGACTTTCCAACTGCAAAGAAGAAACATTGTCAGACTGATTATGAGGAAGCTCACTAACAGTTCACGCATTTGATGCTCTGTCTATAATGTTGTACAAATCTAATGTCATAAGTCCTGGATCATGTACAAATATAAAATACAGCATCAAAGACACAGCTTTCCCCCAGGTATTGGTCTTTCAGCTTACAGAAGACAGTAATTTCAAAACACGCTGGAATAACTGACTGGCTGCACTGAAGTCCATAAATGCCTTTATATATAAACCTTTATATAACATTATTAAATGCCTTGAAACATTTAAAAGTTTTATTATAGTGTTTGACATCAACAAGGCAATTAGTGAGGCCTGAGACTGTGTCCTGGTCAGACACAACTGACATCAGAAGCAGTTTATAAAAGTCAATGGATGTCTTGGGTTTACGGGCCAAGGGTAAGTGTATGTCCACAGACACACTTTTTCATTTTTATGACTACAACTTAGGCTTTAAGGAAAAGTCCGTATTCCCCAAATCAGCTATATCCCTGTTTTGTGATATAAATAACAACAGGGGAGAGAAAGAGGGAAGATAGAATTATAGAATGGTTTTGGTTGGAAGGGACCCTAAATACCATCTATTTCTAACCTCCTGCCCTGGGCAGGAACACCTTCCACTGGACCAGGTTGCTCAGGGCCCCATCCAAACTTGAACATGGAGATGATCAGATCTGACAATAATATGAGTACAGGAGCGAGTTTTCCCCCAAACTAGCAAAGGACTAGTAAACAACAATCATATTATTGTGTTTTTATAAGGTCTTTCTCCAGAGATATCAAAAAGCAGTTGAAAAGTACCATATATATCCAGGAATGCCATGGAAAGTGCCATGTGCCATTAGAAGAAAACCAGTACTAAGATTTCTATGCAGGACCGCAGAGTCAGAGCTGGAGGTACAGTGACAGACCCCTCACATCAAGAGGCTGCAACAGACATTTCAGAACTGACGTCCACAAAAAGCCTTTCTAATGGGAGGGAGAACTTCATACAGTGCACGAGCAGGCAGCAATAAGCTTACATTCTGTGGACCTTTCAGTATGTACAGGAGCTATCTGTAATCAATGCTACCACCACATGCAGCTAAGCTGGCTTTTGGTAGATGACATATGTTCCTAATTTGTTTCCTGCGTAACCAGAAGGTGTGTTTACTGCTATGAAATCAAGTTAGCATTTACAAAGCATAATTATCTTTAAAAAATGACTTTGCCATAACTTTCAACAAACTCAAAATAGACTGCAAAAGAAACAAGGACTGCCTTAGCTTATTAAAGTTACACTTTATTGAGCAGGTGGAAACAGAAGTCAGCTGTCTGGTCTTAGTTTCTTTCCCCTCTGACCTCTCCTGGGAAGGGATGTATTCTAACAACTGAGTAACAGGTTTGGTCTGATTTTTTGTTTTTATTCTGGTATAATTCTGGCTAAAGGGTTTGAGTCACAATAGCTGAGACCAAAACCAGAAACACGTGGGTGTCCTACAGGCTATAAAACTGCCCTTCTTAGTTTTCTAGCCAAAGTTTATAAAATCAAGCTGAGACTGAATCGTATCATAACTGCACGACATTAAATGTGAAATTAAGTGTCAGATAAGTAATCTAACAAGACAATCTCAACTACAAGAGTTTATTCACCTCTGCTTTTCAGAGTCATACCTCCCTGTAATTTACAGCATACATATTTTCACGATTTGATGCAACATTTACATTAGTTTAATCAAACACTTTCAGAGCGCCTGGTTCATTACTTGTGTGGCACTACATCAATTGCACTTTACTTACTTCTCTCATCAAAAAGTATCTGAATTCTTTGGACTGGACAAATGGATATAGATTTTACAGGAAGTGAACAAACTAAATGCATATGCATTATTTTAACTGTGAAGCATTAATATTCCCTCATAGCTGTGATTTCTAATCCAACTGGCTAGTATTATTCACTGAAAAATCACATTACAGTACAGTAATTTAAAGGGATAATAAACACATAACACAATAAATAGTAACGTTCTAAGCTCTTGCCATGCCAATAAAGCTGTGATTCAGTGAAGTTCAGTCATGGATATGGAAGTAAGCCATTCCAAGTCATCAAAATGAAAAAAAATCCTATCAAGACCCATTGATTTCAGTAGGATTTAAATACGAGTTTAGGTTTTGGATGGATTAAAGGTAAGCACACTCCTGAACTAGTGCCCAAGGACATCCATATTAAAGGATGCCAGAATCCCAATGTTGCTCCAACTATTCTCTTTCTTTCAGTGAAATCCTGTCATTTCTCTGGGTGCAAATCCTTTGTGCACATCACCCACGCCAAAGGGTGGCAGATCATGTTATCGCTTCCATTATGCTCAAGAGTTCCTTAGTGCTTAATCTTGTCAATACCCTGCAGTTATATATCACAACATTCAGTCTATGTTTTATTATCCTACCTAACAAGCACTATGCTGCAGAATCAGAAAATCTTTACAACTACCATTAAGTTCGTCTAGACAGCGATTTTTTTTCCTTAACTCTTTTCATTATGGAATATCCTCTATTTTCCTTTAATGACACAAGTCCACTTTAGAAGGACACTTGTGCACACTGGGGTTGACGCGTATCATACAGAAACTATTGGAGAAAACCTTGCCGAGCGAGGCGCGCTTACAGAACACCAAAACACGCTTCTTGGATACTGAAAATATTTTTCCCCTTCTTTCCAATATTCAGTGAAAATCTCTGCAGCAAGCTAAGTCAGAGCCTGCTCTGTTCCCTGCAGCCCAGCTCAGTGTGAGATCTTGCCACGCACCGAGCAGGAGACACCAGATGTGACACGGAGGGGTGTTGTGTCCTTTGACCCTTGAGTCCTCTCCAGACCTGCAGCGTGGGTGAACTGTGTGACAATATCCATCAGAGGAACGCCAAAAGGATTTCCCAAGATAGGCTCTGGAGAATTTTTTAAGGGACTCCTAAAGCAGTTATTAGTGTTTTGTACACAAATACAAAGAAATTACAACATTTCAGCACATTTCTAATTCACACACCCAGCTGGTCTTTCTTATGAGGCTCTACTAAGGGGGAAGGCAGCAGAAATTCAAACTACTTTACTAGCTGTTTTAGCTTAAGAATATTTTGCACTTTTAGCATTTTTGAGGCACGTGTAGTCTTGGGGCAGAGATTTTTCACATGCACCAGCATATATGTTTTTGAACAAAACACAAGAAATGGCAGGTGGGAGGAGGCTGGGCAATATTAATTATTAATATTAAATATCAGTATTAGCCAAAGAATTAATGGAAATCAATATTAAATAAAAATATTATGGTTTTGTAGCTTCACGTGGCATCTTTTATCTTCATACTTGGAGTTTTATGTGACAT